>NW_024121266.1:10403976-10740496 GCF_016745375.1 Pimephales promelas | reverse complement strand
TAGGTGAGGATGGGATTACCTAAACTTACAGGAAATAATGCAAAGAGGGTCTGGTGAAATTTTTTATTTATTTTTTTTATTTTTTTTAAAGATAACTGGGTTAATTAAAAGAATTTAAAAAGTGTAGTCAGACCAGGTTGCAGAGTATGAGTTTGACCCATTGATCCACACTCCAGTCCAGACGGTGGCGGTAATGCACAAAAAAGCTGGTTGCCAACCGCCATAAAAAGAGAAGAAGAAGAAGAGGCGGAAGAAGAAGAAGAAGTACAATAATACTGCATAGTAGGGGAGCTTTTAATTTCTTATCTGTGCATTCTCGTTTCCTTTCCTCACTTCCTGTTGGACGCGAAGGACGGAAGCGAGGAAAAGAAACGAGCACAGAGGAATCGAAAAAAAAATGCTTTTTTATATACATTGGAATACTTGATCACTCGAGTATCACTCAGTGTCATCAGCAGCACTAAAAGGATCTGCCCTTATCTTGTTGAAGTTTGGTTATTTTATAAATTCATAATAAATAATAATAAAGATAGGCTACAATGTTGCAATATGTGAGATGTGTGGTTTATATAAACTGCAAAGCTAAAGGATAAATTAAAATGATTGTGACCGATGTGAAGGGGGAGGAGAATTGATACGTTCGTCACGTGTCCTTCAAGAAGTTTGAGCTCGGTTACAGGTTGTGCCGAATTTCGACTCCCTGCCAGAATCCGACTCCCCCTCGCGTGCACGCGCAATGACGTCAACACACTAGTCGCCGAATTTCGACAGAATCTGACTCCCCTCGCTTGCACGTGCTTTGAGCTTGGTGCGACTGTTTTATTTTTCGTCTGTTAGCGTTACTTAGTTAAAGTTTGGTGTCTTTTTTTTTTTTTTTTTTTTTTTTACAGGTGTTTAATAATAAATAGTATAATTATCAGTGTTTTCCAGAAAGTGTTGCAAAAACCAATCACTGGCATGGCCTATGTTTAGCCTATGTTTAAGTGATTATGTTTAAGTGCACTATACTTACTAAGTCAAATATTTAACATTTATTCCCATTGTGTACAGTTTACTTTACTAGGCCTATAGACAGTCCAATAATACCATGTGCAATAAGTTCTACTTAATTCTGCACATAGATTATTCTTAAGTTAGATATACTCTGCCTGTGCATTTTATTTAAATCAAACCCTAGAATTATTTTCGTGTCCAAAGCACAGGTGTAGCCTAAGCAAAGTATATACATCATAAATTCAGCAGGTGCTGAGTTTAAAACTTACAGTGATGTTATGTGTGTCACTGCAATAAATACATACAATTTATAATTTCACTTCCCATTTGTATCATTTGTTATTTATTAATTTGCACACACACACACACACACACACACACACACACACACACACACACACACACACACACACACACACACAGAGTATACTCAATACAATTTGTCATTTCTATCTGAAATAACAAAAAGTTTCCTTTAGCTCATTTTTGTTTATTTACCCATAATCAAACAAACATTAACAATAAAGGCCAAATTTGGTGTTAATCTTTGTATATCAAAATAAAATAAAAATACATAGTATTCAGAAAAGTAAACTTTCATGCCTAAGCATTTACAAAGGAAACATATGAGCAGTAAAGTAATTGACTGCCGCGTATAGTGACTTCATGGCGTGCACTGCACACAAGGGGAGTCAGATTCAGGCACATTTTTTTTTTTTTTTTTTTTATCAGTTTTTTGCAGTTAATCATCCTGGAAACAGAAAGTAAGCACCATCAAAATACATTTAAAGTTATAGGTAAATGTTGTGGACAAGTGACAGGACAAATCTGAAGTGGAGAAGTATGTCCACTTCAGATGACTAGCCACCCAGTTATAATGGCAAATGTCAGAATTAAAAGTGCCTATCGCAATACAATATCAAATGTAAAACAGTGAAATTTAAAAATGTTAAACCATCCATTTTAAGACGTGTAACCAGCATGAGTTTCATGTGTCTTTGACTTTGTAAACCTGAAAAATTAGGGAAGTATGATTTATATAGCTACTTTGCTTACTGTGCTTTGGACACAAAAATAATTTTGGGGTTTGATTTAAATAAAAGTAGAACACATATATCTATGAATAATCTATGTGCAAAATTAAGAAGAACTTATTGCACATGGTATTATTGGACTGTCTAGTAAAGTAAACTGTGCACAATGGGAATAAATGTTAAATATTAACATTTCATATTTGACGTGGTAAGTATAGTGCACTTAATTACCATAAACATATTCTGTATGCCAGTGATTGGTTTTTGCAACACTTTCTGAAAAAAAAAATAAAACACTGAAAATTATATTTATTAATAAACACCTGGAAAAATAAAAAGACACCAAACTTTAACTAAGTAACACAACAGACGAAAAAATAAAACAGTCGCACCAAGCTTATAGCACGTGCAAGCGAGGGGAGTCAGATTCTGTCAGGGAGTCGAAATTCGTGTTGACGTCATTGCGCGTGCACGCGAGGGTGAGTCGGATTCTGGCAGGGAGTCGAAATTCGGCACAACACCTGTTCATAGGATGGAGGAGCGAGGAGACGAGGAGGGATATTGAGAAGCACGTACCCCTAGGTTTCATCTCTCAAGTAGGCCTGCTTCCACTTTAAAAAACACTGTCATTCTTGCACGCACTACTTTGTTTTTCGGTACTCGCGTGTATTAGAGTACTAAAGTGTCTCATTTCAAATGTAATCGTTCGCTGATCGTTATTTCGCATTTATTCAGTCAGAATCTGTCAACCGAGCCGTCTTGGAAACTGAATTCCCGGCTAGGTCACTAGATGGTGCTCTACTGTTACTATTTACAGTCACAAAAGCACACTGTGGGATAGGCTACTGTTCCCAATCTAAGAAAACATCTTAACACTCTGAACATCACATATTAAATAATGAGTGAGAACCCTGTATTTACAATCAAGTCACCTTTATTAGTATAGCCTGTTTTACAATATTGTTTCAAAACAGCTTTACAGGAATAACAGGAAAATAATGCAACACAGTTTGTTTCCAGAGGAAAATAGCATCGCAGTCACACTTAAGTAAGCTTAGTGATTTTTGTTGTTAAAAAAAGTTATTAATTTACTTAATTTATATATAAATGGAGAAAACATCGTCCAGCTCAGTTCAATTCCCATATAATGGTGTCAATGCAGGCAGATCAATAATATTGTTTAATATTAAATTAAATGTCCCCAACTAAGCAAGCCAAAAACCAATGGCAAGAAATGTGAAAAAGGCAAGAGTGGCAATAAGGAACCAAAACTCCATCAGTGACAGAACGACCTTGGGAGAAACAAAACCAGGCTCAGTCGAGGGACAGTTCTCCTCTGGCCATTGTGGCCAATATATATGATTCAGGCTGCATTACAGGTTCCAAGTCAGACTGGAACAATCAGAATCTTTAGCCAATCCAGCTCCATCTGTTTGAAGACCAGAGTCGTGTATGGAGACGAGTTTGTTGAGGATCAGTGCCGATGAGGCTGTCGTGTCGATGAGGACTTGACAGGGGAGAGTCTAGTTGACACAATCTATGCTGACACTTCAGGGATGCGTTGTGGTCTAGGTGCAGGTCCACCATCTGATCTGGATACGGCCAGTATGAAACTATGGTTATTATGGTAAATTGATTTTTTTTATTACAAGTTTTCTTTGTGGTGAACATTTTTAATAATACGAATACAAGCAATAGTAACAGTGAATTGCCTAAGCAAATAACACATAGCAAGTATAAAATATTCTGTTTGAATATATTACCCATCTCTGTAATTTCTGAGGGTGTTACTACATGCAGCACATATGAAGGCAATAATATCTGAGGTAGACTAGTTTACACTTATTGCTATTTGGTTCTGTGTAAGTTATCTATGAACTGACAGAATATTTGATGTGGAAATGTAGTAGGGCATGTTTACACAACAGGCGCATGTGGAAAATAAATAATTTGAAGAGGTATATACGATACGTGTTTCAAGTGTACGATTATCAACAATATACATGTCAGACGTTTACTAAAAGGTTTTATTATAATAAAGTGTAAGAACTGTAACTCATTTTATCCACTTTATTAGCTTAAAAAGGTTTTTTTTTAATCAACTGTCTATGTAAACAACGTACAGGGGGCCGCCATGTTCGCGTGACGTCATAACCACGTCATCGACGTATTGTGGACTTCCGCGTGAGTTTTAAATTTTGGACCAGAGACCCTAATGCCAGAGACATATCCAGAGAGTTGAGGGTGAACTGTTTTAACTTCTAAACGACCACATAAACACAGAGCACTACTAAAAACCACAAGAAAACTTTGCAAGCAAATATTTGCCTATTGTATTTAACAAAGTATTTTTTTTTCAATTCATTTAAGGATTAACACGACAGACTGCACGTTCAGCCGTGTTTTGTTTCCTGGATCGTTTTCCTCAAGAAGCGGTTTACGAAGAGCAGGAGCAGATCTTCATCATGGTTATAAGGTGAGATTTTCTCAGTATTTTCATCGTCATCTCCGAGTGGTAACGTAAAACTGTTCAACGTTTGAACAAAACACCCTTGATTGTTGACGGGTTTTTATTTATTTATTATTATTTTTTTATTTAAATGACGTACTGAATTAGGATGTATAACCGTTTAATTGTAGAGTTTGCACCCTTTCTTGTTTTGGGCGGTGTGACATTTTGTGTAAATCTAGCGGAAGAATGAATACTATATGATAAACCGTAATGTTTGTTATCTGGACTGCAGATGACTCATCTGCCACGTGACAAGAAATACTTTTTTTATTACCACGTAGTTTCTCCAAGTAGTTAGCGTCGCAACTTATTTTATCTTAGTTACTGGTGTGCATAGCCTTGCCTGCCATATACAATATATATATATATATATACAATTTTACAATTATATATACAATTTTCTAACGTTTAACAATTCAATATTTATTCTAAATGTGATTTATTTGGTCATGCAGCATTATTTGGATTTAGGCCTGCCCGCCGTCGCGTCATGGTTATCTAATTTTTGCATTTAATATTTGTGAGCAAGGTTTTCTGAAATGTACAAATGTACTTTATGCAGTTGTGTCGAGACAGGAATCAGTCATTGTGATTTCTCTTCCTGATATAGTTGTTATTAGGACTCGAGTTGGATCTCTCTCCTGCTTTGTTTTTGTTTTCATTTTTCATGCATTGACCCCTCACACTTCATTGCACTGTGCAGCCGGCACTTCAGTGCTTAAAGATGTATGTCATTTCTGTGACACTAGTGGAAGTATACTTCGGCATCATTTTGTCATTCAGGAGGGTCCAGACTCCAGGAACTTCCACACACACCGCCCACGTACAACAGCGCATGCGTGAGTGACTTGAGCGCTTGAAAACTAAATCCACTTGATAATGCGCATGTGCCAAACATGCTCACTGTCTGAGGAGTAAAGTTTGAAAGCTCAAAGACAAAGCGAACCACAGAAAACAAAGTATATTTTTTACGATCGCTAGGGGTCAGCCGCAACAGGAAAAAAGGAAGAGAGTCACACGACCGGAGAGATAAGATAATAAGAACTTTATTTACCATGAAGGGTTTAGCGTCAGGGGCAGACAAGGCCAAAATAACAAACAACACAATCTTATTTTCAGAACCTAAATGACCTCAGACAAAAGATAAACGAAAGAAAACAAAAATAGTTTAACTTACCTAACTCCCTTAACCATAAACAAGGGGAAAAGAGATACAAATAAACTGGAGTCGAACCCCCCTACATCCCTTAATTTGGTAAAAAATGATATACAATAATATTTCCATACTTATTAACAAAGTCTCAGGTCGACAAGTTGGAATCGTAATCCAAGGCGTAGTCAATCTGATAAAGGAGAGTATCAGAAGTAGGTTTACCATATGTGTGTCTGGTATTTTCTGTTGGCTGTTTAAAATCAGACAGTGATGCCCGTTTTAGTTTCATTAATTACTGAACATGTACTAGTCTTCATACACTAACACACTTATTTATTTAGTAATAAAGAAATAAAGATATTACCGCATATCACGCAGTTAAGTCACTCAAAATGACCATAGTTGTTTCTTATTGGCTATTGTAACAGTACTGACGTAATCACAATTATTGCTCATCCCGTTAAATATCACATGTTTGATTTGTGTGAGAGCAGATCGGGAGGAGCAAGTTCGATTTGTAAACGCCTCACATTATCAGACAATCTGCACCGAACATCGGAACCGATCGAGGTCCTCGACAAGATATTTTCTCAGATTCTCGAGAGGGGGAAATCAGGCATAAATCGGCCTAAAACTCCTGTAGTGTGAGTCAGGATTAAATGATGCCTAAATGAAGTCAAGGTTTGTCTGGGTAACATGGTCTGTTCGCCCCTGCTGTTAGAATATCTTCACCATTATGAGGGCGACTGTCAATCATTTGTAGTATTATTAGCTTATAGTTTCAAAGTCAGAGATTTAAACATCTTAGAAACTTGTGTCTTAAAAAGTTATAATATAGTGACCAGTCACATGAGAAAAATGCCATTAAACTTTGAATGAATTTTGCTTTATTTATTTTTTTAAAATATGAGCATATGAGACAAACACGTGTTATAGAACAATGGACTTGACTGCTATGAGAAAATGTGTGATGATCCTCATATGTAATGACACACAAGAAATGTGTGAATACCTTTTTGATATTTTACTGAAAATATATAGTTTGCATTATAGTAAAAATGTGTAGCAGCATCGTAACTTTTAGTCAGTTACTCCCAAAAGTGATGAAAACATTTAATTAATCATTGAAAATTTGAATGACAACAACAGTAAATAATACATTGTATTTATTCTTAAAAATACTCTCTGAAAGACTTCACTCTCAAAAATATTGTTAGAAAGACTCTCAGAAAGACTTTATCTTTCTTGATATGGAAATAACTACTGACTCTAGCCCTGTTTATAGCATGACAAGACCGAGCATGTGACTTGATATCAGCTTCCATATTATATTTTCATATTTTTCAATAATATCATTGTGATGTGGTTTTATTTAAAAAAAAAATCAGCATTGATGTGTATTTCGTGGTAAAGCTGTTCTGTGTAAAGCCGATGTCAAACTGTGAACATCGTATGTGAAGGAATGGAAAAACACCTTTAAACCACGTGTTATTGACGCATCAAGAAAATACACGCGCACAAACTGACATCAACCACAGATGTCTAGTTATAGACTCGTGCTCATGCAGACCCGGTTTGTCCAACTAGCAGATCAAACCACAACTCTGTACAGAAATACATTATTCAGACCACAGCAGGTTTTGTTTTTGACTCACAAACTGAGAGCCTTTTAGAGCCTCAAACTGCCAGGGGCCCCTAAAGGATGTTTATACAGAACACTAATATCTTAATTCCTTTGCCTTCAAATGTTAAACCATCAAGCTACTATTTTGGCAGAAAACTACTGAGAGATCGTTCTCTTTTGTTGATAAAAGATTTATAACTGATTCACATTACAAATTTGGGAAGATGGTTTGCGTGTGTTAAATTTTCAAATATACATTATAAACAAATCAGTCACACAACACAGAGATGCAGTTCTTTAGGAGCAACATTTACTGTTGATACTGTATCTATGGCATTTACTGTGAACTGAGACGCTCTTCACACACTACTGGATCATGAGCTGCTCGTGTGTAAATGAACACAGTAATAAAAAAAAATAAAAAAAATAAAAAAACAAGCAAAAAACAAACACAAAATGGACAGAGTAAATGCAGAACTAAAATGTATAATAAATAAAGGTATACAGGTCTGCATGTTACTGTTTTTTTTACATCTTTAAAAGTTGTAACAAACCTTTTATATGATCAAATGTAAATATTTCTTTGACACCATTTTAACAACCATTCATCTTGCATATCCTACATTTGGATATCATGTTAACCACAAGTGAATACATGCATGGCACCTCACTGGTAAAAAATAACTAGGCTATGTTTCTATGGTTATGGTTTGTCATCGCCTAAACACTGTATAAATACAAATGCACAAAACAAAGCGAAACACAGAAAACAAAGTATATTTTTGCGATCGCTAGGGGTCAGCCGCAACAGAAAAAAAGGAAGAGAGTCACACAACCGGAGAGATGAGATAATAAGAACTTTATTTACCATGTAGGGTTTATCGTCAGGGGCAGACAAGGCCAAAATAACAAACAACACAATCTTCTTTTCAGAACCTAAATGACCTCAAACAGAAGAAAAACGAAAGAAAACAAAAATAGAGTTTAACTTATCTAACTCCCTTAACCATAAACAAGGGGAAAAGAGATACAAATAAACTGTGAATACATGCATGGCACCTCACTGGTAAAAAATAACTAGGCTATGTTTCTATGGTTATGGTTTGTCATCGCCTAAACACTGTATAAATACAAATGCACAAAACGGCTATAATTCAATAACATAATACTTATATTCCAATATGTCTTATATTAACAGTTAATATGTTATGCAGTTAATATGTAACATAATACATATATCACACATTTCTGCTACAATACCATGGTTACAGTTCGTGTTACTGCAGTAAATCTATGGTAAATATTGGTGATTTGTAAATTGAAAAGCATTTTAACTGTATTGTGCAATAGAGCTTCTCCTGTTTTTCACATCTGAGTGCATTAACCCTTTTACTTTTTATAAGGCCTAAAGTATAAACCTGTATAATACGTAATTATCCCATATTTAGGACATCAAAGTAGCAGTTTGTACCATATAGAAGATAGCCTTTATGATCATCTCACAAAAAAACCCGTAATCTACCTGACGGAAGATAATTCCTGATGGTTTAGAGGACAATGATCCGAGGAGCCGCTATATAACTGGAGACACCAGTATTCGAGGCTTTAGGGGGAATTTGCAGTAGCACCTCAATGCAGAACATTAGATCCACGGGGAGGAGTCGGATCACGATCCAAGGGGTGGAGATGGGTAGGATTAGGGTTGGGTTTAGGGATTAGGGGTGGGTTTAGGGATCAGGGGGCGGAGTTGGTTAGGTTTAGGTGTATGTAAGGTGGGAGGAGTTGGATCTGGATCCGACTCCTCCCCATGGATTTCATGTTCCGCAGTGAGGACCATCTCGGAATTTGACAAGTAAAAATCACAAACACCCAGAGCACGTAATCACACCAGTACTAAAACCACCAGAAAACCTGGCAAACCAATATTTGCTATTTGTGCTCATTTCTAAAATCTTTTTCAAACTAATTTTATGATTGATAATCCACATTCAGCAGTGTTCACTTTCATCCTGGGAACTCCATCTAGTCGTCGGGGAGTTTCCTGACGAATTGGGATAACGCTAGGGAGCCTATTGCCTTCGAGAGAATTAAAAATGAGCCAATAACATTGGCTTGCAAAATTTGCATTCCGCGAGCTGCCTACCAGCGCAGGTATAAAATGCGGAAGTAAACCTTACATGTCGCTTTTTTTTTCGGAGCCTCACATTTTCTACTGCTGTATGATTGATAATCCACATTCAGCATTGTTTTGTTCCCTGATAATGTTTTGTTTTCCTCAGGAAGCAGTTCATGAAGACCAAGAGCAGAGGGGTATTGCACAAAAGTAGAATTAAGAAAGCCAGGATAACTGAACAGTCGTGTTTTGACCTAGTCTGATCAGTGCATCCTGGCGTAATCCGTTGCACGTTTGCTGAGCCAGGATGAGAACGCGCGGCTATGTCAAGCCAGGTGTATATAGTTTGGATAAATGCACGTTCACGGCATTCTTAAAAAGAGCGCGAAATCAATCACAGAATCACCGATCCAAAAATGGACAAAACGCGTGCGGCATACTTTTCACCTAATGAGCAACAGCTTCTTATGGAAACGTATGAAGAAGTGAAACATATAATATGTAAAAAAGCCAATACAGATGCTGTAATAAAACAAAGAGAGAATGCCTGGCAAACAATAGCAGACCGATTGAATGCTAAGTCCATAAATAACCACACTCTAAAATATGCTGGGTTGTTTTAACCCAATTTTGGGTCAAATATGGACAAACCCAAATGTTGGATTTAAAAATGCAATTAATAAATTTAACCCAACAGCTGGGTTTGTCCATATTTGACCCAAAATTGGGTTAAAACAACCCAGCATTTGAGTGTGCAGTGCTCCACTGTAACCCTCATAATTACAATTTGAGGAGTTACTTGTCATTTAAAAAAATAATTGTATATTTTGCCTTAAATGTGACCAGTGGACATACATTTAACATGAAGAATAATTGCAAACACTTACCCACTATGTGTATATTTTATATATTTAGTTTATTTTATGTCTATTATCTCTTTAATCTTTTTACTCTTATCTATTTCGATGTAGGTTTTGTTTCTAATTGATTTAATGTAATCTATAATCAGATATTTTGCACTATTTTTATCCATCTAATCTATTTTATCATTTGTATCTATTCCTCTTAAAGAACAAACATGTCTGGCCAAAAAAGGTCTTGGCAGAAAGTCTAGATTAAATACAAGAATATTTTGCAGGCTGGTAAGTGACTTGTCTGCAGAGAACATGGTGACATGTTTGCTGACATTTAATCGTCTGTGCTGATTTTAGCAATAAAAAAAAGTCATATATCTGGTACGGGGGTGGCCCTCCAACCCAAGACTTCACCACAGCACAGCACCACAGGCCTATAAAGGGAAGCCAGTGATTCCAATGGGTCTGCCCTATCTCGGATGACTCTTTCATGGCTGAATGCTCGTCTGAGTATTAAAACTTCCTCATCAACTACATCATCCAACAAAGGGCAAGCCATTGTGAATAGGAAAAACAAATCTTTAGTCTATATATACTATATATTGACCTTGTTGTTACATGAAACCACATTTACGACTTAATGAGCCATTTCTTATTATCTCATCAACTGCAATAAAATTTTTCAACTATACATTTCTACTCTATATTTGCATAGATATACATAGTCTTTCTATTTATCATATTGTATAGTATAGTTGTTTTGCATTGTGTTGGCATTTATTGTGGACAGCAAAGTTATAATTGCTCAGGAAAATCTGCTTTCCTCACTGCAGGTGTATGCCAATAAACGCTTTGAATCTCAAATAATATATTCATCAAACCTCTGACAGTGAAATGAACAGCAGTTTTTAATAATAACTAAAATAGCAGTATGCATTCTTAGATGAATGGCAGTATAGTATTTTAATGCTCAAGCATAAAGTAACTTAAACATTAATATCTAGTAGGATTTAGGGAGGAACTAGCCGGTAAATCACTAGGATTAATCTTAGCCTGGTTGTTAGCCTGCTCTGGAGCAGGCTAGCTGCAAAGTGTAAATCTCCATAGTAACTTAATGTAGATTAATTTAGCCTTCATTCGTGCAACCGAGTCAGGGCTAAATTCAGCCAGGATAACTGGAAAATCCCAGCTTAATCCCTTATCTTGCTTTTGTGCAATACCCCCCAGATCTTCATCATCTCTCACATGTTTGTATCTGGACTCTCATGTTTGTATCCAGTTCCCTTGAGGTGAGACTCTACATTTTGGTGTTCATATTTGTCCGTCCCTTTGAGAGCTAATGTTCAAATGCTGACCAAAACAACAGATTGTTAATGATGTAATGGACAATGTTATTTATTTATTTATTAAATTACTGAATTAATTGAGATGAATAACCATTTAATTATGGACATTGTGCCTTTTCTTGGGTGTTGTGAAATGAGTTAATCTAGAACATGACTGTGAGAGTTGTCTATACCGCATATAGTCTATTGATTAGCACTGTAACCAGAGATGAAGTTTTATTTCAGGCTTTCCTTTTTTTATGAAGATGACTCAGGCATTTTGTACAGCAGGAATAAAACTAGACCAGATAAATGGGAAAGTGTTAATTCCATTAGAAGTGGATATTAAACGCAAGTAGCACAGTATCCGATAATTTTTTGTCATCCTTTAGCTAGCAAACATTATATGATCCCATTCTTATTCATGCAAATGCTTTGAATCTGAACTTGGCTTGAACAAAAAGTCACACACGCACAGTTATGCCCAAATGTCTGTTTTGTGAGTATCCTCATAACATAAGAGTATCCTCATAACATAAGAGTAGTCTTGATTTAAATAAAGTCTTAAATGTATGTGCAGATTTGTGAGGGAAGGATCTTTGTGAGAGATCCACTTCAACTGCGGTTAACCACTGAACTTTTGTATGATAGTATAAATATTACAACTATGAATCATGCATTTATTCTTAAAAAAACATTGACAGTCAAAAACTGTGCTGAGAAATGGCCTCATCTTCTCGTGCTAGAGCTGGAAATAACCGCTGACTCTAGCACTGCTCATCTGCAGGATTGCTCCATTTAGTGTTTTAACGTCACTGTTTTCATGCAACGCGGCAGTGAAAATCCATACTAACAAAGCTGAGACTGTTCATATCATATCTAAAGTAACCTGCTCTGTCTTGTAATGTCTATAATATTTTCTGATTTTTCTGAAAGATATATTTAGTTTTTTTTAAACATCAGCATTGATGTGCATTTCGTGGTAAAGCTGTTCTGTGTAAAGCAGAAGTCAAACTGTGAACATTGCATGTGAAGGAGTGAAAAACACGTATATCACACTCTATTTTGACACATCAAGATACACACAGAAACTGACATTAACCGTAGATGTCCAGTTAGATTGCACCAAACACATCAAACACATCTCAGTACAGATAGAAATACATCAAACCACAGCAGGTTTTGTTTTTGACTCATAATCTGAGCTGGCCATCTTCATTTCTTTGCTTTCAAATGTTAAACCATCAAGCTTTTATTTTGGCAGAAAACAACAGGGAGACCTTAAAGCTTCTCTTTAGTTGACAACAGATTTACAACTAATACTGGAGATGGTTACTGCCTATTGCGTTTTCAAATGCATTTAATAAGTGACTCAAAGAAAGTGCACTTGAAGAGATGTAGTTTGTGAGAACCAATATTTACATGAGTTTCTCATGTGTAAATGAACTGTACTGTGAAATTAAATAATAATAATAATAAAATGTACTGAATGAAAGCAAACATAACTCTCCAATAAAATCATGCTGAATTGTGTTACAAAAACAAAAGGCATTTTTGAGACATCAATGTGCGCCACAAGAGAACACTGTATCCATGACACTGATCGCCGCGGCAACGAGCGCTCAGCTTGAGTTAAAAAAGAGATTTAAGTGCTAGATCTCTTTTTTTAATATAGCGAACTAAATGAATGCTCTGCTAGTTAACTGGAGATGTTTTATTTATTTGTGTTAGGTACATCTGTGCCTCAATGTTTCAAAAAGTGATGGGGGACAGTATCGATCCTGAGAAGAAGGGGTGAGGACATTTCCTATCAGTTCCACCGCAAATTACGCCCATGACACGACTTCACTGGTCAAATTACAAAATAACATGAATTATTTAAAATAATTTTGCAAGGGTTTATAAGACATTAGTATTTATATTTTTAGCAATTTTAGGAAGTTCAACATGCCCAGTCGAGTTCATTTCAACAATCATCCTGGTAGCTGAAGTACTCCTTAAACCACATTTAGCATTGAATGGTTTGTCGGATCTGACTACAGCATTTTAAAGCTAAATGTAAAAGGTTTTTATTAACGTTTTATTTTAACCTTGAATTAAATGTATTTGAAAGCTGGCCAAAGTTTGGCACTTTGGACTTTTTAGTTGTTTTTGTCTTTGTATGAAGAAATATAAAGTAATATCAAACTACATTTAATTTGTTGTTTTTTTATTTTAAATTGTGTTTACTGCAATCAATCACATAGGAAGAAGTAAACTACATTTACATACTGCGAGTTGTTTTTTGAGTTGAGAATAGTTTTTGAATCGAAAATCGCTTTTGAATCGAATCTTGAGCCAAAAAAATCAATATCGAATCGTGGCATTTTCTGAATCGTGCACCCCTAGTCTGTGTGTCAGCAGTATAATCGATGGAGATATGCTTCCGTCTATCTGTATATGTGTGGAAAATTATTATGCATCTACTTCTTACCCAATGAGAATCATTTAACCTGTAAGCAATGACTTAGTTTAGACCTTGCTGAAGGGAATAACTGCTGTGATCTTTGTTCCTGTATGCGAGGCGGCCTACGAACTCCTGTGAGTCTTGAAGCTGACTTTTCCTGATGAAACTGCAAAATATATTCAGTAAAACGTTTCTTTCTTTTTTTTTTATATATAATTCTGACTCCAGGTCTTCATTCTGGTAATGGGTCTTTAACTGTTTTTCCCTTTCAGTATGTACCTAATGTTAACAGATTTAAAATGTAAAAATGTATTAGTAAATGATGAAATGAGCAAACAGTGAACAGCATTTACTAATCTTAGTTATTGTTACAGATGGATTCTTATTGTTGTAACCATTTCATATAAATCAAAACATAAATATATCCTTCACTAGTTTTAAATATGCAACTTTGTTGGCTTACAAATGGTAACAAACGTGACATTAAACATTTGTGTTGGGCTTGCAAGTACTTTTGTTACAGCGTTTTGACTGTTTTAACAGGCTAGGGTAAAGGCACATCTTCAGAAATATGTTATTATACTAATCCCATGGTGTATGATTTCAGAAAAACTAAATATATATATATGTGTGTGTGTGTGTGTGTGTGTGTGTGTGTGTGTGTGTGTGTGTGTGTGTGTGTGTGTGTGTGTGTGTGTGTGTGTGTGTGTGTGTGTGTGTGTGTGTGTGTGTGTGTGTGTGTGTGTGTGTGTGTGTGTGTGTGTGTGTTTGTATTGAACATTGATTGAGCAACAGATTTTGGATGAAAATAAATCATAGCAGTGGTTTATTAAATGTATGAGTTGGCGAGTGGGAGCTTTTACACCAAAAACATACTTTGACATGTTCTTCCATTATTGTGCTTTAAAAAATGTGCTTTAATTACCTTGAACAAAACTGAAAATCATTAACTCAAAATATATTCAATAATTTTAGCAATTCTCATTTGCTAAATCTACATTTAAAATATTACATCAGTTTAGTATAGAATCAACTTAGCGTTTCTGTCCGTGATCTTGTCGAGAATCAGCCACATTTCCACGTGTGGTTAAGAGTGGATGTTTTGGAGAGTTATTGCAGCAAGGTTTTGTGCCATCTGGTTTAGAGGAAAATCAAGTGCGCCTTAGCCCATGTGTACCTACTACTAATGTTAGCGTAATCTCAGCCTCGATGGCAAACAGAGACAGACAAAGACAGATTAATAAAGTTCTCAACAAAGTTTATTAGCAAGTATACTTAAAAACAGGCGCTAGCAAACACAATTAAACATGACTGTGAACAGAAAGAATGAAGAAAGGGGTACAACTACATGGCAAACTAAACAATGTAACTTATAGAACACAGCTGGAACAAATTAATTAATAATGGCGTGGCCATTAACTAAAGTGTGGCGGGAAATCAAACAAAGGAAGGCATGAACTGAAGAGATACAAACTGAATTAAACTGAACATAATGATGACATTTCCACTAATGCAGCATCTAGCCAACAACAGTTATGTGTGTATATAATACAAGTATCAGATCTGGACTCTGTATTGGCAGATACTCGATATTCAATGATCGGATCTGGGGCACAAAAACCTTGATCAGGACATCCCTACTAAGCCAGATTGTGTTCTCACAACCATTCATTGCTAGAATTCATAAAGTTACCAGACAACTTGTAAATAGACTGCATATAAATTACCCAATTTGGGTATTGGGGTCATAATCTCTCTCTCTCTCTGTTACGCCTGCCTGTTTACCCCTACTGGCTCTGCTACACAGTGCAGACGTTAGTTGGGCAACAGGTGTATTCAATCCCTAATTAATTCCTCATAGTGGTTAGTATAAAGACCTGTGACTTGATGTGAGAGCTCTCTCACATCGCTCACTCCTCTCTCTACATTATTTCTTTAATATTGTTGTTTTCCCATATTTATTTTTAGTGCCAGATATTGTTTATTTAACAACCACGCGTGTGTGTTTTTCCCCCTCCCCTAGACGTCGGTTTCTTTTTTCTTTTTTTTTTGATAATTTAATATTTGTTTTGCTTGGTTGATAATAAATTGGTTTATTGTTAAAACATTTGTTGTTTGCCTCTTTTATGTTGCGGTATGAGCCAGCTGTAACACTCTCACACACACAGCTGGGGCTAGGTGTCTTGCTCACGGACACCTCAACACTTGGTCAGGTGGAACCGGGGATTGAATCACCAACCTTCTGGTTTGTAGACAACCTACATGAAGCACTGATCCACTGCCACCTCATTACTTGTGAGTAACGCTTTCATACACTGACCAATGCTGATTTTTACTTGCATTTGGCAATTAAAGAGTTTATAGTTCCAGGCTACAAGATTTTTCTTCAACAAGTCCTTGTATTAGAAAGCAGTTTTTTTTAGAAGAGCATTTTATTAATATTATTTTCTGAGTGTCAAACCTTAGTTCGTTGGGATATCATGGGAAAACAGAGTAAAACTAGAGCAAAAGTGAAAAATATCTAGCTGAAAATAAAAATATTTATATTTTATACACCGGTTAATGTTGTGATTCTCACCAACCCCAAATCTCAAGCACAGACTCCTGGTGAAAGTCACACAGCTGGATCTTGAAGTGAAGACTGAAGTTTGATTATCTTCTGACATCTGCATACACCACTTCATCCTCCTCTTTAACATTCTGTATGAAACACAAGGTACAATAACAATAAAACATTGTACAGGGCTGTTCCATAAAACAAGACAAGCCAGGCT
Source organism: Pimephales promelas (assembly GCF_016745375.1). Next base: position 10,723,668 of record NW_024121266.1, on the reverse strand, counting down.
AATTTTGGTTAGTCAGACTTATTGTCAGTTGATTCTGTTTCATAAAGGAAACTTAAAATAGTTCAAACTCAGTTACTCTGGAAAACTTATGCTAGAAAACGAACCTGATCCAGGGCAGGCTAACGTCAGGCTAAGCCTCTGCCGTTACACAGATCCTCTAACACTGACCAACAGGAACACAATTATATTACCACAGACACTCTCATACCATTATTTTATTACTCTATTAACCAATATCTGCCCAAAGATAAACACTATACAGGAAATGTACGTAAACAATGTTACAATGATAAATGAGACAATATATACCTACAAACATGTTCAATTATATTGTACATAAACTGTTCATGTTAAAGTAGTTATATATATATATATATATATATATATATATGCACACACATTATTATTTTCTTATATATTTTTCTTTCCTACTGGCTGAATGTTTTGTTCCCTAAATTTAATTAGATTGTTTAAAGATTTATAAATTTCACATTTCTCTATAGCCTACATTTCTCTGTTTTTTGTTTTTGTTTGTTTTTTGGCTGCTGTAGTACATTATTATGGTTATTAGAAGAAAATTAGAAAATTGCAAACAAACAAACAAAAATAGCTTTTTATAGCAGAAGTTAAAATCACAAAATTAAAAAATAAATAATTAAAAGCACAGTATAAATTTTAACTGGTAAGATGAATCTGAGCTTAGGAAATGACCAGTATTAGCCAACATATGATTTATCCTACAATAGTCCCTTTATAGTTTTGCTATCATAAAAAATACACTTGTTTGTTTAAAATTCTATATAAGACTTCAATTACCTTTTATGAAACCGCTTTAGCCCTAACTTATTCGTTAGGTTCATTCAAGTCAGGTGTTGGAGTTTAATACTTGCTTTGCTTAGTCTTTTATGGAACAACCCTCTGAACACTTGATGACATTTAGTTTGAGTTCAGATATATTTTTTCGTAAGACAGTGATAAGGTCCAGATTCTGTGAAGTACCATCAAACCTTTTGACATGTTGCTGATATACATGTTTAGACATACAAATATTTAAACAAATTCTATTACAGTGAATATTAATAACAAAAAATTACAGAACGGGGGTGTTTTGAAACGGAGAGAAATATGTATTATAATGCCGTAATATGACAGTAAAATAGTGCCTGTCCTTTTTTTCAGCGCCGTTGCTTCCAGAAGTATTTCATTTATTAAAATTTTTCCCCTTATTTGATTTCTTCATTACAGTTAAAATAAGCCATGAACCAAACCAATCATCAATTATGTGAATCACAACATTACAAGCTATGATTTGAAGCAACAACAAAAAATAGAAAATTGGACAAAAACACAAAGGTACAAGACTGTGCACTTAACGGCTTCAGTGAGGGAAAGATCTGCAATCCCATGAAGAGATGAAAACTGTGTAATCGAGTTAAAACCGATGTCACACTGTATATGGAGAACATGCAGTGCACTTTTGTCACATTCTGAAGGCTTAGTTTCCTTTTCCAGAAATCATCACCTTTCGCCCGCCAGTGATGCCCCTGAATGGTCCTAACTTTACTAAAATGTCATATGGTGTTGTTTTGTCTGTGTTTGTCAAGTTATACATGCAAAAACACATCTATAAATCTGACTGTTAAAATTAAAGACACAAAATATATTAAGAGTAAATAATCTCACCGATTTCTTGGGATTTCTTTTGTAGAACTTCGGATCAGCGTAAGTGACCTCTTTCGCTGTTTAAACAAAAATGACAGATGAATTAAAACCTTAATATATATTATTATGATTTTTCATAATTCAAGCATCCCTACTGTAGATTCTATAAATAATTCAGTCTATAAGCAATCCTAAACTAAGTTATTTGTTAAATGTTTAAATTATTTATCTATAATATAATATCGATATAAATATCACCCATTAAATACAAACATAGAGATGTTCATTTAAACACCAGTAGAGGGCTGCATCTCTACACGGGTATGATTATGCTCATAAATTGTTGAGAAAGCTTATTTTTGAATTATTATTGAAATCATTTAGATGTGCATTTTTGAGTTTGTATTTTCAGTGTTTTGATGCAGTTTTGAGAGATATAAATGTCTTTTTTTGTGCAAGTGAGATGATTAAAGAGCGCTGTCCAGTGTCATCATTACCACACCCAATAATAATTAAACTCATATTATTTAGGTTTATTTACATAAAAAAAGAACTAGAAACTACAAAAAAAATTGTGATGAACAGATATTTAGGATTATTAATTGAAAAAAATGTATATGATATATTAAAGTATTATTTGTTATAGTACTTGATTGTAAGACTTATACCTTTTTGATCAGTTTTTCTACATTTCCTGCAGATGCAGAAGATCACGACTGTAAACACAATCAGCAGAGATCCAGCAGCAGAGGAAGAGATCAACACTATCAGAGACACTGGAGAGAGTGAAGAAGAGTGTGTGTCCGGCGCTGTAATGATGAAGAAAGAAGTGAACGCATCAGTGTGATCTACACCAGAAGACAGAGATCAGCTCAGTAAGCACACACACACACACACACACACACACACACACATATCTGATACCTGCACATGTGTGGTTGCAGAGTGTGTTGATGTCCAGATGTGTGGTCTGGTTGCTGATGGGATTGTTCAGCACACAGCTGTAGGTGTTTTTATCCTGATATTCCACCTCCAGAGGTAGAGAGAGACTGATGCTGAGATCACACACACTGATGCTGGACAATACACTCATTCCTGCGTACCAGGACAGAGTCGCATCACACACACTCAACACTGATGATGAACACACCACTGAACAATTAGAAGATGATGATGATGAAGAACAGTCTCTACTGATGGCGGGAACAGGCAGACGAGCTGAAACATGAATAAATATAAGCATCAATCCTACAATGTGTTTAGTCTGATCACAGTTAGTGTTTTTGATCTCAAATGATAAAATGTCAGTAAATAAAACATTTAAATAAGAAAATTTGAAAGGAAGAACAAATGATCTCTCCTCACCATAGACAGAAACACTGAATGTTTTTGATGTCAGTTTCGCTCCCCTTATCTCTAGTTTATAAACTCCAGTGTGTTCAGTTGTGGTGTTTGTAATGGTCAGAGATCCAGTTTGATCGTCCAGCTTCAGTCTGTCTCTGAATCTCCCATCAGGACCATCATCATATGTGGAGGAGATTCGGCTGTCTTTGTTGATTTCAGCTATCAGAGAGTTTCCATCTCCATATTTCCACAGTATCTCGTCATCTTCATGTATATCAGTGAGATCAGTGTTTAGAGTAACAGAATCTCCCTCCATCACTGACACTGAATCACCAAACACACCTGATGAGCACACAGATTTACACAGATTAAAGCTCCTGTTGTTAATAAAGTCTGAATGAGTTGTCGTTTGTAACCCTTAAATGTGAATTAAAGAACAGCAGCAACACAAAATAAAGTGAAAGGTGAAATACACTGATGTGTGTGTGAACCAATTATTTGAACTTCATGCTTTCGTGTCTGCTTGTAAATTAAAATAAATGTGTGAAATTGTACATTCAAGCTGTAATAAATAAGTTTAATTCTGCCACTCACTTTCAATATATATTTGAGATTTTAAATATGAGAAATCAAGCTCACTGAATGAATCTCTTTCATGTTTCCCTGCTTCTTGATCAATGAATTTACTTGACTCTTGTATTTGTTTTCCAAACCTCCTTTAAATTCAATAAAAATAAAAATTATATTACCTTTTAATGACTTTTAAAATGTTAAAAAATAAAAATCTATATTATCCACATTTCCATTACTTTTTGAGAACTAGAACTAACAATTAAAGAGTTATTTGATTCATGTCGGTGTATCCAAACACAGAACACAAAGAGGCACCTGATCCGAGTACAGTAGATATAATAATAATAACTCATTAAAATTGTTATTTGAACAGCAGCAGAAGCTTATTGCTCTTAAACAGAATAAAATTAAGCTGTAAAATGCTTTTATAACTTACCATTTAGAGGCCAACAGCACAAAACAAACACATGTAACATTTTCTTTAAGTGCCCGAACTAATAAGACTATCCACCAAAAACACCTGAACTGTGAATGTGATGTGTGGATCTGATTCGTCTGCTGACAGTTCGCCCCTCCTATAGTTCACACACACACACACACACACACGCACACACCTACACACACACACACACACTGTGTATTATATGATATATTGTTATATAATACATAAAACTGTGTGAAGACTTGAACTTAATGGCAGAAAAGATACATTCCTCATTTTTACAATATAAAATTGATGTTTTTGAAGGGTAAAATTGCCTGGCTGTTAAAGCCTAATAGAAGAAGAATATTAAGTGGATATTTCTTAATTTGATGATTAATAACGCTTATTGATTTAAAACAAATAGTTTGAATTATTTGATTATTAATTGTTGTGTTTGGCCAAATAGTTTAAACAACACCATCACGCATGATCAGTTTTACTAAAATATACACTATGACACCAGAGATTGTACTTCTGGGTCAAACTGAAACCTGCTGTACTTGATTTCTTCACAAATGTGGTTTGTATGTGAAGGACTTTTGTCCTGTCCTGCAACTTTAACCTATTAAATATAAAGGTTTACAAGATGTATGAAAGGGCTGCTCAGTTTTGCAATGAATAAATAAATTAAATAATCAAATATTGTAATTGCAATTGAATTATATTTGTGTGGCAGCTACATGCAAAATTATTATTAGAAATAATTACAGTAATAATAATTGAAACAAGTGCAAAATAACATTTTAAAGGGTTTATTACTTGAAAAACAAGTGATCATTGCATAGTTAAATCAATTATAAATCATACTTTGACAGTTAAATTCCAACATTGTTTATGAAAGTCTAGCAAAGTTAAATGTGGCAAAATAAATAAATACTCAAACTCAAACATGAAAGTGTGGCTTCCTGTTACAACTAACCCCGCGGTGTAAAAACTATTTTAAGCCTATATTTAACATTTGCTGACTGATATGTTTCGAAACGGTGCTATGTTTTAGCTAACAAGACAGTGATTAAGGTAATATAAAGTTAGATTTTGGTGACCTACGCAGCTAACTCAGAAACCGGAATAAATAGGCCTAAATGCATGGTGTATAAACACTCTTTGTGCAGTATCAGCGGGAGACCTTCCTCTGGCAGCGAGAGAAAATAAGCGGAAACACAATCTGCTTAACTCTGTGTAAAAGATCCGTGTTTCATTAAACCCGCAGGTTGTGTCGCGCGCTCCCCTACACAAAATGTACAACCTAAAGAGAGTAACTGAGTAACGGGAAAAGTGTTTTGTTTTGTTTGTTTTGTAAAACGTCACTTCGTCAGCTATCTGCAGTTCGCGGGGAGGATCCTCCAATGTTTAGTTTCACTTTAACTATTCGCCAAATACGGAAGACCGAGACGACGGTGTAAGGAACACAATCTGCGCTGTTGTTGTTGTTTTTTTACGAAAACTGGTGAAAATGAAGCTTCTGTTTATTTTGCTCTCAGTGGGTTCATTCTTACTTCATCATGGTAAGACATTATTTATTACAGTCTCTCTTCCGGTAGGCTATCAAAGCGAACAAAGTCTGTGACGCAGTTATTTTGTAGCCTACACGCTTCTATTTGCTTTGTGTAAGGCCTACTCGACGGTAATTTAGTCTATATGATTACCTTTCTTTCCTTTACTCTCGTATGTGTGTGTTGTGCTCGAGCATGGTAAAACATTTAGTGGATCGCAGCTACTCTTTCAGAGTAAAGTTGGCAATAAATTCACAGATTCGAACTTCCCGTTCGACATAAAAACGACGCATGGGACGCACTTTCATTTTGTCCTAGCCTACCAGCACTAATCACTTTACACTCAAAATAAATGCTGTTTTAATCCGACAATTAATTTAAATGAAATATGTTCGTGATTAGACTATATGATGTGAACGTGTATAGTTGTAGTTTTCGACACGTTTTTGTGCAGTAACACAAACGAGAAGTTGCAGGGCGTGAATGACACAACAGGCCTATAGTGAAAAGGGAATCTTGTAATTGCTTAAGTCAAGTAACTTTGTATAAATACTTAAAACTAACATGGCATCATATTTTGAGATTTTATTTATTTGAGTTTTATTTATGTACAGTATATATATATGTATAAGAGAGAGAAAGACAGAGAGAGAGAGAGAGAGAGAGAGAGAGAGAGAGAGAGAGAGAGCTGGTAAGTCCCGCCCACCCATAAAACTTACTGCAGTCAAGCCATCCTCCAGTTCGAAATGAGCAGTCAAACTAGCCGCCCCTATATTTCTCTATGCGCTTATACACTAGCTATTACGGTAAGACCGTCAACCTTTCTGAAACTGAAAATATTGATCTTCCAGCGAAGGCTATTTCAGTTATTCCGTCCGTCCGTCTGTCTATCTGTCTGTCCGTCTGTCTGTCTGTCTATCTATATATTCTGCCTATAACTATATAACTATATTCTATCTATCTATAACATTCTGATGTTATTTTACAGAATAAGAGCCCCCCGTTTTGTCCATACATTCAAAAAATCATAAAAATAAAAGTCCTAGCTTCCACAGACCAATTCCTTCTCAGATGGAGAGTACACCTTCTCAAGGTGTCCCCTGCAAAGTTTCAGGACATTCTGATGTTGTTTTACGAAATAAGAGCCCTCCAAATCTTATATATTTCCTGTTTTGTCCACGCATTCAGAAAATCATAAAAATAAAAGTCCTAGCTTCCACAGACCAATTCCACCTCAGATGGAGAGGATACCTTCTCAAGGTGTCCCCTGCAAAGTTTCAGGACATTCTGATAAATTCTGTGGAGAGAGCGAATGAAGTAGTGGAAAAAGGTGTAGTGATTAGTGGTTTGTTCACTCCAGTGCTTCCCCTTTCTACACCCGCGAAAAAAGTCACTCTGTCTAACGTACCGCCGTTCATAAAAGATGCGATGCTAATAAAAGAACTGTCTCGGTTCGGAAAAGTAGTCAGTCCCATGAAAAAGATCGCTCTGGGTAGCAAATGAGACTTGATCAAACATGTGGTATCTTTCAGGAGATTTACTTATATGATCTTGAAAGATAATCGAACTGAGCTTAATCTGAATTTGAAACTCAGAGTTGATGACTTTGATTACACCGTCTTTGTGAGCACCGATGTGATGAAGTGTTTTGGCTGTGGAAAAACAGGGCATTTAGTGCGTGCTTGTCCGGACAGTACAAGCACACAAGGTGTCTCAGGCGAAGCTGATGTGCAGGTCAGGAATACAGTAGATGATGTTCCTGATTTAACCCAAACTGATCCCAGACCATCCACTAGTGGTTTAACTGAAACAACTTTTCATGAGAATCAAGCCATAGCTGGGAATAACGAGGAGAATGCTTTAGCTGTTGTAGTTGTAGTCGACAAAGGTGACCCCAAGGCTGATGAGAGCATGGATAGTTCGAATGTCACAACTGTAGTATCTGAAGCAAAGTCTCTTGCAGAAAGTGTCAACTCAGGTGATGATTTAATGATGGATTTAGATACAGTAGTTTTTAAAACACCGTTAAAGAGGAAAAAGAATGACAAGGTTTCTGAATCAAAACAAGCTAAAAAAACAGAAAATGAAAAAGAGTCTGATGATGATGTAGGAAATGAGAGTGATCTCTCTGATTCTGGTGCTTCTAGTTGTTCCCAGAATGAGTGGACGTGTCGAGACTATGATGCTGACGAAATTAAGAAGTTCTTGAAAATGTCAAAAAACTTGAGGGGTGTACAGGTTGCTGATTATTTTCCAGACATAAAGCGTTTTGTGGAAAATACGAGGGCTTTCATGGCTGAGGGATGTTTTACTAATAAAGAAGTTTACAGGTTGAAAAAGTTTGTGACAAAACTCCAACAACAGTTGAATAATTAATGGCAGGAAATTTGACTATTTTTTTGGCCCTTCTTGGCTTTTTTTTTCTTTATGGCCTAAGTTTATTTTTTCATAACTTTCACATGGGTGACTTTCGTGTTGCATCCTTAAACGTGAATGGAGCAAGAGAATGCATAAAGCGTGCACAAATAAATAACACTATGAATCAGAAAAAACTTGATGTGTTATTTTTGCAAGAAACACATAGTGATAAGACAAATGCTGATGAATGGGCAAGAGAATTTAAAGGTCTTTCTTTTTTTAGTCACAAATCCTCAATTAGTGGTGGTGTGGCTATTTTATTTGCCAATAGTTTTACTCCCTCTACTATTGAGACAGAAGAGGTTGTGAACGGTAGATTGTTAAAGATTCGAGCCCATGTTGAGAACCATATCTTTATTTTTATATGTGTATATGCTCCAACTCTACCTGCTGAAAGAATGGTGTTTTTACATACTCTTTGTGAGACATTGGATAAATGTAATAGTGAGGAGCATTTATTTTTAGGTGGAGACTTCAACTGTGTAGAAAGTGACATGGATAGAAATCATGTAGAGCCACATTTGCTTTCTCGTAAGCGACTCATCCAGTTGATCAAAACAAATGATTTATGTGACGTCTGGAGGAGTTTAAATGGAAATGTAAAGCAGTACACATGGGCACATGCCCGTGATAATAGGGCCTAAAAAAAAAAAAAGTTTGGTTCCGGTTGGTTGTCAGTTGAGGTCATGGGTCGGTAGGGAATTTTTTTTTTTTTTTTTTTTTTTTTTTTTTTTCAGTGGCAGCAAGGGATGGGTAGGAAATTATTCAGGGCTCGACATTAAAGGGATAGTCAAACCTAAAAATATCAAAATCGAAACTACTGTGGAAACAAAGACACCTACATCTTAGATGCCCTTGAGTTAAGCTAAAACATATCAAAAATTTATTTCAAAGTGAACTATCCCCTTAAGCCTTTTCACGTGCTTGTCCTCCGGACAAGTAAGTAAATCTGTCAATCACTTGTCCGAGTAAAAAAGTTGCTTGTCCGGATTTTTAAAATGTATTTATTTTTTATTCTGAAGCAATATTCTCATCAGTGTTCAATCAGCTTTGATATTTAAAAAGGCAAATTGTAATATCTGCACCTTTAAGGGCATCCCCTCCACCAATATTATTAAATGCCCAATAGTGTCTTATTATTCTAAATAATTGAATTTATTGATCAAATTTAGGAATTTAAAATGAAAGATGAAGCATACTGTTACCCTAGGTAGGGCTGATGAAATTAAATCATTTACACTGAAAAATTACAATTTCATAAAATAATGTTATGAAATTGATTTAAATGTGCAAATAAGAAATATTGGAAAGAAATATACTAGGCTACTTATAAACATAACACTAAACTGCCAATAGGTGGCGGCAGGCGGCCGTATAAATGAGTGAGTTATTGATTCATTAATTCAAACGATTCGTTCAAACGGTTGATTCATTCAAGAATGAGACAGATGTTGATGTTTATGAATGGGTCATTGAATCCTTGACTCAACCGATTCGTTCAAAATACTGAATCATTCAGTAATGAAAACAGGATGAGTTCCTGTGAGATGCGTCGTGGTTCTGCTGTGACTTTTCTTTGGAACTATTTTCGCTGCTGAAATGGAACAAAAACACCCAATATTGCTTATAAACAGTAAGTGACTTAATCTTAACTGTTTATTGAACTGTTGTAGGAAATCAATGTCACTTTTTCAATCGTGATGGTATTCAGGAAAAATAATTGAGGCTGCTTAGTGCTTAACATATGTTAAAATATAAAAACTCCACATTTAAATTTTTTATAGACAGAGTATGTTGTTAACTGTGTGTGTGTGCTCCGCTCATGTGTGTAGATTTCTCTGCGCGAGCGTCAACAAACAGCGCAACCTTACCATCAGTAATACAGTAGGCCTGCTACATTTATTATCCACAATCGATCGCAACTTGCAATAAATGTAATAAAATCAGAATCATTCTCTCGGTTTAGTGATTCCCTAGTTATTTTTTTGTTTGTTATTGATGTTCTAATTAGGCTACTTGTCCGTTGGGGCGAGTAAAATTCTCTTTTACTTGTCCTTCAAAAATCCATTTGTCCCGGAAAAGCGGACAAGTTAGACGGGCTCTAGAGATACGAACCGCGGCAGGTTAGAGTGTTTTGGATTGCGTAAAATAATGAAAGAAACGAACAAATACATGGCGAAAGAAGTGCTAGACAGCAGAAGATGGGATTGGGATCATGATTGGATCATGATGATTTTTTAATAAAACTAGGCGGATGAGGTATTAGTATGTGGTGTGTGCATGCCTATGAATGCATGTATTTGTATGTGTGCGAATATGAATAAAAATATCCTAAATTACAAAAAAAGACTTGAATAATATGTATTATAGACAGTTCAGTTTGACGAACGAACGATATCTGCCTCGTTTTGTTAATAGATTGCTGGAGGACAAGATGCATCTTACATCGCGTGCTATAAAAAGACGGAGCTGTACAAAAAAGTAAATTAATAGTTCGCCTCAGAGTTTTTTATTTGTGTATTTATTTAATTTTTATTATTTCTTCCCCAAGGTCATAAAATAATTTTGGGTCGCACATAAATTGACAGGGTCGGTCGGAAACCGGAAACAAACAATTTTTTTTTTTACGCCTAGGTTGCCATTGGCAAGACTAGATAGATTTTATGTTTTTAAACATTATCTTAGTACTTTAAAAAATTGTTTTATAAGCCCAGTTGGTTTTTCAGATCATAGTATTGTCATATGCACAGTAACGTTACACTCTGTCAAGCCGAGAAGTGCTTACTGGCACTTTAACACAAATTTATTAAGTGATGCACATTTTAGAGAAACATTTACATTTTTTGGGGAAAACTTTAAGAAGGAAAAAACAGATTTTCAGTCTTTGGAAAAATGGTGGGAGTTTGGTAAAGTACAAATCAAACAACTATGTCAACAGTACACTCACAATGTCACAAAAGATATAATCAATTCTATAAAAGCTTTAGAAGATGAAATTCTGAAATTTCAAGAAGTGGCAGAGTCAAGTGGAAATCAAATGCATATTGAATCCCTTTTTTTAAAGAAATCTGTTTTGTCCGATATACAAAAAGTGAAGGCACAGGGGGCGCTTGTTCGGTCACGTTTCAGAGATATAGACCAGATGGATGTACCGTCCAAATTTTTCTTTAGTCTAGAAAAAAAGAACGGTCAGAAACGTTTTATACATTCTTTATTTTCTGAGACCGGTTTTCTTGAATCAGATCCTATTGAAATTCGGAAAAGAGCAAACAATTTTTATGAAAAGCTTTATAGTTGTGAGCACAGAGAAGATCGGGTTGTTGAGCAGTGTTTTTATGAAGGGCTACCAAAGGTCTCTGAAGAGACCAATGCCGAGCTCAAGAGAGCTATAAGCCTCGGAGAACTGCACGAAGCGCTCCAGAGCATGGAGAACGGAAAGGCTCCTGGGATCGATGGAATCCCAGTGGAGTTCTATAAAGCCTTTTGGCCTGAGATAGGGGAGGATCTGCTGGCGGTTCTCAGTGGCAGTCTAGTCGGAGGACTTCTGCCGCTGAGCTGCAGAAGAGCGGTCCTTACTCTTCTGCCGAAAAAAGGTGATGTGAGAGACATAAAAAACTGGCGACCTGTATCCTTGTTGTGCTATGACTATAAATTGCTCTCAAAAGTTTTAGCTACTAGACTGGGAAAAGTTTTGGAGGAGGTAATCCACTCTGGTCAGTCCTATTGTGTACCAGGAAGATCAATTTTTGATAATATCCATTTAATGAGAGATGTATTTGATGTTTCAAAAATAGTGGGTGTAGATATGGGTTTGATTTCCTTAGATCAGGAAAAAGCGTTCGATCGTGTAGAACACGATTATCTGTGGAAAACTTTGCAAGCATTTGGTTTTAGTTCTGATTTTATAGGTTATATTAAAATTCTTTACAATGACATTGAGAGTCTACTGAAAGTTAACGGTGGCTTATGCGCTCCTTTTAAAGTGTGTCGTGGAGTAAGACAGGGGTGTTCTCTGTCAGGAATACTGTACACGTTGGCAATAGAACCGCTTTTAAATAAATTGAGAAGAGTTTTAGAAGGGGTATCTTTACAAGCCTGTAACAGCACTTTATGTTTATCAGCATACGCTGATGATGTTGTCATCATACTTAACAAACAAAATGATGTGGATTTATTAGTAAAAACATTGAGAGATTTTGGAACCATTTCTTCAGCAAGAATTAATTGGGGAAAAAGTGAAGCAGTGTTAATAGGAAAATGGGAAAGAGGGGTACCAACACTCCCAAATGGGTTAAGTTGGAAAAAAGATGGCTTGAGATATTTAGGAGTGTTTTTAGGAGATGAAACGATTGTTCAAAAAAACTGGGAGGGAATAATTGAAAAAATGAAAGGTCGTCTGTTGAAATGGAAATGGATTGTAAAAAGTTTATCATACAGAGGACGTACTTTGATTATTAATAATTTGGTGGCCTCTTCCCTATGGCATCGACTGGCTTGTATTGATCCACCTGCAGGGTTACTTGCAAAAATTCAGTCTCTTTTGGTAGATTTCTTTTGGGAAAAAATGCATTGGATACCTCATAATGTTTTATATGTACCAAAAGAAGAAGGAGGACAAGGACTTGTACACTTGCAGAGTAGGACTGCAGCTTTTCGGCTACAATTTGTGCAGCGATTTCTCACTGGTCCAGAGGACTTAAGCTGGAGACCTGTGGCCAGTCTGATTCTAAAGACTGCTGAAGGACTGTGTTTGGACAAGTCGTTGTTCTTGTTAAATCCCAGTAAACTCAACACATCCAGAATGCCGGAGTTCTACAAGAATCTTTTTAAAGTGTGGGACGTTTTTAATGTTAAAAGAATTGAGTCTACTTCCTCCTTGTTTTGGCTGTTGAAAGAACCTCTGATTTATGGGTCACGTTTGGACATTTTAGGAGCATGTGGGACAATGTCTGTTAATTTTATCAAATCTAAGATCACAACACTTGGGTGTTTAATCAATGTGGTTGGCTCAGGTTTTGAAAAAGTTGAAGATTTAGCTGTTTTGTTGGGAGTTAGGTCCATGCGAATTGTTGCACAAGTATTACATAAACTACAATCTGCTTTTACAACGGAAGAAGCAAAAATGCTTCAAGGTTACTGTAAAGGAGAGTTTATCCCTGATAAGAGAGACACATTTCCGAATTTGCTTCTTTCACCAAAGTTAGGTGAATGTACAGGAGTGTTTTTAGAATCTGAAAAGCTAGACATGGAGTTGCATGAAAGTAATGGGAAAAAATTGTATAAAGCTTGTGTAAAGGCTTTTAACAAAAAAGGACTACATGAAAGAGTTGACACGCCATGGCGTACTGTGTTTCAGATGAATGACGAAGTCAGGCCAGAGTGGAGAGCGTTGTACAAGCCACCGTTAGCTAAAAGAGATGGAGATCTACAATGGAGGATTTTGCATGGCATTATTGCTGTAAATGCTTTTATTTCTGTTTTAAATCCAGATGTTGGCAAAGAATGTCCCTTTTGTTTCCAGAGAGAGACTGTTTTCCATACATTTTTGTATTGTTCAAGGCTTAAGCCTTTATTCGATGGTTTGCAGAATCTTTTTAATGTTTTTGATGAGAGTTTTTCTGTGCAGACTTTTATTTTGGGCTTTAAATATGTTCAAAAGCGAAGGAATGAGTGCCAGTTGTTGAATTTTATTTTGGGTAAAGCCAAAATGGCCATCTATATTAGCAGAAGAGATAAAATTGAAAAACAAATTGATTATAATGTTGAAAGGGTGTTCACAGCCATGATCAAATCAAGGCTTGTAATTGATTTTCGTTTTTACAAAGCTATGGATTCCTTAAATGTATTTGAAGGAATATGGTGTCACAGAGGAGCGTTGTGTTCCATCATTGAAAATGAACTGCATTTTGCACTTTTTTTATAAAAAAAAAAAAAAAAAAAAAAAAAGTAATACCTTACAATTGTTTTATGTGAAGAATCATTTTTGATAAATAAAGATGATTGAAAAATCTCTCTCTCTCTCTCTCTCTCTCTCTCTCTCTCTCTCTCTCTCTCTCTCTCTCTCTCTCTCTCTCTTTATATATATATATATATATATAGAGAGAGAGAGAGAGCATTTTACCCCACGGGGCAAGAGTATCCAAGTAGCCACTATATGTAAATATGTCAGCTATTCTGAATCTAAGTGAATACTTGATTAAAACAAGTACAACTTTTTTATCAATAAAATAATTGTTGTTAATATTTTTTTAAAATATTTTTAAAGCTACCCTGCTTGGAGGATATCCCATAATGATTTAATATAGCGGGAGTGACAAATGATATGTTATTATGAAAAGATTTTGAAATATGATGGTTTCATCTGAATCTAAACATGTTGTCAACAAATGGGAAAGTCAGTCAGCTACTTATTATCATGTCAACTAAATGATTTTAACAGTAGTGCTTCTTACCAAAAATACCATATTTTTTCTGTTATTGAAAAAATATATTTAACCACCTTCAACAAAATGAAAGACCTCTTAAAATAATATATAGTTGTCATAGTTTTGCTGCTCATTTACTACACATACCTAGAACTAATATGTGTGTGTGTGTGTGTGTGTGTGTGACACTAGAAACAATATGTCACAAAATATTGCAATACAAAAATGCATCAATGTGGATATTGACAATTATGTATTTAGTATAATTCACCCAAAATAAAAATCTGTGAGAAAAAAATGAAAGTTTATAGTGTTTTTAGTGTCAGTACTACATTTACAGTACTACAAACTGCTATTTATAATGTATAATAATGCAGTGGGGGAATATTTGTGGGTCCTGATAATGGCAAATGTCTAAAGTTACGGGTAAAAAGTGACTTATATTATTTTAAATATCTCTTGTCAGTGAAAGAGTGTAAGCATATACGTCTAAAATAATTCTAATTTCAGCTTCAAAATCATGAATATTTTTATTCTGGTGACTATTGTCCTGTGCTTTGGGTTTCCAGCACTAAATCTAACCCTTTTCATTTACACACAATGTAATACCAAATTTAGCATTTTAATCAACAGGACATTATAGTTACTGAATACACAAATATACTGTATAGAGAAAAAAGTAAAAGATGAATCAGGCTGTGGTTTGTATGATGTTCATTAAGATGTTCAAGTTCTTCCTTGTGACTTGTGTATGTTTGTCTGATGAGTGAAAGGCATGTCATTTATTATATCTAGAATTTTACCCCTCAATTTTTATAATCTCAAGGTAAAAGATTCACTTTTTTTTAGGTGCATATTCTGTTGATTCAGTTGAACTGTCAGTGACGGAGGGAGATTCAGTCACTCTACACATTTGTGTTGAGAAGAAAGAAGAAGAAATGCTTAAATGGTATTTTAATGAGAGTCGCATCGCTCAAATCAATGGAGATCTCAGTAAGATCTGTACAGATGTTCAGTGTAAAGATGGTGATGAGAGATTCAGAGACAGACTGAAGCTGGATCATCAGACTGGATCTCTGACCATCATGAACATCAGAATCACAGACTCAGGAGAATATCAACTGAAGAACAGCAGCAGCAAAAACAGTGAAAAGATCTTCAGTGTTTCTGTTCATGGTGAGTCAAATGTTTAATTGCAGATATATTATGTTTAATCGCATAGTATCACATAATTAATTTTTTTTTGTGAAGCAGTCACAATATGAGCTGCTTTTTCTCTTTAGCTGTAGCTGCATCAGAAAAGTATAAATGAAGTCTGAACTTTCTATCCATTGGCAAGTTAATAGTTTTAGCAGATCAATATCATTGTGGTAATCACTCTGAGTTTGGTCACTTTCTGTTCCTGTCTCCCTCTTTCTACCACCAGGAATACAAATAAGCTTAATAAAAAATTAAGAATATAGACATCTAATATGGGCAATATACCAGAAATCAAAAAAGTTACTTTAGCAATGTTTTTGAAATTAAAAGTAAGCTAAGTAATTACATGTGACAGCAGTCGGAGTGTTAATTAACGCAATTACAATATCGTCAACCTTCAAAAAATAAAGGTTAGAGTGTTTGATCGTAATAATCCAGATAATAGCTGTAAAATAACTGTTTTTCTGTAAAACATTTAAGAAATATATATGTAAAATGTTTTTTGCGCTTAATTTAAATTAGGATATTTTACTTTATTTTTATGGTATTTGTTTGGCACCCTTTGCTGCAAGTCATTTGACCCTTTTTTTACGATTTTATTTTTTTACAGTGTACAAGGACACTATAAAATAATCTGTTACCAAAAGAACTGTATAATGCACAATTATTTTGTCAGTTTTACTTGTTATGGAATGTGTTTTCACCAAAAATATGCTTCATGTAGCTGTTGGTTTGTGTTTCAGGTGTTCCTGATGGTGAACGAGAGAAGATGAAGAAAAAGTCAGTGAAGGA
This sequence comes from Pimephales promelas, assembly GCF_016745375.1. The sequence goes on along the minus strand of NW_024121266.1, from coordinate 10,707,277 downwards.
GGGAGACTCTGTTACTTTAGATCCTCATGAAATAAAAAACCCAAGTGATGTGATGATATGGTATTTAAATGGCACTCTCATCGCTCAAACCCCTGGAGACCAGAATAAGATTTATAAAGGTGTTCAGTGTAAAGATAGTTTCAGAGACAGACTGAAGCTGGATAATCACACTGGATCTCTGACCATCATGAACATCACAAACACAGATGCTGGACACTATATCTTTGAAGTACAGAGCAACAGCAACCGCAAGCGCCGCAGCATCAGCAACAACGTAGAGTTCTTTGAAGTCAAAATCAAACGTGAGTGTCATTTAGGCATTTGGCAGTGAAAACTTATTACAAAATAGAAAGAAAGAGGGTTTTGTCACACCTTTTTATTTTAGTTCCTCAATGACTGATGCAATACTACTTCTGACATCACTGTATGAATCAAGTAATCACTTTTTAAACAGAATCAGATTTATTCTCTCAGACCATCTGATAACTCGGTGTGTTATAGATCAACCTGACAGTTTCACTCACACTAATGTCTGTTTCTCTTTTGCTGATCCACCTTCAGGTCCGTCTCCAGCTGATCCAGCTTCAGGTCCGTCTTCTCTTGTAGTAGGAATATGTGTTTCTCTACTGATGGCTGTGGCTGTGGCTGTTGCGATCTTCCTTACCCGCCGCAGGAGGAATGGCAAGTATAACCTACAGATACTATAGTGAGAGTAAAAAATAATTTATTGTGCAAAATAAGTTTTTCATTGTGTCTGATTGTTTATCAAAGCAGCCGTGAAAGATCCAGCCACAGCTTCTGAAGAAAGTCCCATGAATGAGGTGAGATTATGTACTAGTGTACTTTGTCTTTGTATTAATTTACATCAGATTCAGATCTGTGTTTGATTTCACCTGAACTGATAAAATCATCCTGATAGGAAAAACATTTCAATCAGAATCTCATTCACTGATTAATGACGGATGTGCTGAATTATGTAGCTGGAAACTACTGTTTATTTCTCTCTTTCATCTTCTGTGATTCATTGTTTTCTTACAGAAGAAGGATCAAGATCTTGTGATCTGAGAGGGTCGCAGCAGTTTCTGCAACATTATTCCCATTATATTACATCATGCTAAAATGAGCTGAAACATAATGCTTTGCAGGCTTCTTATCAATAATAATGCACTTACTTATTAATAATTATGCACATAACTGTGATGACCATAGTCATATTTTCTAGGGTTGTGTTCTTTTTTAATTTTATCATCTAAATGTACTCGTATCATCTTTGTTAGTAAAGTTCTTGCAAGGAAATTTAAACTATAAACTTAACAGGTATTTGTTTCTAGTACAAACAAAAAAGTACTAATATTTGCATATGTTTTCATGCTTGATTTCTCAAAAAATTATTTAAAAAAAAACGTATTGTTTTAAATTAGATTTTTTGTTGTATAATTATTAAACTTTGAAATAAATTAAATCATTTAAATAAATTTATAAAAAGAAATGCTAGCCAATCAATTAAAATAACCACACTTTTATTTAAAGTAACACACAGAAATTGGAAATAAAATAGGCCTATACGAACTGTCAATTTCGTCCCCGCCCCTTTTTAGGGGAAACAAACTAGACTTCCCATAGAGTTCAATACAAAATAACGGCATAAACCAACGTCCGTACAAAGCCGACAGGAATGAATAATTTAAGAAGTCACTAATATAGAAAATGTCAAGTAATTATATGTCCACCCCGCCTGCCATAGAGCATGAAAGATACATTAACAAACTTAATTTGGTCAATTTAAAAGCATTCATTCTCCCAGCGTCTAATTATTGAAACAACCTTTCCCAGTGGGGTTATACATTATAATATATATCATAATGTAAATTATAAGACATAATACATATATTTAAAGGAAAATCTTAGTAAAATCATTCATGGCTTACCATGGTTACTCGATGATGTATGACTATGAGTAAATGTCTGGGTAAGTACACCTCTGGCCACTGGGTGGGGTTTCACCAATTTGACTGAATTTGATGCTGGGAGAATAAAGGGACATGTTTTTAAACTGACCAAATTAAGTTTATTGATGTATCTTCACGCTCTATGGCAGGCTGGGTGGACATAATTACTTGACATGTTTAATCTTAGTGATTTCTTAAGTTATGCACGCCTGTCAGCTGTGTACGGACGTTGTTCTGTGACGGTATTTTGTATTGAAGTCTGGGAAGTCTTTTTATTTTCCCCTATAAGTGGGCATGAACCTGTTCAGAGATATTCTATGATGCTGCGGCGGTTGTTCATTATTATTATTATTCATTCAGTTCTTTGCAACAGACTCAAATTTAACACTTTTTTTTTTACCAATTATCAAAATAAAGTAGTCCTACAAACTAAGCTATTATTATCAGAGCATGTGAGCAGGTAGAGGACCAATGAAAAAGAGGACGGCATCATTTTACCAGAGTTGTCCAGTACAGCTACAGAACAGTAGGGCTATTGCGAACAGAAACAAATTCCAGCCTGATTCAGATCCTAACAATGTTAAAGAGGATTGTGCTGAACGGATTGCAAGCACAAATTTCACTGGACGTTTCAGAGTCTGGTTTTTTTTCTGTTTCTAATAGATTATATATATGATGGTATCCACTATTTAATCAAATTTGTCGGAAAACTATACTACTAGTACAAACAGTAATCAATCACAAAATCATTGATAATTTTCCGAAGGAGGCAAAGCATTGCCCTTTGATTACATCATATATCATAGCAATTACTTAAAGCTTATAATTGAAACTGTCAATAGAAAACAACTGCAAATAATCAGACATAGGCAACTTGCAAGTTGTGATCCATAAAAAATTGTGTCGCGATAAAATGAGAATGGCTCTGTTTTCAGGAGAGGCTGTTCTCCATAAAATATGCAGCGCACAGACCAGATATAGTGACAACATATTTACAATATTATTGAGAACATGATAATGGCTGTCAAATAAGAAAAGTGATGATGTTGATGTGCATGTGTAATACTATGAAAAGTAGTTTCATATCAAATGCTTTAAATGTGTAATTATGAGAATGAGTTTGATGATGTATGTTGCAACTGAAGTAATGTGTTGATGATACGACCAGTGGAATGTTACAGTTAACAGTATTAATAGAGTTAAGATATGTTTTTTTCCTCCTATTTTGAACATCTATACAATTTCTTGTTTATACTGAGGTGAACGGGGGTCTGATTTTATGTCAGGAGTGCAATAACAGTGTTTATTCATTAAGCCCGGATTCAGATAAACTCTTTACTTGCTTGCTAAACATTTAAGGGACTATCCCCACAAAAACAGCCTAAGCTTTCTTCTTATTCTTATAAAACTTATTTCAAAATTTTAAGAGAGTAATCAACTCATTTGAATAGATGAATAGTGTTATGTAGAGTGTTATAAGTGTTATGTAGTGTTACATTTGCTGTCTTATTATTTTAGTTCTAAATGACTGATAAAAAGAGGGGAATTGTAGGAGAAATGTAATATGTTCTATATATGTATGACTTTTGTATTCATGCAAATGTGTGACTAATGTTGGACAGAGGGCCTCCACTAGCATATGATTTAATGAAGAAAATCTAATGAAGTTGGTTATGGCCAAGGCACATCTTCATTTGGCCTGGAGAAATAACTTTGGGGAGCGGGGGATTATAAAGAAGGAAGGATGCCCTCCTCTCATTGTCACACTCTGCAGCCTTACTGTATGACCGCTGGCTTGGCGTTTTTATTGTTAAAAAATAAATAACCTTCAAAGACAATTGGTACATGTTTGTCTCTTATTCAGTGATGTAAAATTGTTCACCACCACAGGGGTGATTGGGCCTCATCTTAAATCTGATTGGCTCCTGCATTGACTCTGCTCTGGAGAATGAAGGATTATGAAGCCAAATATGCAAATCAGGGAAAGCGGTTAAAAACACTCCGATAATGTTTAATAGAAGAGACTATAGAAAAGTTTGAGCATCTTTTATGGGAAATCCCCTGGCTGATTAAAAAAAAAAAACTGATGGTATTGCACTGTTGTAACTCTGTTGTCAAGCCTGAGCAGTGAATCACGTTCATGTACATGCTCATCTAGTGTAAATTGCTTAATTATAATAAATGTCTTTTTGCATTAGTTAAAGATTCATTATCTTTGAATCCTGCTGCTCATTAGATTACATTAATTCATTAACAACTTAAATCTACAGGCAAGTTAACACACTGTTCTATAATTTATTCTGCATTAAAAAAATCATGTTTATGTACTGAAATCACAGTGCAGAATATTTACTGTTATAGTCTTTGCAGGACAAATCAATAAAACCAAAAAATATATAAATTACAAACACTTGTAAAATTCAGTGATTATTTATTTATTTACTTAGTAACATTTTGATTCTGACAAGTGTGTAAAAACACATCTTCCAGAAGAACTGAACTTCATGCTGACTGCAGTAGTCCTGTAGGGGGCGCTAAACTCCATCCGTCATACAACACACAAACAGAAGAAGAAGTGTTGCGTCTCTGTCCTTGCGGAGGCGCTCGCGGTTGAGTGCAGAATGAAAGCGAGTTTAGGGGATGTCACCCCCAGAAATCCACTTTTCTCAGGAGTACTTTATTGGTCAATAAATACAACATATTCACATTTTCAATAGTACATTGTCAATACTAACACAGAATTGTACTTTGTGAATATATTACACGTTTACTATACTACTAACATTATGCTGATAACAATTTTCACACTTGAAAAAGAAAGTACACTTTCTAGTAACTCATAATGAAAAAAAATACGACAGAACATTGTTTTAATTCAATGTCACAGCATTCCAGTATTACAAGATAATGGACAGAAGTCGCAAACCTCTGGTTGAATTTAACTTAAGTGGCCAGACATCCGCATTAGAATTGCGTTTTATTTCCAATTCCAATTTTTCTTCTATAGCAGCTGTCTGAAAAACAACAAATATTAATATGAAAAATAGAGGGTTAAATATGCATACATAAGGTTGTCAAGCTTGAACTACACACTACCATTATTGGTCAGCTCAAGACAAAGTAGTTTTGTTCATAACATGTATTTTTCCCCTAAACTTTTCAAAGAAAGATCATTGACATAATGAAGCCAAATTTTTCAGGAATTCAGAAATAAATACACAGCTTCATTTTGCAAATAAAAATAATGTTAATGCAATGTTGTACATGTTATAATGACTAATTAGATTTTTTGCAGATGCATTGGACAATGTTTTATATTTGTTTTAAGACAAACAAATGTATCCACATAGATTTTAAAAAAAAATATTAAGATTAAAAATCTAAACAGTGAGCTTTTTAATTATGCAAACAACTAAAACTTACCTGTAACTTCTGAGGCAGCATCTTCATTTCTTCGAGTCTGCTTCGATGTCACTTGAAAAGCTTGGCTCTGATTGGTCAAATTGAATGTAGCTGAACTGTAAATAAAGTGCTGTTACACATTGTGTCAAAAATACTACTGGCAAAGACAAGTTATGTTAATGTAACACAAATCTGACCTAGAATCACAACATAATGAGGTTCAAAATGTCACACGCCATGCACACACTTCTCAAAATGCAACAAAATGCTACGTTTCAAAGAGTTAATCACAAAAATACCATCCATATGAATCGCGTGGTTTCCTCCTAGTCCTCTAAAGACACACGATATCTCTATATTTTTAACAGTTTAAATTTAGACTTCTAAATCTAATCACAGTCAAGTAACATTCACGCACAGCAGAATTTATCTGACAAATGGAGGTTCTAAGTGAGGAGTTGCGAGGCAAGCTCATTATCATAAGAACCAATCACGACCACCGGCTCTGAAACCAATCAGGACTCACGTATGCTATTGTTTGAATTTAAACGTACACTGTAAAAAATAAAATCGTAAAAAAAGGGTCAATTGACTGGCAGCAAAGGGGGCCAAACAAATACCATTAAAAATATAGCTGCGAGCAGCGATGGCGGGCCCAAGCCGGAGGCACCGCAACCCCGGTTCCTTTAGTTACCTAAATGCACCCGGGTGGCGGTGCCGAAGGCTTTGGCCCTTTCATGATTAAATGTTAAAATGGCTTGCCATACTCTGTCATTTCGACTACTCACAATTATGTTACAGATATCTTAAATGATAATACAAACTATCCAAAGTGTAATTACGACTAGACAGAAAGACGTTGTTGATATCTACAATGTTAATTCCGGATAGGCAAACTTAGCTTTTAAATGTTAAAAGGGCTTGCCATACAGGGACGTAGGCTCAGAGAGAGGCTCACCATATTCAAACCAAAATATCTGACTTCCTCTTGGTCCGAGCTAATGACTATGTATTAGAAAGTTGTACGGCTTGAGGAGTACAATGTATATACCGATTTTTGTAACTGTAGATAAAACTAACCCCACTTTTAAGTATATATATGGTGCCTTTAGTGTTATTCTGCACGACGTGCAAAAACTTAACCCCCGCTTTTTTAAGTATATATATATATATATATATATATATATATATATATATATATATGAAGAGTTCAGATGCAAAAGCCTCTAAATGCCATTTGAAATTTTCTTCTTTAATGATGATTTTTATCAAACTTGTATATTTAAGTTCAGTAATTTCACTTAAATAACAATTAATAGGTAATTATCATTGCCATTTAAGTGAAATTACTGAACTTAAATATACAAGTTTGATAAAAAAATCATCATTAAAGAAGAAAATTTCAAATGCATTTAGAGGCTTTTGCATCTGAACTCTTCATATATATATATATATATATATATATATATATATATATATATATATATAAAGAGGGTTATTCTGCACGACGTGCAAAAACTTAACCTCCGCATTGACTGTCGAAGAGAAGTGTGCAGAAGAGCTTGCATCAGTGAGGGCTTTGCAAAATATATATACATACAAACACACACACACATATAAATGAGGTTAGTGTTTTACAATATTAAGGAAAGCAAATGTATTGAAATATAGCACATGAATTTTAAAATCATTCAGCTTCAATTACCAATTTGTAGTTTACCAATTTATCTTACTTTTATTTAAACCAAGCTATACATTTAAAAGATTAGGGTTATATGCATATTTTGTCATTTAAAAAAATAAAAAATTGTTATGCAAAAAGATAAGGACTTGCAGAAAAAATCTACAGTCAGCCAAACACACACACACACATAAACGCAGACACCAGCAACCCCCCCTCCCTCTTCCCCACACAGACACTGATAGAGACAAGATACACATCCAAACTGCAATATCTGACTTTCTTTTGGTCTGAGCTTCTTACTGTTAATTAGAAAGTTGATCGGCTTGACAAGAACAATATACGTGGCATGTTTTGTAACTGTAGGTAAAACGAGCAAAGTTAACACATTTTATGTGTCCTTTTTTAGTCATAAAATTATTTTCCTCGCCACGGCCAAACCATTCGAGACATCAAAAATCCGTCCGGAATTGAGCATCCTCAATGTCTTGCCTTCATGCACACCGAGTTTTGTGGTGATTGGTAATCACATGCGTTGTAATTTGATGTATTTCTCCCAGGAGATTTATTCAAACAACCCATAATTCCCAACTTCCATTTGACCTGTCGTAAAACTTAGAGCACGAAAGTTGTTTGGCCTGATGTGATCTATAAGTGTACCGAGTTTCATATTATTACATGCAAGTGTGTTTGATTTATGGACCAAATTTTCAGATCAAGTTTATGGACCAAGTTAATTTAATTAATAAACTAATTATATAAAACTATTGTCAATGCACTACAATTAAACTGGTTATATTATGCCTTTATGTATAAAAAAAATAAAATAAAAACTTATTTAAAACATACCAGGCTTAAAAAATGTTTTTTTTTTCTGCAGGCCAGACACACAGCAGTGAAATGGTTAAGCCCCCTCCCCCTACAAACACACACACAGAGGCACAGACAGGCAAACACACAGACAGAGACAGAGATGTAGGCTCAAAGAGACCATGACCACATTCAAACAAAGATATCTGACTTTCTGTGGGTCCTAGCTAATGAGTGTCAATTAGAAAGTTGTCTGGCTCGAGGAGTACAATATACATACCGATTTTTGTAACTGTAGATAAAACTAACAACCCCACTTTTGTCAAAAGGTGGCGCTACTGAGCCCTCACCACGCCCGTTTCTGAAACTTTGCACGTGTCTACTGGCTAATAAATGTGATGTGTCTGTCGAGTTTCATGCAATTTCAAGCATGCTAAGGGTCTCAAAAGCATCCTAAAAGAATGGTAAAGTTTGATGCGTCGCCACGGCAACAGTTTCAAAGATATCAAGAATCCATTCACAGGTCTACATCTGCCGTATGTTTACATTATACATATGAAGTTTGAAGCAAATCGGGTAAAAATAAAAGGGTGATTTCAAAGCATTTTGAAAGTGACACACTTCCTGCTGCCAGTTGGTGGCGCTATAACTTTGACTCACAATAGTCACATCCATGTGATCGTCCTCTTACAGCGAACACACTGCTGAAGTTTCATCAAGATCAGTTAATGTATGCTGAAGTTATAACACACTTCCTGTTTCACATTTCTCGCCATGATTTCGTTTCCTCGCCACAGACAAACCGTTCGAGATATCAAAAATCCCCACACAAGCTTTCATCCTCAATGTCTTGACTTCACGCTGACCGAGTTTCGTCGAATTTGGATCAAAGCTCTAGGAGGAGTATTTCAAATACCATTGCGAGCGTTTTACAAACAAACCTCAATAGCCGACTTCCTGTTGGGCTGGGGTAAAAAGTAAGAGCGCGAGGTATAGATGAAACGATGAGATCAACATGTGTACCGAGTTTCATATTATTACATGCAAGCGTGTTTGAGTTATGGACCGAGTGTTCGGACCCTGTTCCAGGGGGCGCTGACGAGCCCCCCTGCCACGCCCAGGTACCAGCTTCAGCCCGGCTCTGATGGCCGCGGGTTCTGACCCGTGTGCAAAGTTTCAAGAGTTTTCGAGCACGTTAAGGGCCCCAAAAGTGCCCAAAAGGTAGCAAAATAATAATAATACTAAAGAAGAAATATAGCTGCGAGCAGCGATGGCGGGCCCAAGCCGGTGGCACCGCAACCCCGGTTCCTTTAGTTACCTAAATGCACCCGGGTGGCGGTGCCGAAGGCTTTGGCCCTTTTATGATTAAATGTTAAAACGGCTTGCCATACTCTGTCATTTCGACTAGACACAATTATGTTACAGATATCTTAAATTATAATACAAACTATCCAAAATGTAATTACGAATAGACAGAAAGACGTTGTTGATATCTACAATGTTAATTCCGGACAGGCAAACTTAGCTTTTAAATGTTAAAAGGGCTTGCCATACAGGGACGTAGGCTCAGAGAGAGGCTCACCATATTCAAACCAAAATATCTGACTTCCTCTTGGTCCGAGCTAATGACTATGTATTAGAAAGTTGTCCGGCTTGAGGAGTACAATGTATATAGCGATTTTTGTAACTGTAGATAAAACTAACAACCCCACTTTTGTCAAAAGGTGGCGCTATTTAGTCCTTGCACTATGCCCGTTTCTGAAACTTTGCACATGTCTACTGGCTAATAAATGTGATGTATCTGTTGAGTTTCAAGCAATTTCAATTTCAATTTCAATTTGACTGTTGAAAAGAAGTGCGCCGATTAGATACTCAGGATCGGTATCGGCTCTGACACTGCCATCTTTGACGAGGCTGATTCAAATTCTATATTGTGCATATATACTATTCTATGTTAGGCACAAAGGCACAAAAACTTTCTAAAGTACCATAAAGTTTTTGTGTACTGTATTATTAGTGTTCTGAAGCTATTATGTGATATAGAAATTAATATTTAAGTCATTAAATTCAAGAACACAAACTTTTCCCTCTCTGCGCCTGTCAGTCATTCTCCATTCAGCATTCAAACAGCACGTCACATTCGGTTACAGTCAATGATGAAACGATCTTCAAGATGATTGAATGTTAATCCTATTATACTGGATCTTTAAGATAAAGGTCTAAAGGTCTATATTTTCGAATGAAGAAACTTTTTCTTGCTGGACTGTAACTTAACCGTGTTACTTTCTACCGGGTGTCGGACGCTGTCGTTTAGATCACAACACTAGAGTCAGAGCACTATAATTGTTCTTCACGCACACAGTAACTGAAATTTAAAACCTTTAAAAGAAAAGGCTCAATAAACTATTGCATAGATAGCTAATGTATAATACACTGTTCATAAATATGTATTTCCTTTGTGCTTTGAACTTTTCAATACGGACTTACTGCGCTGTAACTTCATGTGGCTTCAAGCACATCATTCTCCGCTCGGGATGCACATAAGTGCTTTGTGCTGCACCGTATTGGAGCCGTAATATCATAATGCAGTGACGTAATGACAGATTATTAATTGCCTTTCAATTATATGTTGCTGCGTCATTAAACATCTGTCCTATGCATTTCAAACATTTATAGCAGCCATGGCTATATTTTTTTATGATTTTTGTTATCTTGTTTTTCATGAATGTATTTTTCAAAAATAAGAGCAATGTGTATTATCTATTATTAATATGGTTTATAATAGCATTTTTGTCATAGATTATGACAAAGTAATCATATGATCCACCAGCGAGGAACCAGCAGAACAGAGTGAACATTCTTTCTGTTTAGTTCAATCCTACTTAATAGGAATTTATTTAAAATGCTCGCTCTACTCCACACCATTAATGTCTTGTGCGGACATCCGTATCTCGACTTTCGGTTTTAAGTAAGCGATTTAAAAGCTCCCAAGTCCCAGCGGAGTCACACGTTGATTAACCGGTGGGAATATACACAATAGGCCTACCTGATATTGAACACAAGAGGGCAGTATAGCACTACGTATGACTCAGATTATTATTTTTTTATGAATTTTACAACAATTCTGGCTGTTTTTGAACGTAAACATAATTCTTAAATGAAAAAAAGGAAAAATTGGGGAAGTTATAATATTTGTATAATTTAATTTAGAAACAAATGATGTATAATTACATTTTTAGAAGATATGAGGCTTTTAGTGTTTACTTTTTTGACATTACTTTAATCTTTTGCCATAGTTGCACATGTCTACTGGCTAATAAATGTGATGTATCTGTTGAGTTTCAAGCAATTTCAAGCATGCTAAGAGTCCCAAAAGCATCAAAAAGAATGTTAAAGTTTGATTCGTTGCCACGGCAACAGTATCAAAGATATCAAAAATTCTTTCACAGGTCTACATCTGCCGTGTATTTACATTATACAGATGAAGTTTGAAGCAAATCGGTTAAAAATAAGAGAGTGGTTTCAAAGCATTTTGAAAGTGATACACTTCCTGCTGCCAGTTGGTGGCGCTATAACTTTGACTCACAATAGTCACATCCATGTGATCGGTCTCTTACAGCGAAAACACTGCTGAAGTTTCATCAAGATCAGTTAATGTATGCTGAAGTTATAACACACATCCTGTTTCATGTTTCTCGCCATAATTTCGTTTCCTCGCCACGGACAAACCGTTCGAGATATCAAAAATCCCTTGGCACCTTTTCATCCTTAATGTCTTGTCTTCACGCTGATTGAGTTTTGTCGAATTTGGTTCTGTGCTCTAGGAGCAATACTTGAAATTCCATTGCATGTGTTTTAAACACAACCCTAAATAGCCGTCTTCCTGTTGGGCTGGGGTAAAAAGTAAGAGTGTGAAGTAGGCTATATATGAAACGATGAGATCTATATGTGTACCAAGTTTCATATTATTACATGCAAGTGTGTTTGATTTATGGACCAAATTTTCAGACCAAGTTTATGGACCAAGTTAATCTGATTAATAAACTAATTATATAAAACTATTGTCAATGCACTACAATTAAACTAGTTATATGCCTTTACTTATAAAAAATAAAAATAAAAACTTATTTAAAAAATACCAGGCTTGAGAAATGTATTTTCTTTATGCAGGCCATACACACAGCAGTGAAATGGTTAAGCCCCCTCCCCCTGCACACACACACACACACACAGACAGGCAAAGACAGAGATGTAGGCTCAGATTAAGCAAGACCACATTCAAACAAACACATCTGACTTTCTGTGGGTCCTAGCTAATAAGTTTAAATTAGAAAGTTGTCCGGCTCGAGGAGTACAATATACATACCAATTTTTGTAACTCTAGTTAAAACTAACAACCCCACTTTTGTCAAAAGGTGGCGCTACTGAGCCCTCACCACGCCCGTTTCTGAAACTTTGCACATGTCTACTGGCTAATAAATGTGATGTGTCTGTCGAGTTTCATGCATTTTGAAGCATGCTAAGGGTCTCAAAAGCATCCTAAAAGCATCCTAAAAGAAGGGTAAAGTTTGATGCGTCGCCACGGCAACAGTTTCAAAGATATCAAGAATCCATTCACAGGTCTACATCTGCCGTATGTTTACATTATACATATGAAGTTTGAAGCAAATCGGGTAAAAATAAAAGGGTGATATCAAAGCATTTTGAAAGTGACACACTTCCTGCTGCCAGTTGGTGGCGCTATAACTTTGACTCACAATAGTCACATCCATGTGATCGTCCTCTTACAGCGAACACACTGCTGAAGTTTCATCAAGATCAGTTAATGTATGCTGAAGTTATAACACACTTCCTGTTTCACGTTTCTCGCCATGATTTCGTTTCCTCGCCACGGACAAACCGTTCGAGATATAAAAAATCCCCTCGCAAACTTTCATCCTCAATGTCTTGACTTCATGCTGACCGAGTTTCGTCGAATTTGGATCAAAGCTCTAGGAGGAGTATTTGACATTCCATTGCGAGCGTTTTACAAACAAACCTCAATAGCCGACTTCCTGTTGGGCTGGGGTAAAAAGTAAGAGTGTGAGGTATAGATGAAACGATGAGATCAACATGTGTACCGAGTTTCATATTATTACATACAAGCGTGTTTGAGTTATGGACCAAGTGTTCGGACCCCGTTCCAGGGGGCGCTGACGAGCCGCCCTACCACGCCCGGGTACCAGCTTCAGCCCGGCTCTGATGGCCGCGGGTTCTGACCCATGTGCAAAGTTTCAAGAGTTTTCGAGCACGTTAAGGGCCCAAAAAGTGCCCAAAAGGTAGTAAAATAATAATTATTATAATAATAATAATAGTAAAGAAAAATAATCCCAAGGAAAACAATAGGGCCTTCGCCCTTTCAGGGCTTGGGCCCTAATAAAGTGAAATATCCTAATTTAAATTAAGTGCAAAAAACATTATACAGATATTTTTCTTAATTTTTTTACAGAAAAACACTGTTATTTTACAGCTATTAAAATAACGAGGCTTCAACTTCCGGTTGATGGATTACCCCCTCGGATATCACGTGACACTTCCTGATGCTGCAGCCCGCCGGCTCAAAGTTGAAAGTGTGTTTTTTTTTCCCGTTCACAGGCAACAGGGGGGCGAGACGTACAACATTCAACCCGAAAATAGTCATAACCATACCATTGCAATAACTCCGAAGCTATTCAGATAAGGTAAAAAAAATTGCATAATGCTGCTTTAAAGATGGATGTGCGCATGTAACCGTATGCTTCTGTGGTCTGCGTTGTGTTGTATATTGGTGAAGAATGACAGGAGAGCACCAGTTTGGGTCTGCATAGAGAATTTATTTTTATATAAAACAGGTCGTCACACCAGCTTCAGCTCGCATCAGTAACACTCTTTGTTCGAGAGAAAGACAGAAAAAGGGAAAAACAGAAACGGAGAAAACGCAGTAACTCCGTAAACTTAAACTTATACACATAAGGCAAAAGTATCTAGACTCAGAAACACAAAAGTATGATTTGTCAATGCATACCTGCATAGAGAATGTATTTTTATATAAACAAGCTGTCACACCAGCTTCAGCTCGTATCAGTGACACTGCCAACAAAAAAGAACATCCCAATACCAATCCATATTGTAGGCTATACATATGATCTTACATTTGTGAATAACTAAATACATAAAAACAACTTAAATACTGTGTATTTCTGCGTTTGAATTATTTTCAACCAATGCTAACAACTAATCTGTAGCATGGAGCACAGCATACCTCTTTGTTCGAGTGAAAGGCTGCTAAAAGGCCGATAAAGCTGTCTGGCCCGAACCACTTTATTGCATCACCATCAGTACATCAATTTCTAACAGAAATTTAAACAATTACAATTTAGAACAGCAGGGTATGAATTAGGATGTATGGTGTGCATTACAATTCGAAATCCATGAGACACTTGTAGGTTTGTGAGTGAATGAGTTTATGGATTAAAAAAAAAAAAGAAAATCATAACTAACATTTCTCTTTCTTGCAGGATTAACATTGTCTGAATTCTGAAAACTAAGTCCCAAGAGTTGGTGTATTTGAATATAACAAAAGTGGAAACGGAACTGGACAGCTGTCTAGTTTTGTTAGATCTAACCTCATGACCTTAACAACAAGCCGAAGTATCAAGGAATCCTAACTTGCTTTTTTACACATAAAAGATAATTATACATGTGAAGAAAAAAATTATATTGGTGAAAAATTATGAAATAAAACATGTGCAGTGGTATCAGAGTGCCTAAAGTGAGTTTTAAGTAATAAATGGAAAGCAAAGTTGTCAGCATCTGATTTCATAAAGTAGAACATTAACAGTAGCCACGCCCACCACAGCTGAGAGGACCAATCGGATCACAGCTTCAGTAGGACCACACCAGTGGACAGAGTCTGAGGAATAAAAACATCAAACTGAGATCAGGTCAGTCAATAAACATTAATATCAGCGCTGACCTCAACTAATATGATGAGTGGTGGTGTACCTGCACATGTGTGTCTGCAGAGTGTGTTGATGTCCAGATGTGTGGTCTGGTTGCTGATGGGATTGTTCAGCACACAGCTGTAGGTGTTTTTATCCTGATATTCCACCTCCAGAGGTAGAGAGAGACTGATGCTGAGATCACACACACTGATGCTGGACAATACACTCATTCCTGCGTACCAGGACAGAGTCGCATCACACACACTCAACACTGATGATGAACACACCAATGAACAATTTGATGAACATTGTGAAGAGTTACTGATGATGACAGGAACAGGCAGACGAGCTGAAATATGAATAAATATAAGCATCAATCCTACAATGTGTTTAGTGTGATCACAGTTAGTGTTTCTGATCTCAAATTATAAACTTTCACTTCAGTAAATAAAACTTTTAAATAAGAAAATTTGAAAGGAAGAACAAATGATATCTACTCACCATAGACAGAAACACTGAATGTTTTTGATGTCAGTTTCAGTCCTCTTATCTCTAGTTGATAAACTCCAGTGTGTTCAGTTGTGGTGTGTGTGATGATCAGAGATCCAGTTTGATTGTCCAGCTTCAGTCTGTCTCTGAATCTCCCATCAGGAACATCATCATATGTGGAGAAGATTTGGCTGTCTTTGTTGATTTCAGCTATCAGAGAGTTTTCAGCTCCATATTTCCACAGTATCTCATCGTCTTCATGTATTTCAGTGAGATCAGTGTTTAGAGTAACAGAATCTCCCTCCGTCACTGACACTGAATCACCAAACACACCTGATGAACACACAGATTTACACAGATTAAAGCTCCTGTTGTTAATAAAGCCTGAATTAGTTGTCGTTTGTAACCCTTAAATGTGAATTAAAGAAGAATTAAGTATAATTCTGCCACTCACTTACAATACATTTATATAATATTAAACATAATGAGCAGGATCTGCTGTTTTTGATCCCGTCATATTTTTCTCTTGTGGTTTAAAATAGATCTCACAAAAAACAATAATAATTTAGTTTGAGCATCTTTTATCTGGGAAATCCTCTGGCAGATTAAAATAAATGTCTTTATATTAAATCTCTATAAATAGTATATATATAAACTAAAGCAAGAAAATGAATATGATCATAACTCACCGGCCAGACGACACACGCAGAACAACACACACATGTGAAGCATTGTCAGATCTCTATATGTGAACACTTCAGAGACAGAGAGATAGTGAACTAACAGGACAGTGTTAAACTGTGAGAGTGTGTTTCTGCGTCTGATTCCTCCACCAATAATATTTCAACACCTCATTCTCTCTCTCACTTCACACACACACTGATGCTCTGGTTATTAATATTCCTCTGTATTAGTATTAGTATGTATTGCACTGTTGGATACGGCGGACCGGACACAGTATCTTTTCAGTTTTTGTTTTTGCACCCGTACATTTTTAATATTTTATTGTAGGCCTATATCAATATTTTGCTATTAAAAGTGTGATGATAGTCACTAATGGTTACTAGCAAACACTATCTTTGTTTTCCATCAGTCGATCACACACACACAAACAACGTGTGAATACAGACACACTGATGACGCAGAAGCTGTTTATTTTCATCAACACATCAAACCGCATCTCTGTACAGAAGTCAGTCGAGGTTTACTTTGAGCCGCTCGAGTCATCAAGTCAATCACACTCATGTACGGCCTGTGCATCTTGTGTAAATTACTATATTATAATATTTGTTTTGCTTTAAACATTCATTCAAATGCTCTGTATTTGCTTTGAATCCTGCTGGTCATAAGATCACATTCATTGATCAACAAATTAAATCCACAGCCCCAGTTTAATCTAAAAACACACTGTTCTGTCTTGTATCTTTATCATAATTAAAAACACAAGAAACAAAATATATTTTGGAGACTGAGTCACACTGCAGAATGTGTAAGACTCTTGACAGGACAAACACTGAGGCAGGGAATGTTTTCAAACACAGAATATTTATTTATTTATAGGCTATACATTTTTAATCTGGCACTTGATTTTAAAAAAACCACCAAGTGAAGACCTTACAAGATAAACTAACTTCATTCATGCTGATTGCACTAGTCCTGTAGGGGGCGGTAAACTCTGTCATACAACATATACAGAAGAAGAAGAAATGTTGCATATGTCACGCGTGGAGCATCTTTGCTTGCTACTAGTAAGTGAAACTATTAGCTAGAATTATGTAGAACTACATTATTGCCTAAATGTAAACCTTTTTGGAACTCATTGTATAATCCGATTGAATGGAAAGAGGTCTGGAGTCTACCCAGTAAATACTGTCTTACTAATGTAGTTAAAGAAATTACGTATAAGATTATTCATTTTATTTATCCACTGAGACAATTTTTTTCAAGATTTTTTAGAGATATGGAGACAACTTGCACCTTTTGTAACACAGAAGAAGAATCAATAAAACATTTATTCTTTGAATGTGCATTTACCCAGCTGTTTAGGATTGATGTTGAATATTTGATATTTAAATTCACAAAATTAAAGATTCGTCTATCTGGCAAAGATATTTTTTTGTTATACAAAAATAAAATTGTGGAGCAAAATTTGGTGATTAACTTAATAATTATGTATGGAAAATACCATATTCACAAACAGAAATTGACAAATAATAAACCTAACATTACATTATTTAAAATTGAGCTTAAACATTATATTGAAGCCCTAAAATGTGCAAGAAATAAAAAAGCAAAACGGATGTATACTATTTTTGAATCCCTTTCTTTATGGAATATTTTGTTATGATGTTTCCCCTGTATAGTTTAATTTTTGTTTTGTTTTGTTTTTTCTGTCTATTGTTTCTTTGATGCTATTATGAATGTAATACTATGTGATCCTCTGTATGTGTATGTTATATATTGTTCTTGTTATGCCAAAAAAAAAAAAAAAAAAAAAAAAAAATACTAGTAAGTGAAACTCTGGTGTTTGCTCTGTTCTTTGTATTTCATGTGGTTGTTAATTAAAAAAATACTAGTAAGTGAAAGGGAACTCGTTTATGGAAGAAGAGGATTTTGAAATTCTGCTGCTCGAATATGATGTTCGTGGCTTTCTTTACGAGCTGCAGTATAGTGAAGAGAAGCTGAGGCTGATGGAGGAGCAGGAGCTGCTGCGGTCGAGGAGCCCGGACTGGCTCGAACTGGGCGGACTGCTGTGCTCCTGGAGGAAATCTCTGAATCAGACGAGCACACGGACGTTTGTGTTGTGATGGGAACCATCCTAGTTTCGCCTGACTGAACATCCAGGTATCATGCAGTAATACACCATATAGAAATAAATACAAACGAGGAGTAATTCACTAATGAGTTTGCCAATGTAACGTTAACGGGGTTTGTTGTTGTGGGAAGAAGGAGGCGGGATTCGGCGAACATTTAAACATTTTAATAGTAAAATGAAGAAATACAAAACGAAAGTATAAGCCAGCAGCCCCTCATTGACGACTGCTGTAACGTTACACACAACAGAAACAAAACAACATCATAAAATCAGGCCTGTTTCTCTCTTGATCTGCCGTTTATGCTCCCGCTCCTCCGCGAGAGATACGAGACCGGTCGGTGCGTCTCTTGTCTTTCATTATTATCACTCATGCCATCGGCCTCGTGCCATCCTCTTACGTCCCTCGCCCTCGATCGTCCTGCTCGCCACAGCCAACTAACTAGACATTTTGTGTGAAATGAATTTCAAACTCTAGTGGCAGCTAACGTTAGCCTTGTAGAAGGAAGAGTGATTTCTCTGTTTGCGCAAAAAAAAAAAAAAAAAATTCTCTGTTTGCACTGTTCCGGATTAGTGGGTGTGTCTTGCGGAGCTGTGCAGTGCGGTGCATTGTGGGACTTGTAGTCTTTTAATACAAATGCACCCTTCAGTTATTTTCTCGGGCAAGAGGGCATCAAATTCAAAAATTATTTTACATTTCGACTACATATGATCCACTTTCAATAAAGATTAATCTTGAAATGGGTGAAATGCTCCTTTAAGTTTCTTCTTGGACACTATGTATCAACACCCTAGCAACAAAGGTTGAGCTCCCTAGCAACAAGTTAAATGGAGTTCCATTTAAATAGATCAAAATGAATATCTCTGGATAGAAGTGTTATAGAAACATGAGGGTGGGCTTGTGTAGTATTGTGTATTTATTGTGTATTTTCTTATTCTCGAGGGAGTTTAGTTGCACACAGTAAGCACTCTTCACATTCCCTTCAAAAAATCTGCCCATTTTTTGTTGTTTTTCCTCACATAACCGTTAATGGATCAAGGAATCAAGTGTCTTTTTTAAATATTATTATAGTGCTGTATTTTTCTGAAATGAAGACTATTAGTCCAGCCATCAGCTCAAACCACATCTTTGTTCAACTGTAAAAAGATCAGACCACTACCGGTTTCAGTCTGAGTCAGATCAGCTCGGGTGTCATTATGTATTCACCCGGCATGAAGAAGAAAAAAAAAAAAAAAAAAACACTGAGGCCTTTCTGTGACTATTGTACAATTTGCTATTATTATAATATATATGTTTTGCATGATAGTTAAAGATTAATTTAAATGAGATGCTTCAAAAACCCTTTTAAGGTCACAGTTTATTGTAACAATTTAAATACACATGCAAAACACTGTTTTGGTATTTACCTTCGGCATTTATCTTCTGTAACAGTAATATTATTATTATTATTATTATTATTATTTTATTTAATTTTGAATGTCCTAGATAACAATGAGTGTTTGTTTGAACTGATGTCACCTCTGACTGAAACTATTTGAAGTCCACTAGTCCTGTAGCTGTTGCTATACACCATTTTGCAAGATGTAAACAACACTTGTCCAGAAACACTTCCTGTATCAGTTTGTAAATGGTTTCTTTATTTCACATGTTTGTAAAGGTTTGTTTAACTTGATTCAGTTGTATTATGTTCTGTTGGTTGTATTTTATCCCAACGTTTATGTAGTGTTAAACTGAAACAGGAAGTGCTTCGGGACCAGTGTTGTTATCTTGCAAAATGGTTGATACACCATCCCTCGTATAATAGGCTACTGAAACACAGGAAGTGTTAGTGGCTACGTCACCCTGTGTTTGTGCGTGTCATTGCTTTGGGCCTGTTAAGTTGCTACTTGAGCCGAATACTGAAAATATACATTTTAAACTGAAAGTGGTCAAATGGTCCAGACCACACGTGTGGAAAGAGAGAAAGGAAAGAGAGAGAGAGAAAAGAGAGAGAGAGAGAGAGAGAGAGAGAGAGAGAGAGAGAGAGAGAGAGAGAGAGAGAGAGAGAGAGTTGTTTGGCCTGAACACTTTCTAAAACTAACAACCAGAGTTGAATATTAGTATCTTTTATATTATCCCTGGCGATTCAAATGGTAACATTTAAATTAAACGGCATATGTTGAAAACAATCAACACAAAGTCCTAAAGTAGTGGAAGATTGCAATAAATGAATTGATTTTCCACTCATCTGAAGGAGTGATATTTATCTGTGAATATGAAGGAGTGATATTTATCTGGAATCAATATTTTTTTGTATGAATGCACACATATATGAAATATGCACTAAATATGCGCACTTCTCCAGGACACACATGTTAGGGGTTGAGCTTATAGATGTGATGTAGTTTTAGCTGCTGTTCCTCATAAATCCACCAGATGACTCCATTTATCAGTTAAATCAACATCACACCACTGATGATCAGAGTAGATGCGTAAATAGCAGTCAAAACATCAGTAAACTCAATTGTCAGTTCATCTCTAGTACTAATGTGATGTTTATGTGGGAATATGATTTCTCCCTCTAGTGCTCAAATAATGTTATAGTTTCATTTCTGAGAGAGTCTAAAGCTGCTTTCTTTATATATATATATATATATATATATATATGTGTGTGTGTGTGTGTGTGTGTGTGTGTGTGTGTGTGTGTGTGTGTGTGTGTGTGTGTGTGTGTGTGTGTATAGAGTGGTATACATGGCATAAATAGAGACACTAGATGGCGCTAGTAATAGTGGGATGTCATGTTTTATTTGATGAAATTTAAGGGTCATGGTCTGTTAACAAACTGCAAATGAAAAGAAAAAATGTCAAGTTCTTGAATTTTTTTTATTATTGGATTTTGATTTAATTAGCATATTTCTTACATTTAATTACAACATAGGAGCATTTGTATGTTGCTAGTTACCACCCTAAACTAAAAATAAAGAAATTATTAACAACCATCAGTCATTTGTGTACATAAATATAATCATATTTCAACAGTAAACCATACATTAAAATGTGTCTATCTAATATTGTATTTCATCACACACTGAGAGAGCCGTTTATCTGTTAGATTCAGTGTTTAATAGTAAAGTCTGTTTTATTAAAGCTAAAGTCAGACTGTGAGTCTTCATATGAGCAGGAATGGAAAGAAAGCCCTTCACACACACAGTAATGAACGACACCTCAGTGTGTGTGTCAAACATTGACCACAAACATCCAGCAACAAATCAAACCACTTTTCTGACCAGAGGAAGCCGAACACAGCAGGCGTTCATTTAACACACACATATATTCGTCACTGAATATCACACTTTAAAATCCTCAAAACTAGTTTCAGAAGAGTTTTTAATGTTTTAAAGAGCCGAGAGGAACGACAGCGGTTCCTGAGAGAGCGCCGGTCTGGTTCTTGAAGGTTGATCCTCTTCTCGTGGCGATCGGCGCATAAACCACGTGATCCTCCTCTTTATCATCCTGTCAAAAACACAATGTGTGTACTTAACATCATAAACCAGCCTCAGTGCGTCACAAAACATCCATAGGTCTGTGTGTGAGAGAGAGACTTGCACTGTTTCCTTCTGTTTGTTTCCTTATGCCGTTTTTAATGTTTGCATGAGATGCTATAAAAATGTATTCAGGACAATAAATGTGTTGATTTGCTCTGTTTCCCAATAGAATCACAAACACACGTTCAATACATTTTAGACTGTGATGTCATCAAGTGACAGGAAATACTTCATCAGTGGCTCATTTTGATCACTGGAAATATATAATGTTGATCTGATGGGAGAATGAGTGTTGTGAGGATGTTTGTCGCAGTGAATGCTGATCTTTATAAATGTCTAATAGGGTGGTGTTTTGTGTTTCTGTCAGATGATCTCTCACACACTGCTGAACTGATACACAGACATGAATTATTAATAAATGATCTCACCGATATCTGTGCTCTTCTTCTGTTGAACGTTGGCTCAACGTAGATTATTTCTTCATGAGTCTCAACTGTAATGATAATGAGAAGTAATATAATAAATAGATGTATTAAAACAACAGAACTAACTAGATCTGTTTCTCTACGACATAATGTTATAATGCTGTTGGCCTCATTGATCTGAGATTATGCACTTTAGTTTTTGAGTGAAAAAAATACTGTGATAGATAAAAGAAAATAAGTTTGAATTCCATATTTGGTAATGAAATAGCAAGCGAAAATTATAAACACATTTTTGAAGTGTAACAAGTACAAAAAGTATTAGTTAAAATGATCAAAATGACCACAACTCAACATGAGGGTTAATTGAAGGTTAACATTATTAAAGAATATTATTATTTGGTATAACACTTATGACTTTTACAAATTCAGTAGCTCTTATAATTTAACACTTGCCTTTTTGATCAGTTTTTCTACATTTCTTGCAGATGCAGAAGATCACGACTGTAAACACAATCATCATCAGAGATCCAGCCGAGATCAACACTATCAGAGACACTGAGACTGGAGGACCTGAAGGAGAGAGAAACAGTTATTAGTGATCAGAGAACGTCACAGATATGAGTAAATCTGAGCTGATGGGAAACAACAAGGACATACGTATCAATAACTAATAAACAGAGTTGTTTATGTTGAGTAAAAACCAAAGGAGGGACATTTGAAATCAATGTAATTTTTAACATCACCAATAATTGAAACGAGCTCCAGTCTTTAATCAGGTCAGTAAACACACACACACACACACACACACACACACACACACACACACACACACACACACACACACACACACACACACACACACACACACACACACACACACACACACACACACACATATCTGATGAGTGGTGGTGTACCTGCACATGTGTGTCTGCAGAGTGTGTTGATGTCCAGATGTGTGGTCTGGTTGCTGATGGGATTGTTCAGCACACAGCTGTAGGTGTTTTTATCCTGATATTCCACCTCCAGAGGTAGAGAGAGACTGATGCTGAGATCACACACACTGATGCTGGACAATACACTCATTCCTCTGTACCAGGACAGAGTCGCATCACACACACTCAACACTGATGATGAACACACCAATGAACATGATGAAGAACAGTGTGAAGAGTTACTGATGACAGGAACAGGCAGACGAGCTGAAAAACATTAGAAACAGCAGAATAAATCATATTATTAAATGCCTGCAGCAGAAAATGTAATCTTGTGTATCTGATTCATGGGTTCCTAAGCCCATATAATGTTTAAGCTAATAAGGTAAAGTGTATTTGGCTTGCTGTCTACCATGGAGGGGCTCGAGGAACCAGCTTTAACTCGAGCTTAAACCCCCCAGAGGCACTATTAATGCTTGGATGATGAGGATGGTAGAAGCCTATATTATGCCTATATTATCGCGAGGCGAGCACCTGCTTATGCTCTGGCTTTGAGAGATTAGATGGGTTCACTCCTCTCAAAATTACTTTAGGAACTTCACTAATCATTCAGAATATAGAGATTGTGTACCTTAGATTTGACTATTTAAAAACTGAAAAATAATATATTTAGGATACTTCAAACCGATATAAGAAATAAAGGAAACCAATGTTAAACTCACAATAGACAGTGAGATTGAAACTCTTGATCAGATGTCTGGTCATCTTTAGTTGATAATCTCCAGTGTGTTCAGTTGTGATGTTTGTGATGGTCAGAGATCCAGTTTGATCGTCCATCTTCAGTCTGTCTCTGAATCTCCCATCAAGAACATCTTCATATACAGTCAGTCTGTCCTCCAGTACATCGATTTGAGCAATTAAATTATCTCCAAACCTCCACAGAATCAGCTCTTCCTCCAGTATTTCAGTGAGATCAGAGTTCAGAGAGACTGAATCTCCCTCCGTCACTGACACCGACTTCAGTTCATCTGGACCAGCAAACACTCCTGAAGAACAGACAGACGTACACAATTTTACACACAAAAAAAAATACTCGCATCCTTTGCCATTTGCAATCAGAGATTCTGATGGTTACAAAAATGTTTGCACACTGATTTTGCTAAACGCACACACACACAAATCTAAAACATTTTTAATGTTCTACATTAAGACTGTAACTATATTATCTTCAAATACCTCAATGTGATATTCACATGCCATTTTCCTATTGATTTAGTGAGTTTATTAATAAGCTGACTGAATCTGTCAATAATGTGATCTGTAATGCCGGAATCCAAAAGATCGTAATCCAAGTTATTACTTTGAATATAAACCAAAGCATGAACTAAATCAGTAAAAACAAAAATACATTAAAAATACATTTGAAACTTACCATCCAGACGCCACAAACACAAGCTGAGCAAAACGACATGAACCATTTTCTCTGATCACTGTAACATTATAATGAACATCTCAGAGAGCTGCCTGTCTTCAACTGTTACATGTGTGTGTGTGTGTGTGTGTGTGTATCCTCCCCCATCAGGACTCGACCACCCTTCACTGACCACACACTGGATTTCACACTAAAACACAACAACAGTCTTCATCAATAATCAGTGTATAGTGCCAGAACACAAGATATAGCACAGGAAGTGAACATGATTTGGGCAAGTTATTATTTTACTATTTTGTTATTATCTCTCTCTCTCTCTCTTTCTGTGTGTGTGTGTGTGTGTGTAGGAATAATTACTGTATGGATGTAAACATAACTTCACATGTGATGTGTTAAATATTTAAGTGTCTGAGTGATGAATGATGAGTCAGAATAATGTGTTACCTGCGACTCTTATTTGATTTTTCCTGAAACATCAGTATCTTCTATCAGTATCAGTTTTCGTGAAAAAGGAAGTCTGATGGTGACGTTCTTATTAACAAGAGAGGAAATAAACACACTCTTTACCCACAAGATTTTTGACTGTGCTTAACAATAACACACACATATTTTCCATCCGTCAGGTCAGTCTACTCTTTCTTTTTTAAATAAATGAAACCGCAGAAGTTTCACTTTGACTCAGTTGCTGGTGTCTTATTCAGTGAATCGTGTTGTTTATCTGCGCTAGAAAATAAATGCGCTGTGGGTTTCTGTGGAGCTGTGGTTTAAAAAATATGTTCCATGTTTGAGTGAAACCATAGTGGGGGACTGAAAATGGTGTTTACTTTGAAATGCCTATTTTTTCTATTTTCATTTCATTGCATTTTATTTGCAAATCAGTCTTTATCATTTAACCCATAGGGGAGAGTGAGGCACAACGTAATGCTTTTTGACTTTCTCAGTTTGTGTAAATCTACTTGGGGTTTTTAGAGTATTTTTTCCCCCCACATTAATTTCGCACATGTCTAGTACAATTATGTGGTTTTGTTTTATTAGTGTATATATATCATACACTGTATTAATAAAACAGATTGGTTTAATATGTTTATATACTTAATATATGGTTTAATATATGTTAATATAGCCTAATATATGTAGTTTTTTTCTTGATTCTATGAAATGTGACAACATGCCCCATAGGGTACACATTGTAACATGAGGGGCATGTTGTAACATCACCATATGACAGCTTAGAATGCTATCAAAACCAAAATATTTTCTTAATAAAATACCATTATTAACTTTTTCATATTAAATAATGGCATTTTTAGGGAGGTAGTGTGCAATAAATGAAGAAAAAAAGGACATCATGCCAGAGTGTGCAAAACCAAAAGAATGTGTGAAATGCATGTAGATGATTGAGGACTCGATGATGAGGAAATCGCTTTTCTGGGCTCACTGTCTATGGACACAAAGGGCAGTCTATGGATGACAGATGTACATGTGGAAAATCTTAATGCACACTTTAAAATCGACAGAGGCGCAGATGTCACTGCAATACTTGAAATGCTGTACAACCAGGGCCAGTTCAGCAGGCTGGGGAGGTCAACGAGGGTTCTGCTGGGGCCAGACTTGTTTGAATGTGAAGGGCAAGTTCACCACCACCCTCAGAAAGAACAGTAAAAGTAGCTACTAAGAAATACATACGTTAATGAGGGTTGTGCACATCACTGCTTGGCAGGCTTGATGCAGTGGCACCAGAGTGCAAATTACCCCACCATAATAGGCTGACGGCGGTATTTCCGGTGAAGCATTAGGGATGCTTGATAACTTCCGCCGATCGTAGAGTCCAGTGCAATACCGAGAATTTATATTGAATTTTATACTCCATGGTTGTACTAAAGAAACGTTAGTCACAAAAACAGATAAAACAGACACCCCTCGTTGTGTTTATGCTTCTTTTTAAAATCATATTAAATAAATAATTACATCTAA
The DNA here is from genome assembly GCF_016745375.1 of Pimephales promelas. The sequence continues at coordinate 10,680,881 of NW_024121266.1, read as the reverse complement.
ACGTATGTTTCGTTTCAAAGACGGGAGGACAGTAAATTTTGAAGACTCTGCCATAATCCCGTTTTCTCCGGTTTTCCTCCGCTTTAATCTACACAACCGGAAATGGACGAGCATCCTTGCGTCAAATGCGGAACTTATGCGTGCATATAGCCCATTGGGGGTAGGCTACTGCTCCTTCATTTCTTCTATGACCACTACCATCCCCCGCCGTGATCGGCAAGTGCAACATGTTGTTACGAATTAGCCACCTCGTAAAATTCGTACGAATTCCCGTGAGATCGGGTTGTGCAACACACAAGGTCTAAACATGCGACAAACCGTTTTATTTCATATTCAATTTTAGTACAATGCAAATACATTAAATAACTATGTGTACTACTGAGCATTAGCATGTGTTTCATGAAGCGGATCGAATCACCTAGAAAACTTTCTGCATTTTTACATTTTCACTTAGCCTGTTTAGGCTAAGCTGTTTTCAATAATAATAATAATAAATCTCCACAAGGACAAGGATTTCGGATATTGCCATCTCTGTGGGGATATTTTGACCCCATTATGTATGGTTACACACACGCGCCCACACAAACACGCTCTCTCTCTCTCTCTCTGAGCGTGTGTTGGAATAGGAGTGAGAGTGCGGTGAGTGCTGCTGAGAGCGTGCTGAATGTAAGTTTTCTGATTCTCTTTTTTTCCTAAAGCCTTTTGTTTTCTCTGTTGATGTTTTGTGGAGTTGTTTAGGGAAACAGTGTTAGTTGGGGTTCATTGGTGTTTGTTTCGGTGGAGGCGGCGGCGGCAGCCGGTGTCTGTTAGCATGGCTGCTACAGGGGAACACACTAGTTTGCGCAAACTTACGCGCCGACATGCTAACTTTCTCCGCCTAATGGGTGTTCAGTTGAACAGTGTGTTTCAGCGGTGGTTGAGATTGTTGGATATGATAGTGTTAAATCGGCGTCTAGGATGAATAGTGCCGTAGTGATCTTTTTAGAGTAGACAGTGTGGATGTGAATCAGTTACTGGAGAGTGGAGTAGTGATTGAAGACACGCACACATCAGTTTTTTTGTCTCTTGTAAATCCTGCCAAAAAAGTCATTATCTCGAATTACCCCCATTTATGAAGAATGAGCTTTTCGAAAAAGAACTAGGGAGACACGGAAAACAAAGATGATCCCTATCAGCTGTAAATCTCCTCATCTTAAACACGTTGTGTCTTTTAGGAGACATGTATATATGATTCTCAAAAAGAGCCATGAAGAACTGAATTTAGTGTTTAAGTTTAAGGTTGAGGACTTTGACTACACTGTGCATGTAACATCAGAGGCGATGAAATGTTTTGGGTGATGGACTGTAGGGCATGTAATTCGCTCGTGAGAGCAGGAGAGACCCGGGCTGTTAACACACACCCGCCGCCCGTTCGGGCCGAAAGCGGAGCTTCTTTACCTGGCTAACCGTTACCGAGAACGGTGCAGGAAGAAAACCGAGATGATAGTGATCAAGACAATGAGCATTCAGAAAATGTAGAGAGTGAACAAAAAGCACGAGATGATTTAAATGGGTTATGTCGGTCAAACCGCGACTAGAGTAGATGAGTCAGTAATGTATAATGAGGAAGATGCTTTATTGGATGCTGAAATGTCAAAAATGTCAACCAAGAGGAAGAATCCGGGGGGGAAATCGAACTCTGAACAAGTTGCAAAAGTTTCAAAGTTGATTCTTATGAGCTGTTCTTCTCAGTCAGATGATGCGATGAACACGCAAGAGTCTGAAAATGATGGGAGATGCACAAATGGATGTGGAGACTGAGAGTGCTTATCCTTTCTCCAAAACCCAGTCCTTTTTACAAAGAACCAAAGGCTTGAGATCAGTTAAAGTTGAGGATTTTTTTCCCAGATTTAAAGCTCTTCCTTGACTCAGTTAAACTAATCATGAAGAACACAGAATATTCTGGCCAACTGACTTTTACAGATCAAGAAATTTTTCGTCTCAAAAAAAAAAAAAAAAAAATGATGATAAAAGTCAGAGCAAAAATAGCCAATGATGATAAGTGTTTTTTCTTTTTTTGTGTTACCCTCTCTGTTTTGTCAAAATACAAATTAACATTTGCTATCTGTGACATAACGCTGGGTTCTTTAAACATCAATGCGGTGCTAGAGAGGATGCAGAGAGTTTCCCTTTTTTAGTTTGTTTAAAGTTAAGTAGCCTATTATTTTTCTACAATAAACGCATAGCACTGTTGAAAATGAAACTGAATGGAAGTTCTCAGTCATAGCAACAGTGCTGGAGTTGGAATTCTGTTTGCGAAAGATTTTCTACCCATTTCTTGTGTTACTGAAGAAGTCGTTGAAGGTCGCTGCTGGCGGGAACAGCGCCATCTGCTGGTTGGTGATATCCTGGAATGCATGTTTCATAAAAATCTGAACTTTTCCTGAAAAGGAAATATAACTGCCATACATATTATTTCTTTTATTTAACTTGTTTTGTTATATATATTTTTTTATCTATTCATGGATATTGAGTGTTGATGACGTTAACTAAGTAGGCTATATTTTGCGTCGCACACAGACACAATGCAACAGGAAAAACAGACTTTGGTAAGAAGTTATTCTCCGTGTGTAGAGGAGTTACTCGTGTTTTGAGCCAAAAAAAAACATGGCTTTCATATGTGTTTTTTGAACCCGGGTATTTCAAGTGAACTCAGATCTCTATTGGTTATATGCAGCCAACGAGGTGTATTACCGTCATATTCTCCGATTTGTACCGGTAGGCTATTTACCTCTTTATAATGTGTGTGTGAACGTGTTTATATTTACATTGTCGTATAGTTTGACAGTGGATTTCATTGATGGTGAATTTGATGACGGAGAGAAGGATGACAAGTGGAATAAATCCATCAGTACAGAACTGGTGTCGTTTATTTCCTGGAGGGAGTGATAAATAGGACATTTTCTTCTTACATAATTAGGCCAAAAAGTTCTTTTGTTTTGTTTTCTTTTAATCCACACACACACAACAACAAATAAAAACATAAACTATAAAGTAGATTTGTATTGATAAATGAAGCATAACATACTGCTTTGAAAACTTTCAATTTACTTTCATTTTTACTTTAACGTCTCTCTCTCTCTCTCTCTCTCTCTCTCTCTCTCTCTCTCTCTCTCTCTATCTCTCTCTCTCTCGCTCTCTCTCTCTCTCTCTCTCTCTGTGTGTGTGTGTGTATAGGGTGAATTACTGTGTGGATGTAAATATAACTTCATATGTTAATCTAACTAAGTGATGAATAGAATAAATAAAACTCCCAACTTACGTAATTTCACGTTAACCGAAACTTATATCACGTGATTTCGAAAACGATCCTGATTCGACACGCCTGCCCTGAATCATAGACCTGGATAGGTCATTTTGTAAAAAAACAACCACGCCTAAGATATAAAAGAGGGAATCACGTTCTTATGATAATCGTCGCAAGCTCTTTTGTCATCTAGGCTGCCTGGCTGCCCCGTCCGTGTCCTATCACAGGGACCTGCACTGGCTGCTCCGGGAACAGACGATGCAGAATAATTCAAGATTGGATTAAATTGATTTAACTTGTGAATGTGTACAACAACAATAAAATTCAAAATCAGAATATGGAAGGTTATCGTGTGATCACTCTGTTTGTTTTTCTTGTTCATGGTAAGTCGCTGACTTTATATTTTTTATAGGCAATGCATTGACATACCAAATGCATTCTTGTAGAAAATGCATGAATTTAAAGTGCGCATCTGTAGGCGTAAATTAGCTAATATAGATAAATATTTTGGAAATGTCTCTGCCGATTGCAGGTGTAGGCTAATACATATCAGACATGCAGAGGACAAAGTCCATAAATTGCATAATCCAATCCGTTTCAATAGTTTAAGTTTGCGCAACGCTCATGTTTTTTTTTTTTTTTTTGGCGAGCTCGTGACGGCACTCCCTTCCGTCTTTTGTTCCGTCTTAACCGTTTGACCAGTTCTGCCAGGAAACAGTCGCTAGCCAATTTTACACATTTAATGTATTAAATATAGCCTATAATGCAAATTAATCATTCCCTATCTCTCCATTTCTTGTTTTGCGCCCACAAGTAAGAAAAAAGGCTAAATTTATACAGTTTTGATCACGTGATTTTCTGAGAAACGGTCTATACTTTTCTTAATATAGCCTACAGATGACCTTGAGCCCCTGTTTCATTTAACACACCACTAATAAATGCTCTTCACTGGTTTAGACTACAGCCGGTCTCCCTGAATAACCAAACTTAAGTGCCCAAACTCATCTAAAAGCAAACAGACCTAGCTGCGTCATCTAGGCCTAAAACCAGGAAACAAGCTCAGGCTGTTTATCAGAAGGAGGAATAACAACTCCAACATATTCACAGAGAATCATGACCGGTTAGAAAGGCATTGATAGCATGTTAATCGTGATGAGTTGACTAGGCTATGGAAAATGTTTGCCCCAAGAAAATAATATATATATATATATATATATTATAATTCATCTCGCGATTATAGTCCATACAATTCATTATTCTCATTATAATAGGCCTTTTAGTCATTATAATTATACAGATAAATTTGGAGATTACAGTAATTATAAACGTGAGATTAAATTTGAACTACTATGTTGAGAAAAAACTTATTACATTTCTAGAATAAAGCTGTTGTTTCAAGAAAAAAAAATGTTAAAAGAAATTCATAAGTTTTATTAACATTTTATTTCTAACTTTTCTTGAAATGATTTTTTTCTTGAAATGATTTTTTTCTTGAAATGAAGTTTATTCTCTAAGTATAGTGAGTTTATCTCAACATTCTCAACGTTTTTTTATTTTGCATTATAATGACTTAAATTTCAAGATGGTTTTATTTTTATTTCTTATTATTGTTTGGCCCTAGTCTTCTTCTGTAATAGTAATAGTCCTGGATGAAGTATTTTAATATTTACATATAAAATGAGGCTGTAAAAATCTACTTTACCACAGAGATCTTTATGATTTAAGATCTGCTGTCATTGGCTTTCTCCTAATCAAACACATTGCTGTGTTTTTAATGTGTTACAGTAATTATTGTCCATCTTTCTCTCTCAGGTGTGTTTGGTGATGAAATGATGACTGTGTCTGTGAATGAGGGAGAATCAGTCTTTCTAAACACTGGAGTTACCAAACAACACCGTGATAAGATGCTGTGGTATTTCAACGACACACTCATAGCTCTGATCAACGGAGATCCCAGAACGAGCTGTTTATATGATGGAGAAGACGGGAGATTCAGAGACAGAGTGGAGGTGGACCATAAGACTGGATCTCTGACCATCACAGACATCACAACTGAACACGCTGGACGCTATGAAGCAAATTTCATCCAAAGCAAGAGCTCAGGAACCAGCACAAGCTTGAACAGAAACAGCAAGTGTGACAGCACAAAAATCACCAGGAAAATGAGCAACATCGGCGACACCATAAAAACATTCATCGTTTCCGTCAGCCGTGAGTCTCTGCATCATGTCTGTTTTGGCAACATTACACTGACACTGTCCAGTCCTTTTTTCAGTAGACGTACCTTGTGAATAATTCAACATTATGATGATATTAAAAATATTATAAAAGGTTATTTTTCTGACTGCCGATATATCAAACTTTTTTAAAAAAGTTTTTTTATTCTCTTGTAATTTCCAGCTTCTCTGTCTGCTCCTGACAAAACCAGTGAAGAATTGGACGATACGGGGAAGGAGCGGGAGTCTGACAGGAGTATGTTTCTTCTCCCTTACTTTTTTACAGTCATGTGAATCAGTGTGGGTGTGTTTGTGCTGAAAGGGTGTGTTTGATCTGTACACTTTGTTCTCGTCTGTCTAAAAGCCATTTTTCCATAAGTCTTTTCTTATTTGCTAACCTACGCCTTGATCCAAACTTGTCTTGTCTTGTGTAATTGCACTGCCATGACCTTCATCCTCTCAAAAATGTTTAGAAACTCTGCTCTCTTTTTTCACATCCTCCTCTTTGTTTTTTATATATTGAAAAAGATATGTTGATTACACTATAGATAAACGTATGACAGCGTATTGCGTGACGTCTTATTATCGTCAATATTATTGACGATAATTATCAGGACACCGATCTGTTCACGCTGGAATTTGATATTGGCCACATTTAAAACAATGTAAATGTCTTTCCTGCTTTGCATTGTGTTAACACACACCTGAAGGCTCCAACAAAGCTCCTGCTGTTATAGAGATGATCAAACTTGCCGAAGATCAATTCATTAAAGCCATTTGATTAGCAGCGCTAAGATTGCTATCAAGATGTTAACAGTAAAGGTGTGCGTAGTTTTTCATACATGGCTTCTCCATTTTGTCTTGAAGATTTTTTTAATTATGTCCTGAAATTCAACTAGGGTTTAATTTATTTTTTCACATGACTGGATCTCTAATTGCAGTATCAGATTCACTCGCACTAATGGCTGTCTGTGTTGATCTGTTCCAGGTTCAGTTCTGATGCCAGTTTATGTAGGAGTAATATGTGCTGTTGCTGTTCTGATGTCAGTAGCTGTAGCTGTTGGTGTGGTGTATCTTCGCCGCAGGAGGTCTACAAATGGCAAGTACCACCTACATATATTTTAGCAAGAGGAAAACAACATCTTTATTGTGCAAACTTATAATTTAATTGTGTGTAATTTAATTTTTACAGCAGAAGCGGAGAAAAACAAGCTTGAACATCTGTTGAAAGTCTGAATATGAGGTAAGATACTGCACTACTGTGAAGGAGTTTTTTAATTAATCATAACTAACATGTAGTTTTCTTGCAGGAATACCATTCATATGATTCTGAATCCTAAATGTTTCCAAAACCTTTGGTCAACTCAGTCAAGTGATTCAGTGTCCACAACTTTGGTTCCTATAAATGAACTCTTGCACTAAATAAATGCACTATATTAGCATATGAAGAGTTCAGATGCAAAAGCATCTAAATGCCATTTGAAATTTTCTTCTTTAATGATGATTTTTGTCAAACTTGTATATTTAAGTTCAGTAATTTCACTTAAATAACAATTAATAGGTAATTATCATTGCCATTTAAGTGAAATCACTGAACTTAAATATACAAGCTTGATAAAAATGATCATTCTAGAAGAAAATTTCAAATATGGAGGCTTTTGCATCTGAAAAGCCTCCATACTTAGAGGCTTTTGCATCTGACCTCTTCATATATATTATATTTTACTTAACCTGTTAATAATATCTTGATTATTTAATGTGTGTTTAAAATATCTTTCATGAAAATGACAACTGTGTAAATTATTATATTTCAATAGCAAATTAGAGTAAAAACACAAGTTAATAGAAAAACTGCCTTATGTTCAGTTTGCATGTTTTCATACAATGTTTTGATTATTATATCTAAAAAATAAATAGCATCTGAATTTAGGTTACAAGTCTAGGATACAACCTTTAATGTTATAGTAATGTGCGGCTCCCTATATAGTTTACAGCATTAGCAGATTTTTTTTTTATCCTTGTGAAACGTTTAATTGTAATTGATTTAAGTTAAAGACAAAGAAAAAATGTTCATAAAACCACTGTTTAAAAACAACAAAAAAGGCAATTTTAGCTTTCTAACCCCAACCGAACCAAGACGTCAAAACCGTGGGAAAACCGAACCGTCAGTTTTTACACCCCTAGTGGACAGAGAGCGTTTTTAAACGAAAACGCCATTTTCAAATGTATCCAGAATAATGTGGACGTGGACGTAGCCTTAGGGTTTTACACAGCTGCGTGTGGTAAATTCAAAAGAGTTCACAAAGACGAAGTTAATCCCAATGAATAGCGGAGAGATGAAGGGTACACACGCACATACATGGTAATACATACAATCACCGACCGTGCACTGAAAAGAACAGGTAGACTTTATAAGAGAACTAATGAGGGAGAACGTAATTGAGGGAGAACAGAAACCATTAGGTTCAGGAGGAGGAGAGAGCATGGGAAGGGTAAACAGAAAGCATGAAGGACTGGGGTGGAGCAGATGGTGCAGGTGCCCAGGGTGGAAACAACAGAGGGAGGAGCCATGGTGGAGGCAGAGCTGATGACTCCAGGGGGCAGACTGAAGGGGACGGAGCTGGTGGAACGGGAGACCAGGGTGGAGCCGGAGAGCCGACACAGAGCATCCCTTTGGGTCATAGCAAGGTAGCTCTGGCAACTGAGGTGCAGGCGGGGACACAGTAGGGCACGGTGGAGACAGAGGAGCCGAAGGGAGGGCAGGCCAACGAACTGCCAAGATGGATCCGGGGGTATGAGGGAGCCTGGCACAACTGATGACCTGATGGGCCACGGTGGAGCTGAGGGAGGTAGGACCCAAGGTAACACTAATGGACCATCTGGCTGAGGTGGAGTTCTGGCCGCGGAGGTGGAGCCGGGATCCACTGACCAGGCTGGAGCTGTAGGCTGAGAGACCCATGGCGACTCCACCACCCCGAAGGTGGTTAGAAAAGTTGAGGGGCAGTGATGGAAGAAGGGATGGGAGGCTGGGTGGGAATTCAAACACCGATTCTGGCTTGGGGACAGACTCAGGTTCGGATACAGGCTCAGGTTCAGCAGGGCTGACGTGAACATCTCTGGCTCGGCCGGCATGATGTGAACAGTCTCTGGTTCGGCAGGACGAGACCCTGGAAGGGCGCTGGCGGGATCCTCTTCTCCTAGGCAGATGGTGAAGGGAGAGTTACTGCTCGCCAGCACCAACTCCACAAAGGCAGCAAAATCACCCCGCGGACCTTCTCCGGTCAACTGCTCTCTGCATGAGCTTTTCAAGCTCACTTTGTAAAACATGCAAAGGCAGTAGACTGGGTAGTGAGTCAAAAATGCAATCTCGAGGAAGGTCCGCGTGTTGTTCTCCAATGTTTGTTCCCCTTGCTCTAAACACAAAAGGATGACAGTGGGGATATCCATATCGGACGCTCACAGGCTATAAGGCTATATCACTTATTGGCGTCCTCCGTTGTGGTCTGTGAGATCTGCAGCGTATTTCTGTATTTGGTTGAGTTGTGAGTATTTGGAGCGCACGTGTGTTGTGAAACTGATTAAGGTGTTTTTTTTCTATTTGCATGTATTTTTTTTTTATTTGCATGTGTTTTCTTCAGTTGCAGCGTGTTGAGCTCCCTCGGCCACTGTTTAATCAGGGAGAACAGAAACAGGTGTGGTTAATTAATCAAGATACACAATGAGGGCAAATGAACTGAACCAGACAGAAACTGAGGCCACGTCCACACGGACACGGGTATTTTTATAACCGGAGTTTTTCCCTCCTGCGTTTAAAGAAAAAAAAAACCTCCGTCCACAAGAAAACGCAAAAACAAGACATCAAGCGCTGTCAAGAGCATGCAACACCAGCAGGCGGCGATATAAACCTAACCGTAAAGCCACGTTAGCCAATCAGAAGCTGTCAGCGCTGCAAAAACTCCGGTTTCGCTGTCTACACGACAACACTGCAACCGGCGTTTCAGAAAATACTCACCCTGGCAGGGGTTTTCAAAAATGTGCGGTTTCAGTGTCCTGATACTGCGTTTTCGTGTGGACGAACGGCCGAACCTCGTAAAAAAAGTCACGGTTATAAAAATACCCATGTGGACATGGCCTAAGAAAGGACATAAAAGTTCATAACTGATACATAGGGGTCAGATTCCGGCCAGGTAACTACAATTCTCAGGCAGTTTATTAGGTAAAAATAGCTTATGCTTATGCCAAGTTCAGACTAGGGATGGGCAACGATTAATCGCGATTAATCGCATCCAAAATAAAAGTTTGTGTTTACGTAATATATGTGTGTGTGGTGTGTATAATTATTTTGTATTTATATAAATACACACACATGCATGTATATATTTAAGAAATATTTGCATTTCTATATATTTATACATAATTAATATTATGTATAAATATAAATATTTGATATATTAAGAACACATTTTTCTTAAATATATACATGCATGTGTTAGTATTTATATATACAATATAATTATACAGACTACACACATATCATGTAAAAACAAACTTTTATTTTGGATGCGATTAATCGTTGCCCATCCCTAGTTCAGACTGCATGACTTTCAAAGTAGTCGGGTCGCTGCTCTTTTCACACTGCATGACTATCTTGGCCAGCATTCAGTCGCTGCTGTGTTCACACTGCATGATGGATCGGCGACAAAAGGTTTCGCACTGCGTGATTTTACAATGGGAAAAATCGCCGACAACTCTGTCTAGCACGCTGTGCGCAAACTACGTTTCACAACAAACACACGTGAGATGGGACAAGGAAACAACGCAACATCACACGTGCTAGACCGGAGTTCTCACGTGAGACTTTTTCTTTTTCGACCCGGTTGTGGTACAGCTCAGATGAAACGTCAAACAGACACGCGAGCTCCTGCCAAATTTCTACTAATTTTTCTTCCATTTCTTAGGTCCAAATAGACCGAGAAAAAGCTTTTTTCTGAAACAATGCCATGCTTGTTGATATGTGATCTATAACTCCTCCCCGAACTCCCGATGTAGTTTTCAGTCAAAACACTTTTCACAAAGCAGGATTTTGAATCGCAGACAGGTCCAGATATTTAGCATGCCAAATATCTCACGGGCGTCGGCGACTCGTCGGCGATTCTCCCAGATCTCGTCTTTGCTCATTCACACCGTGTTATTGTCACTCGTGTGAACGAGCGCCGATTTGCCTGTGATTTTGGGCATTTGTTGGCGATTTCTCAAAACCTGTCGGCGAGCCAAAATCGTGCAGTCTGAACTCGGCATTAGGTGTCAACTCGCGCGTTCAGAGGTGAACTCAACTTGGTTAAATTTAAGTCATGTAAGGGAAAATCCACCACTTATCGTTGTAGAAATGTTTCATTTTCATGTCTTTGGCATGCAACCTTTGCAAGAAAGAATGTTCAAAAAAAGTTTATTGTTTTGCTGTTATGTGCCATTTATAATTATAATTTCCAAATATTCTGTGCTATAAATTGTACTAATTATATGAGATTTTTTTTTTCAATTCACAAAGAATGTGATTACAGTGCAAAAAGAGTATATAACTATATATGTAGTTAATTCCACTGACTGAATTGACTGAATAAAATTTATAGCAGAGTTATTCAACTGGAAAAATAACTTATAAACCGAATCTTATTAACTTACTGATGTCTGATTTCACTGCTTGTTTCTCTCTCTTAACCCTGTGATTCATTGTTTTCTTTCAGGAATAAGACTGATGTCATGTGAGTGATGCCAATGGGATTAGTGGATCCCAATGGTCCCGGTCATAGTTAGAAAGAAGGGTCTGAGTGGACGTCCACGACATGCGGAGTCCCACAAGGCTCAATTCTAGCGCCACTTCTGTTCTACCTGTATTTGCTCTCACTGAGACAAATAATGAGACAGAACCAAATTGCTTACCTCTAAAAAAAATTTAAAAGTTGTTTCAACCCATGTTTGGGTCAAATATGGACAAACCCAACCATTAGTTTAGAATTTTAATTAAATGATAATCGTTAGTTCTGGCAGGTCACATTAGTCAAGTTCGCATCAGCAGATCTACGTCAGTTTACACATGGGATCTGAGTGAAATGCATAGTCTCAAGTGAAAATACACAAATTTCTAAACAAACAGACGGAGCAGATGTGTAAAAATAAACCAGAGTAGTCACCAGCTGGCATTACAACGTGTGAGAAACTTTTTAAACAATACAAGACCAAAACAGACAAAAAGCCCAGAAGTCACATGACAAAATAGTAACCAATTAAAAAAAAAAAAAAATTACCCAAAAATGAGTTGAAACAACCCAACATTTTTTGTGTGTATGTACCAGATCTCACCTGATGACTACAGTACATCCCCATTGACTCCCTGTTCAAGGCCAATTGATGAAGTTAACAGCTGGATGTCTTCAGTTAAAGGTGCAATGACTATCTATTAACAGAAATGCAATATGACATCCATAACTATGTATTCAGTAGTCAGTAGTGTATAAAGAACTTACTTAATAAACCGTAATGTTTTTATTACCTTAGAATTAGACATTTATATCTACATAACCGCGGGAATCCCCTTCTATACAGAACGCGTTTCGTCACTACCTTGAAAGAGAAGCAGGAAAAACCTAGAAGCCATAGACACCATGAGTAGTGACTTTTCCCTTGTGAGTGGTGTAAAATATGTAGTTGGATTGTTTCATGTAACTTAGTTCTCCCTCGCTGTGTTATGGGTTTGATATATGGGGATAAATGTGCTGTTACCTTTATGAGACAGCTGATTAGTACTCGTCATTGACTGTAATAAAACAGTATGTTACAGGAATCACTAACCTGTCGATCTTGGAAGAGATCTAAGTTGATCGCGAAGAGTTTTCAAAATTAGAGAAAAAGCCTATTGCGTGTATCAAATGGGGTCTGGGGTAGGGTTAGGGTTACACCACTAGGAGGCGCCTTCTGGCCCATATATATCTGCGTCTCATATTGATGCTATAGGGTGGCGTGTGCGTTGGATGTAGATGAAATGTCACTATATGACGTCTTGGGATGAGAACGGGCTGATAATATATTGGAGAATTACATCGGGAATTTTCTGGCTTTAACCAATAGAATCATACACGATATCTTATCATATATACGTTATATAACTGTTCTGATCATCTAAAAAGGAAGATAATTTTATTACAAGTGCTTAATTTTTGGAATCCGATTACACTGTAAAACAGTTGTGTAATTGTAAAAAGAAAAAAAACTGTTTATAGGTTGACAAATTCAAAAACTGTAAAATATTGGACACTTCATGATAAGTTGTACAGTTAAATTCTGTTAAATGTACAGTTTTTAGAAGTAAAAAAGGCAAATCAAATTATAATGTAAGGTGAAAAACTACTGATATTCAGATAATTCACTGTTTGACACTTCAAATTTGAATGTATATATTTTGTTTAAATAGTTGTGTTTGTTTTATGTTCATTTGTTTTGTTGTATTCTCTATTTTAATGAATATTTTCATTCTGTATTTTTACTGAAATTTTTTTGAGAGAGAGCTTTATGTTCTGCTTGTTCTTGGCCTTGACAACCACACTATTGTGGCCTTCCCTAAAAGACCATTAGACCCTGACCAGTTAACCAGAACGCTGCTGCCAGGATTCTGAACACAACCAGAAAATATGAACATATCACAGCCTCAGTCTTTACACTGGCTCCCAGTTACATTTAAAATGGATTTTTAAGGCAAAAAAGACAATGAAACATGAAAAAAAACATACTTTATACACCATTCTTTTTAAAGTACTGTTTCTACCTCAATACACTGCATATATTCTCACTGAATGTATACTAATCACTTTTCGTGTCATATTTTTAACTGTTTTGATGCATTTTAAAATCAAACGATCATAATCTTTGATTTGATTATATTACTTTTATTAAAAAGCACTTTGAATTATTATTGTGCATGAATGTGTTTAATAAATAAACTTAAGATAACGTGTCTCATGTCACACGCTCATGTCGCTTGATATAGGTATAGGGGCCAGCTTATCCTAAAAGAGGATACGCAGAAGAATGTGGATATATTATTGAGCATCTCAGGAAAATGTTGAAGTGAGTGAAGATCCACTGCAGACACTAACATTATATTGAATGAACTTGGTCTTTATTTTAAATTAATTTGCTTGATCTGTTATAAATGTCCACATATTTAATTACAGAAAAAACTGTTTGCTGTTATTGTTCTTAGTTTGTCCACGTTTATGCTATAACAAGTAGTGAAGCCATCGTTTTATCCTAAAAAATGATATATGAATTGAATGTTTATGAAAATTGACCAATTTAGACAGATATTAAACCTTATTAAAAATAAAGTTTTATCATTTTTATTGTCATTGTACTAATCTGAAAAAAAAATTGTTCAATTATTATACTTTAGTCATTATACTTATATCACAGTACATGTGGTTTAATTTGCCACATAAAATCAAAAACATAGAATTTTTTTTTAATAAACTTGGCAAATACATTTACATCCACACATTAAACCTCTGATTTCCTCGATTTTAATATATTCAAATATTTACAGATCCACATACCAAGATATGTCACAATATTTATAATGTCAGTTTTTTTGTCCCCCGACTGTTGTGGATATGATGTATAAACCAGAACAGCGAAAGTAGCCACGCCCACCAGAACAGAGACGACCAATCGGATCACAGCTTCAGTAGAACGACAACAGTGGATTTGGTTTGTTTTTCTAATAATGTAGTAGGGTATAGCCTACATGAAATATGCATAACGTATTTCATCGTGGACATGACTTTTTCTGTCTTAACATCATATTAGCTTTTTCTCTTGTTCCTTTAGCCTTTTCTCTCCCAGAAGTCAAGATTAAACCAATATTAGGCTACTCGTTTTGTATTACCTATTTTTATTAACCATTTCACACAAAGAACTGAATTTTACACCATACTGTATGGCGTACACCCCCCACCATTTCACAAGATGTAAACAACACTGGTCCAGAAGCACTTCCTGTTTCAGTTTTTTAACACTACATAAAAGCTGGGATAAAATACAACCAACAGAACATTTAAAACTGAATAAAAAAGTTAAACAAACATCTTTTAGATGTTTTCTTTACATGTGAAATAAAGAAAATAGTTACAAACTGAAACAGGAAGTGCTTCTGGACCAGTGTTGTTTACATCTTGTGAAATGGTCTCGAGATTGTCATTGTACCTATGACATTTAGTTTCACTTCCATAGCCTACGCCATTTTCTCAGAAACGATACTATACGGAATTTTGTAAAAAAAAAAAAAAAAAATTAGGCCACTTGATAACACACTTCAACACACGCAACAAATCACTAATAAATGGTCAACATGTCCACATATAGGCTACAATATAGGCTATTGTGAATTGTTTGCATATTTAATTGTGAAATTATGCTCCATTTTCCAACCCCGCCTACAGAAGATAAGACAGCGTTTCCTATCGCTTTCTTCACACAGTGACAGCAACATCGCAACCACTGGGCAGCTCAGTGTCTGACAACATCAGGAACGAGCACAGACCTCTCCGTGTCCAACACCACAGGGACGCGCACAGACACCTCCATGCCCGGCACCGACACAGGGTAGACTTTTGGGGAAAAAAACAACAACATGGGAAACTATCTTCTGATCACTCTGTTGTTGGTTACTCTGGTTGATGGTAAGTCACTTAACTTATTTTTTGTACTCTTGATAGGCAATGCATTAATGTAGAAAATGCATGAAATGAAAGTGCGCACAGGAGCTATGGATAAATATCTCTGCCGAATGCATCTGTGTAAATGCATCACACCTGCACAGGATAAAGTCACTCCATGAATTGCATCCTAATTCAGTCCATTACAGTTCAAGTTTGCGCAATGCTCAATTTTTGTTGTTGTTGTTTTGGCGAGCCTATGACAGAGAATTATTCAGCACTTCCTTTATGTTTTAACCCCTTTACATCTCTAATGTGTAATGTGAAACTGAATTATTCCCTATCTGTCCCTTTCTTATTCCGTGCCTCAGTGAGTGAACAAAAACCGAAACTTATAGTTGCACGAGAAACGATACAGCAGATAACCTTGAGCCTCTCTTTCATTCGTAACACCACTAATACATAGTCTTCAGCGGTTTAGACTAGCTGGAGCTCAAACTTAATGTTAAACTAGTCTAGCATATTCCCCTAGAATCATGATTGGCTTGAAAAGCATTGATATCTTACTTGTGAATCGTTTTGGGTTGACATTTGCATTACGTCAACTTCAGAAATACTATAGGCCTATTTAATAAGGAAGAGGAACAGGGATTTTTTTTTTTTTTTAGTCAGTCATTATAATCATAATAATTATTCTCATTATAATATATTAGTCATTGTAATTAAAAAAAATAAAACCATCTTGAGATTAAAGTCATTATAATGGCAGATTAGACTCTTTAAATTTCTAGAAAAAAGTAAATACAATGTTGAGAGAAAAAAAAGATAAATAAAGTCATTGTTTTTTGGGGGAGTCGACACAAAATGTAATTCTTGATTTTATGAATTTTTATTTCTAATTTTTTTCTCGAAATTTAACAAAAAAAGTTTATTCTCAAAGTATCAGTTTATCTCACCATTTTATTTCAAGTTTTTTACTAGAAATGTAACGAGTTTAATATCGCATCATAATGACTTTATTTTCAAAAAGGTTTTATTTTATTTTTTTATTATTGCTTGGCCCCAATCTTCTTCTGTAATAGTCCTGTATGACCTATTTTAATATTTACATGTATTATGAGGCTGTAAAAAAAATCGACATTTCTTTACAACGGAGATCTTTATGATTTAAGATCTGCTGTCATTGGCTTTCTCCTAATCAAACACATTGCTGTGTTTTTAATGTGTTACAGTAATTATTGTCCATCTTTCTCTCTCAGGTGTGTTTGGTGATGAAATGGTGACTGTGTCTGTGAATGAGGGAGAATCAGTCTTTCTAAACACTGGAGTTATCAAACAAAACCGTGATAAGATGCTGTGGTATTTCAACGACACACTCATAGCTCTGATCAACGGAGATCCCAGTACGAGCTGCTTATATGATGGAGAAGACGGGAGATTCAGAGACAGAGTGGAGGTGGACCATAAGACTGGATCTCTGACCATCACAGACATCACATCTGAACACGCTGGACGCTATGAAGCAAATTTCATCCAAAGCAAGAGCTCAGGAACCAGCACAAGCTTGAACAGAAACAGCAAGTGTGACGGCACAAAAATCACCAGGAAAATGAGCAACATCGGCGACACCATAAAAACATTCATCGTTTCCGTCAGCCGTGAGTCACTCAATCATTTCAATGTCATATGATTGTTTGAATGTCTGAACTGTCATGTTGTCACAGACCAGTTTATATCCTCTTTCCTGGTAATCTACTTATAAAACCTGTTTTTGCTGCATTTCCAGTTTGGCAAGTTTAGACTGACGCAGTTCACACACCGTCTCCATAATCCAACACTAAAAAATCGTATTATTGGTCCTTTTTCTGACTGCCGATTTATATCAAACATTATTAGTTGATCGCTGTGGCTGGTGATGTTTCTTATACAGTTATACACTTTTACACTGCAGGGAATATCTTCCTTTGTTTTTAAATTTGTTAAAAAGATATTTTAAAATCAATTGTTGTGTGCATTTATTAATTTCGCTACTTTTATTCTCTTGTATTTTCCAGCTTCTCCTTCTGTTCGTGCCAAAATCGATGAGGAATTGTACAAGGAAGAAAATTGTGTCAGGAGTATGTGTCATTCTCCCTTCATTTTTTACAGTCATGTGAAAAAGTTGGTGTGTTTGTGCCGAAAAGCTGTTTTTGGTTTTCTGATAAAATGTGACAAAGAAAGAATGGTACAAAGATGAGGATATAAAAAGAGAGCACAGAGTTTCCAAATACGTATGATGTTTTGTTTGTATCTGTCACTGTAATACTTCAAGTGTGTATGGTCACTCAACATTCATTGCATTTGTCTGCGCTTATGGGAGTCACTTCAAAAAAATGTAGTAGTGCTTGACTGATACGCTCTTCATTCCTATTTAAGCATAAGGGTGTCCTTGGTTTTTCATACATGTCTTTTTTTATTATGTCCCGATACATAAAACCATGGAATTAATTGAGGATGTAATAGAGTTTTTGTAATAGATGTAATCAGATTCACTCGCACTAATGGCTGTCTGTGTTGATCTGTTCCAGGTTCAGTTCTGATGCCAGTTTATGTAGGAGTAATATGTGCTGTTGCTGTTCTGATGTCAGTAGCTGTAGCTGTTGGTGTGATTTACTATCGTCGCAGGAGGTCTACAAATGGCAAGTGTCACCCACATGTACAATAGTAAAGCAAAATAACATCTTTATTATGAAAAATTAGCATTTAATTGTGTGTGTGTGTTCTTTTTTTTTTACTGCAGAAGGGGAGAAAAACAAGCTTGAACATTTGTTGAAAGTCTGAATATGAGGTAAGATACTAAACTACAGTAGTAGAACATTTTCATCAAAAAATACAGTGTGGTTTTACACTGTATTTTTGATGAAAATGTTAACTTTTTATTTATTTATTTTTATTTTTATTTTAACCTTTTATTTATCTATTTATTTATAACTTTTTATTTATTTAAATAGATAACTTTTTATTTATTTTAAATGGGACATTTTTGTGAAGGTTGCAATGTTGCAACCTTCACAAAAATGTCCCATTTAAAATAAATAAAAAGTTATCTAATGACACAGACAAAAGAATGTGAATTAATGCTTTAAAAGTGATTTTTGTACTTGAAATTGACTTTTTGTGCATTAAATAAATATATCTGCAGAGGAGCTGTGAAAGAGCATCTCATTTTATCCTGTTTTACAGGTTAACAGTAATCTGTCAGCCGGGTCTCCTGAGCCAGAGCTTACAACAAATACAGTACACACATCAAACACAGAGTGAAATGCATAATCTGGAGTAAAAAATATTAATTTTATATTTTACCAACAATCCAAACAGAATGAGCAGTAGTGTAAAAATAAAATAAATGGGAAAAATTGAATTTTATGAACGTCAGAAACATTTTAAACAACAATACAGTCAAAAAAACTGATATGTTGACTTTAATTAACTTTTTTTATGTAAACAGGGTTACGTTTAACAAACATAACTTGTTCATGTAACTCCAACAATGGAATTAAGTATTTTTAAGTGACCAAATTGAACTCCTAGCTAAGTGGTAAATTTAAGTGTTAAAGTAGCAGTGTTAAAGTTAAGGAGATAATGAAGTCAATAATTGAAGCAGAATCACTGAAGAAGAAAACTTTAGAAATTTTAGGTCACCATTATGGAGATCAGTATTTGTTTTAGTTGGGCTCTTAACTCTCACATCATTAACTTTAGATTTTGTTTGGCTGCTGTATTTGAGTTATATCAGCCAGATAATAAAAAAGGTGATCTGATGCTGATGCTGTTTTAACATTATAATTTTTCTGTAATCATTTGACCTGAACTTGTAAAGAAGAAAATATCTGAAATAAGTTTACCTTAGGAATTATAACATCACTGTCATTGTAGAGCATACTGATATTAGCCTTTTCAATGAAATCAAAATGATTAAATCAAGAAAGAAAAAAAATTTGTGTGCAGAATCAGACATACGATTTTGAGTATGAATCTCAGCAATGGTGACCAACAGAGCAACTGAACAAAAGCTCATTATTTATTCATGCAGCAATGCATGATGGGAGCCATGAATGAGTTTTAATGGTGGCGCCCAGAATGCATGGCAACATGCTTCATATTTGTCACCATTGTTGAGATTCACAGGCTGATTCTTTGATGTTTTTTGATATCTGTGTATGATGTTCTTAATGTCTATTTAAACGATTTTTTAAGAATGTTTTTTTATTGATTTGATCATTTGGATTTCATTGAAAAGGGTAAACAAATATTTTCTACAATGACAGTGCTGCTTTAATCCATAAGGTAAACTTAACTCAGAAATAGGGTTCTAGTGATTCAGGTCAAATGATTGTGAAATAATGATTATGTTAAAACACAACTAAGACCATCAGATCACCTTTTCTATTTGTTCATATGGCTGTTATAACTCAGATACAGCAGCCTAACAAAATATAATGTTAATGATTTGAGGGTCAAGAGCCCAAACTAAAAAGAACACGGATTGCCATAATGGTGACTTTAAATTCCATATATTTTATTTGAATGTGTTGAAGTTATATGAACTATATATTAATTATGTGCAACCTGTTGACATAAAGTAAATTTATTGAACCTGTTGTTAATTAAAGCCAACATATCATTTTTTAGAGTGTGACCAAAATTCAAGACCGAAAAAGCTCAGAACTACATGACAAAATAGTAATCAGTAAAAAAAAAAAAAAAATTGTAAAACAAATATTAATAATAATGAAGAAAAAAAGTGAACCTAATACCATTGAATGTTTGGGTTTGTCCATATTTGACACATATTTGAGTTGGGTAGTATGCAGACGACACAGTAGATCTATCACCTAACACTACAGCCCCATTGACTCCCTGTGCAAATGCATTGATGAAGTAAATAGTTGGATGTGCCAAAACCTTCTTCAGTTAAACAAAGACAAAACTCAAGTCATTGCATTGCGAAACAAAGATGAAGTTCTTAAGGTGAACGCATAACTTGAGGTATTGGATCTAAAGAAAAAAAAATCAAGTCAGGAATCTTGGTGTTAAATTTGGAGTAGGACCTTAGTTTCAGTAGTTATACCGTAATCTGGTGACGTTACTGGTATTTTAGGTAATATAATCGGACTACTTTTTAATTACTATACATCTATCTTATTTATAACATTGATTTTAAAAGTATAATCTTCTACTTGAAAGAAAATGTATGAAGTTAAAAATGTAATCTTAAAAACAGATTAAATTAAAACAATCTAAACAAAATTAAACATTTTATTTCTTTATGCTTAACTCCTTTTTCTATGTAATTAGTCACCTGACTAGTAGCCGGTTTGAGTGTGCAATTTCATGAAACTGTTGAGAACAGAAAATGTAAAAGATAGAAAAGGAAAATAATGCAAAATCAATGAATTCTGAATAATTCCCTGGCATTTTGTGAAAAATAAGTAATCATAGTAAATAAAAGTTACCATGTTCTGATTATGAGCATCTAAAAAGTATTATTATGTAATTACACGTGCTTAATTTAAAAAAAATCTGATTACACTGTAAAACACATTTTTGTAATTTTAACTGTAATATATTGTAAAATTGTAAAACAACAACCCTGCATTTAAATTGAAAAACTGTAAACGATCAGACATTTCATGTAATCTGTACAGTTAAATTCAGTTAAATGTACAGTTTTAGTAAAAAAAAGGAAAATCAAATTATAATTTACAGTGAAAAACTGTAAACTTGCATTCCCAGAATTTGCTTTGTGAAATTGTCTTTTAAAGAATTATGGCTCTTTATAGTTTTTGTTATCGCTTATGGTAACGGTTTTATGTTATGCCTTCTGTTGTTTAATGAATGTCAATTGCATTATTCAGTTGTTGTGTGTTACTATGATGGTGTTTTGTGTTTGCGTGAATGACTCTATGCACCTTCTACTGTAATTCAGCTTGTTGAAAAGCTACTGATGAACTTCTTCATGAGATATGTTTACATTTTTACTGTATTGTTTACAGAATTATTCTGAGAACCACAGCTGCATGGATAATATACTTTATACATTAACAAACCATCAGTATTTTACTGTTTCTAGTTTATAAATCACACAATGGTCCAGGACCTCAATACACTGCAGATATTCTCTCTGAATATAAACCGATCACTCAGATCATCAGGATCAAGTCAGTTAGTAATACCAAGGGTTAACTCAAAGTAAGGAGAGTACAATCACGTCAGATGTGCTGCTGTAGTCACATTCAAATCCAGATTCAAATCACACGTTGATTGCACTTTATCTTATCCTTCATGCTCATCATATTTTTAAATGTTTTAAAACATTTTAAAATTGTGCTCATAAGATCTACACCGTTCCCACTGACCAAATAGAAATAACAGCACAATCATTCCAGTGGAAAATAAGAAGAATTTCGTTCATAGATGACAGATGTGCTGTTTTATTCTGACATTCTGAATTCTAATTTCATGTTTTCTTTCAGATGAGAATCCCACAACATCAAAATCAGGTTGTTTGTGGGTTATTTAAGCTTAGCAGCTCATTTTCATTTCATTTTTACTATTTTATGTGTCAAATGTGCAAAATGTAATACAATTCAGTTCATACAGTGTCATACAAAAATGGCACCTCGGCAAAATGGCATGTTATTTATTGGGTTGAAAAGAACCGCAGAATTTGCCAAGTCTAATGAATCTGTTAATGGGACATTGTTGTCTTTTAATCAACATTTTATAAAAAACTGATTGTGACTACTTTTAAGACTACAGATTGATAAAGTATCTGTTTAGCGGAGCAATGAGAACAAAACTGAAAGGAAACTCAAGAACATGAACGAAAATACAATTAAGTCATGGCACACATTTATTTTTCATTTCTTAGCACCATCTTGTGGCAGTTTGGTGTTGCAACAAAGAAATTGATGACTTAAAGATATTTTCTTAGTGGTTGTTCTAGGTCACGTGACTTCAGTTCCAGATCCTTTCCATGCGGTTGGCCAACAAGTCTCATCTCTTTTACGTTCTTGTGCCCCGGAAAGTCTTTGCCTGTAAGTTTTTTACCCTCTTTCAGTGTTTACTTCAAATTTTACAAAAAGAAAGAGAAAGAAGAGGAAAGACTACAACAGTAAAACTTTTAACTTTACTCTTGCGTCTGCCTCCTGTTAGCTATCTATCTGTCAGTGTTGTTTGCAGAGGTTTCTCACACTGAAATGTGGATATTTTATCTGACAGAAATAAAAGGGCCCTGAATGAGTTTCATATTTGCTTATAATCCAGAAAACAAACATGCAAATATCTTTTTTGCCAATGATAAAGCATGAGTGCACCCCTGATGATGACATCATTTATTGTCATTCAAATAACCATATTCTCAAACCTTGCGGCACAATATTATATTTTTACATACATAAATTTGACTGTCCACAATGCACAATTCTTTTATTAATTTGAGGAGTGTTTCAGAGAACGTATATGGAAAAGAGATTAAAGTTTTGAAGAGATTTGATTTCAGAATAACATTTTTTAAAAGATAATATCGGAAAGATGTAGTTGAATCAAAGTAACCGAGGAGCAGGATGACAGTCTCACAGGTCCTTAACACAGATAGAGGATAATGAGGATGAACAGGACCCATCGTTCCAGCAACGGTCAGCTGTAAGGTGGAATAAAGTTATTTTGATCATTGTTGTTAGAATCAAAATAAAATTGAATATTTAACTTAAAGCACTTTGTGAAATCTAAAATTAGTCATTTCATGTTACTTTATGGTGCAAAATTGTAGGATTGTAAATTATAACTGAAAATATACAAAAAAAAAATCTGACTGTATTCTTACAGAGATAGTTGATCTCCAAACAGTTCTCGAAACCACCAGTATGGTCAGGTTGTCCAGAGCACCAGTGGGTATACAAAAACACAGATCCATCACTCCACAACCAGTGTCCATCCTGAAGAGTGAAGAGAGGGAATAAAAGAGTGCACTGCTGTTGGCAGACTTCAGGAAGAGGTACATTTACATTTATTCATTTAGCTGACACTTTTATCCAAAGAAGAAGCTTTAATTCAGATTTCAAAACAGCTTCATTAGAAACTTTGCCTTTACTGTAGCAGGATTTTTAGCTGCCTGAGACAAACAAATTGGTCTCTTTACACTCAAAATGGGGAAATGGGGGGTTTGAATGTTTCCTGGGTTGAGCGTTTGGGTGTAATTTTTTGGGTGTTTATTTTTTCAGTGTGTGGGTTGTTTTCTTGTGTTACCCAGAGCTTGGCTTTTGCCACAGGTCTCTTCAGGAGAGAGTACATCGCCGTCAAAAAGCTTCATGTCTATTGTAAAATGTATATTGTTTAAATGTTATGCAAATAAGCAACATACAGGGGCGCGATGTGAGTCACAATGTCAGTCATGTTTTTTTTCCTTTTCACCTGATGCCTCGCATGAAATTTTATTCAAAAGAACATACATATGATGTTAAATTATGTTCTCAGAACTGTACACTAGTGCCGGTTCACATATCGCGTCTTTTGCGCGCTCAAGTTCGTTATTTCAAATGTAGGCGCGCGGTATGCGCGCTCATAATGGAAGCGACGCGGTCGCGGTGCGACGCGCTCGTTTTTTCCAGGCGCGTCCGCGCCGCATCGAGATAAAAACATCTCAACTTTTCAGAATGCCGCAAGCGGACCGTAGGTCACGTGTCACGTCAACCAATCAGCTTCCTCGCCATTTTTGTTACCTCTTCTTAAAATATAATCAAACTGGTCCTTGTCCACTCTGAAATAGGCTTTGAACCTCCCATTGTCCAGGCGGAGTTCCTGAATCAGCTGGTGAAATTCCCCATGGTTCTTGCGTTTTTGTAGTATGGGGTGTACCCAAACACTGCGGCGTTTTTTTACTTTTCTGAGTAAATAAATCTTGTAACAGAGTTAGCCTACAGCAAAGGTTTTTCGGTGGTGGAAATCTATTGCTGAAATTTCCTTCATGTAATGGAGAGGGCAGCTGATGGTTGCTTAGCAACGACAGACGCCTCCTGAGTGCAACCGCCCTGGCGCTTCTTTGGAAAAAGGAGAACGCGCGCGCCTAGCGTTTTCTACGCGTTTTTAGGCGCGATATGTGAACGGCCCCTTATTGTTTATGGAGTCAGTCAAAGCGTATTTCGGTACGAGTGAAACGCAGGCTGGCGGTCTAAAGTTGTTGCCCTGCGGGGGTCAAAATTCGGCACGACACTGTTCGAGAGATCCATCGCGAACGGGACAACAGAGACTGTTCTTTTACACTTGAATTGCTTAAATGTTTAATTTTTACTTAAATGTTCTCAATATGTATTGAAAATTATATAAAGTATAGCCTACTGTACTGTAAAATATGATTGGGAAATTATTAATTAAGTAAAATATCGTTTTAATTATCATTAAAAATGTTTATAGGATTTAAGTTATTCCATAGACATTAATTCATGTATGAAGGAAATAAATAATAATAAAAAAGAATCGACTCTCATAGGTTAATCTACCCAATATGCTGGGTTACATAAACAACCCAATTTGCTGTAAAATGAACCCAGCATGAGTTCTGTCCTTTATTTACCCAGCCCTTGGGTTGTTTTTAACCCAGTGTTTTTTTTAGTGTAGTGAACTTACTTGTACAGCATCATTTGCACCAATCCAAGCACGTGTGGAAGGAGTAGGCAACAGACTCAGCAGGAAACCATTCTCCAGTTTATTACGCACAGATGCGAGATTCGCTCCAAGACTTTGACAGTTTCTCTAAAGAGACAGATTTTGTTTGTCAATACAATATGTATATATATGTGTGTTTTTAGCATTACGCAAAAGTGACAATGTCTGATCTGATTGAATGATTGATTGAATATTTGCTCAATTTGTCTCAATTTTCTGTACTATTTATTTGCAGAAAAGAAAGTTTTACTTTAAAACAATTACATTCCCACTTTATATATCTTTCTATCTATCACTGAAAAAAAAATATTGTAGGATTTCCTTGATAAAATCCTCGTAACACATTTAATCTGACTGATACTGCTCTGTACAACTAACCTGTTATTATCAAGTAAACTCTACTCACTATTGAGTTGAGTTGAGTTAACTATTTACATTTAATTGAAGTAATTAAGTAAATATTAAAGTTGTAAGTAATATTTATATAAAACAAGTAAAGTTGAGTTTACTGTTTACATTTAATTGACTTAATTAAGCAAATATTACTTTATAATATTTTATATATTTAATTTCACATATAGAATAAAGTACCATATACTTAACTAACTTCAGTAAATTTAACAATGAATTTTGTACTCAATTGAAAAAAACTGAATTAAACCACACATGTAAAGCATATACTATACAAACATCTAAATAAATAATTCAATAGATATTGAATCGAACAACAAGATAAATGAACACAGAGACCTCAATACTTGGTACACAATGATGGTATTCGATAGATCAATTTTGAGTATGACTGTCATTTTGGGAAAATTAAAATTAATCCAGATATCACAAAATGGCAAGTTACTAAACCTAACAACAAAAGCGATGATAAAATGGTGCATGGAAAACAGTAAAAAATCAACCTTATTATTTATTCATGTCCCAGTGCACAAAGAGAACACCGTTATTAAAAAATAAAAATACGGTGTGTTACTGTTTTTGACATTAACAGCTAAATACTGTATTGTCATCTACAGTATAAAACTTTAATTTAACAGCTATATGCTCTAACGCAAAAACAGTAACACACCGTACAGTTATGGTATGATGCTGGGAACCACAGCTGCCATTAGTTTACCGTTTTTTTACAGGATTATTTTTACAGTGAGTGACTTTGTTCTTAAATTCTTGTCTGAACTCACTTTTTCATGTAGAAATTATTATTATTTTTTTCTGTTGTATTGACTTCATCAGAGAATCATTTTTATCAGTTTTAATTAATAATTTGATACAATACACTTATTGTGCATGCATGTCTTTACATCTGTCTTTTAAAGACACCTAATGTGACCAAATCCTCTTGTTGTAACACATTACCTCTGCTGTGATCCAGTTAGTCGGATGAGAAATGAACTTGTAGCATCGGAGTCCATAACAAACTGCCTGGGAGCTCCTCCTCCCCTTCAATCAGGGGTGAACCAGGTGGAACAAATCTTCCAAGAAGTCTGAGCGTGTTAGTACCTGGCTCTGATTGTTGTCTTTAAACCGTAGTGGAAGGACCATTTATAGCTCCACAAGACTAAGAAAACTTTATCTTTGTCATTAAAGTGATTGTGCAAGATCAAGCCCTCCACAAAACTGTGAAGGACAGCCGGTTTTTCACCTGTTTACTGCCCAAGAAAGAATGGTTAATAAAAGACAAACAACTGATTCCATGGCTGTTTATTGAGTGAGATCCAGTTAAGATCTTCATGTGGAGGGATTGTCCTTTTCAAGTGGGGAATTGCACAAGAAATAAACCAAAACTTGACAGTGAAAAACCGCTCTCAAGACTGGAGAAGGACCAGAAAATTGAGACGTGTGTCCATAGAGACAAGTAAAGACTGTTCCCGCCCTGCTGTTGTGATTGAAATGGCTGAGTCATTACAGATGGAGCAGCTCAAGACCGCAAGGACATCAGCGAAGCGTCAGTTTTCCCGTCTGGCCAATAATGTGCTACGAATGCATACAATGATGTCAGAAGAGGAGCTCAGAGACACTTTTAAGAAGCTCACTGCAGAAGCTGGTAAAGTCCTGGAAGCCAACGATGATGTAGTGGAGAAATATATTGAAGAAAACTCTGATGCAGAAGAGTTGAGTGAGCAGCAAAAGAAGGACTTGGTTAAGACAGCCAATGAGTGTGAGGAAAAGCTGCAAGAGCTAAAGGACCTCATTCAAAGGACATTGTGGACCAATTTCGGGGAATATGAACTGACACAAGCAATTACAACAGCGGAGTCGCAAGCAGAAAACGTGGGAGCTGTGGACCCAAGTAAGAACCCAGATGCATATCTCTTCATGATCGAGCAACTAGAGAAACTTGTGAAGGCTGCGAAGGAGGTGCATAAGCATTGGAAGTGCTGGGTCATCCCAGCAGAGCAACAACAGTTCCAGAGTCGTATCAAAGACCTTGAAACCATCCTGCCAAAACTTACAATAAGACAAGCAGAATTTATGGGAGCACACGTCGGAGGAGAAACCAGCAGATTAAGTACTACTTTAATCAGTCGTGTGACCACACCAGTGATTAAATTGAAGCCAGCTGCCCTCCCAAAGTTTTCTGGCATACGCCGAGAATTTCACCGATGGAAAAAGGATTGGGAAGCACTTCAGTTGCAGGGAGAACCTACTGGATCCAAAGAGATTAAAAAGTTCCAACTTCTCGACAGCGTGGATGAGAAGACAATACGAGACCTCCGCCTTACAACTTATACAACTGCTGAGGAGGTTTTCCGAGTTTTGGAGAACCGCTTTGGAAATAAGACAACTATAGCCCTCGAGATAGTTGAAGAGCTCCAAAGACTCCAAGCAGTTAAAGGTAATCAGCCTAGGAGGATCGTTGAGCTCATCCAATCTGTAGAAAAAGCCCTGGTTGATCTGAATGAGCTTGGTAAGACTGGTGCTATAAAGAACCCTCTTGTAACAAAAACAATAGAGAGTAAACTTCCTGATGGTCTGAAAAAGGAATGGCTTCTTCATGTAGCTGGCAAAGGTGATGAAGCTGAAGAAGACAGGCGATTTGATTACCTCCTTAAGTTTCTTCAAGGTCAAGAAGCCATCTATGAGAAGCTGGACCAACTGAGAGAGGAGGAACCAAAACCAAAACTCGAACCTCGGCAAGCTCGAACCAGAACTTCCATCCACCTGAGCAACCAGACTCAAGGATGTGTGGTCTGTGGAGACGGCAAGCATAAGAAGAAGCTATACTTCTGCCAAAAGTTTCGTGCGCTTAAGCTGTCAGAGAAAAGAGATGCTGTCAGGAATCTGGGAGCCTGCAAAAAATGCCTGGAGATTCACAGTGAAGGTGATCATTGTAAATCAGAGTTTCTGTGTAGGAGGCCAGACTGCAGAGAACAGCGTGATGCAGAACACCACTATTATCTTTGCCCAAGAGCTGATTCGTCCAAAGAGAATGTTGTCCAGAGGTCCAACAACAGCAAAGTGGGAGGTAAAACAAGAGAGCGTTATACCCAAGCCCAAGAAGAGTTCATTAAAAGCCTCTCACCTGAATCTGCAGAGAAATGTCGCAATGTCTTTTGCAACTCTATAGCCAGAACCTCTCTTGTGTCTAACCAACCCAGTCTTCTAGCAGAAAATGGAATTGTGGAGTGGCCAGTCATCATGATGCTCTTGGAGGTCACGGCCAATGCAGGACAAAAAGTTGGGACTTTGATCGACCTCGCATCGGAGACAAATTACATAACTCATGATGAAGCTGATCGTTTGAACCTTAGAAGTGAAGCCATAACCCTTGTTGTCCACGGTGTGGGAGGAATGAAAGTTCAAGTTACCACAAAACGGTACCTCCTAAAGATCCGGGTCCGCACAGAGCAAGGCAACTTCAGATCCCACCAACTCCTCTGCTATGGTTTAGACAGCATTGCAGAAATCCACAAACATGTGACAGCCAAAAGACTCCAAAAGTTCTTTCCAGATGTCCCCCAAAATGAACTTGTGAGACCAAGACAGATACATCTTTTGATAAGCCATAAGGAAGGGCGACTGGTCCCACAGAAAATGCGCACCGTTGGAGACCTTGTACTATGGGATGGGCCGTTGGGAAAGACAATTGCAGGAACACACCCTGGTCTGTTTGAAGAGGCTACAGTTACAGCACACCAGTCCAGAGCGCACTTCGCCAGGTCAATGAGAACAGCAGCATTGATGTATGAGGAACACATTTGCGACAAACCTACTATCAAGTCGTCTTGTTCTGCTATTACCACTCGGGATTTTGTTGAGTGGTGGAGATGGGATAGCATTGGTGCCCCCTGCACCCCAAAATGTGGAGGATGTCGCTGCGGCAGTTGTCAACCTGGTGGCAAAGAAATGACACTGGCTGAGGAAAGGGAGCTGGAAGTTGTAAAGGGTGGCCTGACTTATGTTGGAGCTGATGACCACAGTGATAGTCCGCACTGGCATGCAAGATATCCATGGGTCATGGACCCATCTACATTGCCAAACAACAGGAACGCAGTGGAGGCAACCTTCCTCAGAACAGAGAGACAGCTCGCCAAAGAACTGCAGTGGAAAAAAGCCTATAGTGCTCAAGTCCACGAAATGGTTGACCGCCGGGCTGCAAAAAAGCTGACCAAGGAGGATCTAACGAACTGGAATGGACCTTTCTGGTATATTAGTCATCTTATTGCTCCTAACCCCCACTCTGTTACTACTCCGGTAAGACTTGTCTGGAACAGCAGTCAGAAGTACAAAGGCCAAAGTCTCAATGACTTTCTAATGAAAGGCCCCGACGTTCTCAACCCAATTCGAGCTGTCCTCCTCAAGTTCCGCCAAGGCTCCTTCGCTGCTTTAGGAGATGTCATAAAAATGTACAATTCTGTGTGGCTCGAGGAGAGGGAAGTCCATCTACACCGGTTCTTGTGGCGTGACTCAGAGGATGATGAGCTAGAACAGTACGCCGTAACCAGAGTGAACATCGGGGACAAGCCAGCAGGTTGCATAGCACAACTTGCCATGAGGGAGACGGCTAACCTACCTCAATTCAGCCACCTCACAGATGAATGCCAAGTATTACATGAGCACAGCTACGTTGATGACATCTTGACATCCCACAACTGCCGTGAAAGACTTGAAGTCATCACAAAGAATGTGGAGCTTATTCTAAAAGCAGGAGGGTTTGCACTGAAGCCTTGGGTCTTCTCAGGTCAAGGTAAAGGAGAAAGAGGAAAGGCTTCACCAAATATTGTTGTCCTGCCGAACCAGCTTAAGGAGGAAGACAACAAGGCGCTCGGTCTCGGCTACATGGTGGATGAAGACATGTTGCATGTCATGGTGCGGGTCAACTTCTCCAGGCGAAAGAAAAAGATGAGACTTGGGCAAGACTTGTTGCTAGAAGAAGTACGAGCACAGACACCAGACCCGATGACAAGACGTGAACTGTTGAGTCAAATTGCTGGTTTGTATGACCCAGTTGGCCTGACAACGCCATCAAAGCAAAAAGGGGCTATCTTAGTACGAAGGGCATTCCAAGAGGCAAAACCAAAGTGCAGCATGGTTAAGGACACATGGGATCTTCCTCTGTCGGATGAGCTCCGCGAGGATGCAATTGGAATTTTTGAGGAGTATGTCCAGCTAAGCAAAATAAAGTTCCCAAGAGCCCTTACTCCACTAAATGCATCAACTGAACCAGTCGCTGTCACTTTTTCAGATGGAAGTGAAAGCTCCTATGGTGCTGTCCTCTACTTGCGGTGGAATTGTAATGAACAATTAACAATTCGACTAGTGGAGTCAAAAGCGAAGCTGACACCTCTCGACCAGAAGGGGGATGCGGTCAAAGCAGAACTTTGCGGTGCAGTTTTTGCAAGCCGCCTGAAAAAGTACTTTGAACAGCATACCCAGATCCAGATAAAAAGGTGGTACCATTTGTTAGACAGTCAGACTATTCTTGGAGCTATCCAGCGTGAAAGCTATGGATTTCAGACTTTCTTCGCTAACAGAATTGGAGAGATCCAAGAAAGTACACGGCTACAGGACTGGTGGTGGATCCCTGGACAACTCAATATAGCCGACATTATCACTCGAGGAGCGGGGCCAAAGGAACTTGATGCCCATTCAGAGTGGCAGCAAGGGCCAGAGTTTCTACATCTGCCAGAGGACGAGTGGCCAGTTATGTCATCAAAAGATGTGTCTGTGACGGCTCGAGAAAGCATTAACAGTATGCAAAAGAAGTCATTTGCGGCAGCACTCACGAGAGCCCAAGAGAAAGGAAGTCTTCCAAGTCTTGTGGGACGACTTCCTGCTGGTGCAGCTGTCCAAAATTTGGTGGATGTGAGGCGCTTTAGTAGCCTGAATTGTTTAATCAAGACTGTTGCTTTTATCTGGAGAGCCGCCAAAAAGTTTACATCTGCAATAAAGTCCATTGAGAACCCAAAGTGGGAGGCGATTCCCTCAAAAGGAGTCATCACCGTTATAGAGCGTCAAGAAGTAATAAGAGACATCTATCTTGCTGCTCAAGAGGGGGTGACGTTCCCAGCTACTACTATGGACCGCTTGGTTGTGTACAAAGAGCCAGGATCTGGGTTACTAGTTTGCGGTGGGAGAATCCATGGCTTCAGGGAGGATCGCGCTGCAGTTCCCCTTCTGCCTTTCAATGCATGGGTCTCAACTTTATTGGCAAGGGAGGCGCACGATGAGGGTCATGAAGGTGTGGCTGCAACCCTGCTGAAAATGAGAAAGAAAGCCTGGGTCATCCAAGGGAGGAAAATTGCCCAAAAAGTAGTGGAGAACTGCCTCTTCTGCAAAAAGTCAAGAGCAAGAAGGTGCAAACAAGTTATGGCTGACCTACCTCCTGAAAGAGTCTCACCTGCAGCCCCATTCGAGTTCACTACAGTCGACCTCTTCGGGCCGTATTTTGTCAAAGATGACGTCAGGAAACGTGTCTCAATGAAAGTGTGGGGTATCGTCTTCAGCTGTATGGCCAGCAGGGCAAGTCATGCAGATTTGGTCAACACAATGTCGACAGAGAGCTTTTTGATGGCTTACCAACGCTTTACTGCAATAAGAGGGCACCCAAAAAGGATCTGGTCTGATCCAGGGACAAATTTCATCGGTGCCAAACCAGTCCTAAAAGAGCTGTATCAGTTCCTGGATGCTCAGAACAGAACTTTAATAGAAGAGATGTCGGCTCAAAAATGTACCAAATGGGAGTGGACAATTCACCCTGCTGACTCACCTCACCGCAATGGGGCTGCTGAAGCTGCTGTCCGCATTCTCAAGAAGGCACTCCTGAGCCTGGGCAACAACACTGGCCTGAGCTACAGCGAGTTTCAGACAACACTACAACTTGCTGCAAACCTTGCCAACGAACGCCCTATAGACGCCAGGGTGCAGAGCCATGAAGAAGGCGTACATTATGTTTCACCCAACACCCTTCTTCTGGGCCGAGCTTCTCCTAGTGGTGAGACCAGAACATTTGACTTTGCAAACTACCCTTACAAGAGACTCAGAGAGATGCAGAACCAGGTCAACAAGTTCTGGAGGTCTTGGAGCCAGCTTGCTGGCCCAAACTTATTTCTGAGAAGTAAATGGCACACTTTGCATCGCAATGTTGCTGTCGGAGATATTGTCTGGTTGTGCGACCAAAATGCAGTGAGGGGCCAATTCAAGCTAGGACGGGTGGTGAGCGTCAATTCAGATGCTAAGGGCATTGTTCGAGACGTAAATGTCAAAGTGGTCCAAAGTTCATGCCTTTCTGTCACAAAACCCGCACTAAACCGGCCATCGGCCAAAGTCCTGAAAGAAGCTACTCAAACCACGGTTCTGCACAGAGATGTTCGACGCCTGGTTGTCTTGCTACCAGTGGAGGACCAAACTTGGAGCTGACCGGCAGTAAGCAGGCGCTGATTTACGATCTTTCCATCGGTTCCCGTGGGAAGATCGAGTGGGAGGTGTGCTAACAAACTGCCTGGGAGCTCCTCCTCCCCTTCAATCAGGGGTGAACCAGGTGGAACAAATCTTCCAAGAAGTCTGAGCGTGTTAGTACCTGGCTCTGATTGTTGTCTTTAAACCGTAGTGGAAGGACCATTTATAGCTCCACAAGACTAAGAAAACTTTATCTTTGTCATTAAAGTGATTGTGCAAGATCAAGCCCTCCACAAAACTGTGAAGGACAGCCGGTTTTTCACCTGTTTACTGCCCAAGAAAGAATGGTTAATAAAAGACAAACAACTGATTCCATGGCTGTTTATTGAGTGAGATCCAGTTAAGATCTTCATGTGGAGGGATTGTCCTTTTCAAGTGGGGAATTGCACAAGAAATAAACCAAAACTTGACATTGTGTCCATGTGGCGGGGCATCTGTCTAAATCAACTGCATCCAGTCTATTAACATTTCTTGTAACATTCACTGCAAAGAATTATTTTTATTTTTTAGTTATGCAGCTTAATTTATGTTTTTGTGATTATGTGCTGAAAATATGTACTTTATACACGGTAAACCCCTCATTAATCATACAAAGTCAATTGATTATTGTACATTCCCAAGATATTTTTAAAATAGCAAGGGTTTTTACGAATAAATGTGTTGGTTACCTTCTGTATTCCCCATGGAGAAGATAATGAAGAGAAGCAGACAGCTTATTAGCATTGCCATGATGAACCTGAACTGAATAAGCAGGAATAAGCATGCACTCATATGCTGCACACTGAGATCCTCAATGCATTTAAAGGGTTAGTTCACCCAAAAATGAAAATTCTGTCAGTATTTACTCACCCTCATGTTGTTCCAAACCTTTATGTGTTTATTTGTTCTGCTGAACACAAAGAAGATATTTGGAAGAATGTTTTAATCAAACAGATCTCAGAATCCCCCAAAAATACATACTATGGTAGTCAATGGGGATTCTGAGATCTGTTTTATTAAAACATTCTTCCAAATATCTTCCTTTGTGTTCAGCAGAACAAATAAACACAAAGAGGTTTGGACCAACATGAGGGTGAGTAAATACTGACAGAATTTTTGGGTGAACTAACCCTTTAATAACAAAGCAGAAAAAACACTTCAGGAACAACATTTATTCGTAACTCACTTTGTTTTTTAAATCCTTACCTTCAGAGTCTCAGAGAAAGATTTTGTGAAGAACCAGAGCCGGTGTAACACAGTAACATTATCATACCTATTGAATGATGATGGGTCATATTTATACACATAATTTCAGGCAATTACATCCGGGTGTCCTGGGCAAAGATCAAACCATTTCTGGCATATTAGTTATAGATTTATAGCAACAATTAAGAGGTCAAATGTTCAAATGTATTTTTGTGTCTTGAGTTCCTGTTTGTGCGTGAGTCCAAGGCCTTTTTCCAAGATTTTTCTTTTTCAAGTTTTTAAACTCATATTTTTTAAGTAAATGTCACATCTATGGAATTCAAGATGCAAGATTCAATACTTTTATATTGCCATACAACTCTGTTCAAGTTGTCAGGGATTTGCCTCGGTGTGCCCATAATCATCAAGATACAGCCAAAGACATAGAGCAAATATTTACACAGGTAGAAGTGACAATTTAGGGAAACAAAGCGTCAATCCACAACTTACAATAAATAGATAAAATAACACTAGTATTTGCCATAAAGTTTATAAAAAGGTATAATAAAACACTATAAAGAAATGTGCAAATTATGCAGACTCGTTAAGAGAACCTGTTTTCCATAAGGAAGTGGTTCATTACATTAGAGATGTAATGACTCTGTGTGCTGTTGAGGAACCGGGAGGTTTTTGTCTTAATAGTTCACTTAAAAAAAAAACATTTTGCTGATAATTTACTCACCCCCATTTTACTATAGCACTGAAATAAGCCATGCATTTAAAACATGTAAACACTATATTGTGTGTTACACTGTAAGACTACATATCTACACATTATAATGAGGTACCCAACCGAACACATAGACTCCAATACTTCACTATACAACACACACCAGTGACAGAGACAATTACTCCTTTATCATACATATTTTCTGAGTAAGGGGTCGTTTACCCAAGAGGACGTTTGACATGTAACACAATCAATCAGTTCAGTGCTCTGTATCATGTTTAGGGAGCGTCACTTTGAGGAAATCAATTCTATATGTCATAAAAACACAACACTGAACATAACAAGGAAACAATAGATGGCCTATATAGATATCTTAATAACTATCCTAAATAACTATATTTATTTGTACCAAATATTACACCTCTTCATGATATGAAAGTCTTATTTTCACTTTAAGTGCTACCATTTCTACTGGCAGTTACTTTACAGTATAATATATAGGCCTATTTACGACTATACACAGCCTATTGCGTAACGAACTAGAACATGTGTTATGGTGTGTTGTCCCTTATTCTTTTCCTTAATTTCCAATAAAGAACCACAATTGTCCCTCTTTTTTTCCTTTCCATAAGTTGGTCACCCTATATGCTCCTCCTGCTATTAATAACTACTGAAAATACTGCGTATCAAAGCACGAGTAACTAACTATATATGAGATCATGAATATATATGCATATTTCCTACATTATCAATGTCATTGCAGGAGTTTGTGAAATGATCATACACAGATGTACTGTATGTGGTACTTTTATTAAAATACTGAATCATCATCTCCTGCTGACAGACACACACTCCACGTGACTCTCCTCTTCAGCGTTCTGTGAAAGACACATCACACAACATATATTAAGATATTTCAAATAAAAACAAAAACAAATAATTAGCATAAACCGCAAAGTCTTCACTATGTTAAATCATCACAACACAAGCTGAATGGGAAAACTGACATTATTGTATTAATATTAACATTAATATGAATTTGTGTCTGAATACAGTAGTTTGAGTTTCTAAACTAATGCATTTGCATCAACATTGATTTAAACACATTTCCCCATCATAAATGTATATGCACACGAACTAGGTGAACAATAACAATAAAATAAAGACATTTGGGGGTACTCTTTCTCTAAACATTAACATTACAGGGAATGTTATTATGAGCCCCACAATAGCTTCTTTTAGAGAAAATATCTGAGAAAAATAAATAATAAATATCTGAGAAAATATTTTTGAGAAAATATCTGATGTGTGCTGATGATTATAGAAACACAATCACACACACTGATCTCCATCTGACTCACTGCTGAATGAGACAAACACACACAACAGAAACTAATGATAAATGATCTTACCGATGTTTGTGTCTTTTTCATTGAACGATGGATGAAGTGACATAACAACACATGTTTTCTCATCTTCACGAATCTGAACTGTATGAACTGGAAGAGATTATTTATTTATTTATTTATTTATTTTACGACATGTGTGATTATTAGGCTGTCGACGTTATTGCACACAATTAATTACATATATTTAATACTGATATTTTATAAAAATATCAAAATTGAATTTGACATCATTACTTTTCTCACACACAAATCATCATTATTTCCAGAGTAAAAGTAAATACAGAGTAAAGAGCTGCTCAGATCAATGCAACAACCAGTAACAAACATTATTTAACGTTGTAAATACATATTTAAATATTAAATTATAAAATGGGCTATCAATTGATAAAATTTAGAATAGATTTTATTATTATTTGTTTACACTTGTTAAAAGCAGGTTACTCTTGCCTTGATCAGTTTTCCTACATTTCTTGCAGATGCAGAAGATTACGACGACTACAGCAACAATCATCAGAGATCCCGCAGAGATCAGGACAAGGGAAAATAAGGGTACGCCTTGATCTGTAATGGACAGAATGGAGGTGAATGTGTCTGATCTACACCAGAAGACAGAGATCAGGTCAGTAAACACACACACACACACATATCTGATGAGTGGTGTACCTGCACATGTGTGGTTGCAGAGTGTGTTGATGTCCAGATGTGTGGTCTGGTTGCTGATGGGATTGTTCAGCACACAGCTGTAGGTGTTTTTATCCTGATATTCCACCTCCAGAGGTAGAGAGAGACTGATGCTGAGATCACACACACTGATGCTGGACAATACACTCATTCCTGCGTACCAGGACAGAGTCGCATCACACACACTCAACACTGATGATGAACACACCACTGAACAATTTGATGATGATGAAGAACAGTCTCTGATGATGACAGGAACAGGCAGACGAGCTGAGAAAGATTCGAATAAATCATAATATAAATCATAATATCTGCTGAGTGATCAGTTTGTGATTTTCAGATTTTGACTTTTTTTACTCAGACGTGCCTTTATCAAAATAATGAATCCAAAGAAAAGTGTTCAGAAGGCCGAGAAGGGAAAGTCAAACATGATTCTGTATCTCACATTTTACTTTAAAATAATATATTTATAATATGTTTACTTCAAAGTGATTAAGAAATAAAGGAAACCAATGATAAACTCACAATAGACAGTGAGATTGAAATTCTTGCTCAGATTTTTGATCATCTGTAGTCGATAAACTCCAGTGTGTTCAGTTGTGGTGTGTGTGATGGTCAGAGATCCAGTTTGATGATCCAGTTTCAGTCTGTCTCTGAATCTCCCATCAGGATCATCATCATATACAGTCAGTCTGTCCTCCAGTACATCGATTTCAGCAATTAAAGTGTTTTCATCTCCAAACCTCCAGCGAATCTGATCATCGTCCTTCATTTCAGTGAGATCAGAGTTCAGAGAGACTGAATCTCCCTCCGTCACCGACACTGACTTCACTGCAAACACTCCTGGAGAACACACACACACACACACACACGTAAACAATAAAAAAAACAAAACCTCATGCAGTCTTTGCCATTTGCAATCAGAGATTTTACCGGTTCTACAGTGTTTCCTCACTGATTTTGCTAAACACAAAAAACTTCTAAAACTAAATATTTTGAATAATTTTCTTGAGACTGTGAAACATTTTTCTTTAAACACCTTAATCTGTTATTCACAAGTAAATGTGTAATGAATTTAAGGAGATTATTAACAAGTCGACTGAATATGTCCATTATGTGATAAACCTTCAATGTATTACTTTGTATTGAAACGAAAGCATGATCTAAATCAGTAAAAACATTGAGACAAAAATGCATTAAATAAAACTCACCATCCAGACGCCACAAACACAAGCTGAGCAAAACTACATGAACCATTTTCTCTGATCACTGTAACATTATAATGAACATCTCAGAGAGCTGTCTTACTTCAACTGTTACATGTGTGTGTGTGTGTGTGTGTGTGTGTGTGTGTGTGTGTGTGTGTGTGTGTGTGTGTGTGTGTGTGTGTGTGTGTGTGTGTGTATCCTCCCCATCAGGACTCGACCACCCTTCACTGACCACACACTGGATTTCACACTAAAACACAACAGTCTATCAATTTCAAAAAATTCAGTCTTTATCATTATCAAAATATTTTGTTATTATCTCTCTCTCTCTCTCTCTCTCTCTCTCTCTCTCTCTGAGTAGAAATAATTATGGATGTAAATATAACTTCACATGTGATGTGTTAAATATTAAATATTTTTGAATATTTTTAATATTTTGATATATCTTTTATCAGTATGAGTTTTCGTAACAGAGAGAAAATAAAGACACTCTTCTTTACCCACAAACAACTGACACACACACACACACACATAACACAATAACACATATTTTCCATCCATCAGGTCAATCTACTCTTTCTTTTTTTAATAAATGAGGCCGCAGAAGTTTCACTTTGACTCAGTTTTCTGGTGTCACATTCATTGTCTCGTGTTTATTCTCTGCGCTAGAAAATAAAAGCGCTGTGGTTTTCTGTGGAGATGCGGTTAAACATATCCTATGTTTGAAATGCAACCATAGTGGGGTTGGCTGAAAATCTTGTTCACCTTGAAATTAATCCTTCTGTAAAATTTCAGTGCGCGTAACCCGAACCCTCATTTTAAAATCAGTCTTGTTTACTTACTATTAACCCTGATTTATGCACAAAAAAAAGAAAGAAACTTTTTTATTTTAAAATTTTAAATGTTCAATTCATGGACTGATTGCACTATAAAAAATAAAGATAGAGTTGATTAAAAAAACATCCAAACAATAAGAAATCTCAAAACAAAAGGGACACGTGATAGTTAGTCCACCTCCCCAGAAAACTATAACACAAGTTTCAAGCCTAATTTGTCAAACTTTTGTTGTGGTTTTCTGAGGAGATGGACAAACTATCGCGTGTCCCTTTTGTTTTGAAAACCACAACACAAATTTGACAAATTAGGCCTGCTGTACGCTACGCCACAGTGGCTGTGTGTGTCCTGCTTCACACAGGACGGAGGTTCGTATCATTGCGTCTGTCACGTGACAAATGAACGAAACACTCGGAAGGTAAAAAGTAACTATTTATGTTCAGCATCCGCATTTGAGTGTGGCTTAACACAGTCTGGACAACCTTTGATAATCTGGGGAATTTTAAAATGCCACTTGCCCGATTTGCCAAACCTTAATTGGTACCATAAGCCTATTTTTAGTTTTAGTGAGCCCACATAACGCACTTCAGACAAAGTTTGCAACTATAGTTGAAGTCTGTAGCCTGTACTCTCGATGTAGACAGATGTTACAGCTGTGGACATTAAACTCCTCTCGGCAATGAAGCCTTGTACAGGGAACAGCGCCCTCTGCTGGCCCGCACTGCATGTTTCAGAGACGGCCTTCCAGGTGGTTGCGCCTCGACTGTGGAGTGCCCTCTCTAACCACCGGAGGGCGCCACAGTCTATAGATGAATTTACAAATAAATTAAAGAGCTATCATTTTGTTTCCTGATGTCTTTGACTGTTTTATGTGTTTTTTTGTCTTTTTACCTGTGCACCTCTAGCACTTTGAGATGTGTTCTTCACATGTAAAGTACAATACGAATAAACATATTATTAATACAAATAAAACTTGTTATTATTACTATGTTTTATCAACCAAGAATGTTTTTTGAACAAAAGGTATTTTCTTACATATAGGCTAAATAAGTTTTTGTAGTAATTGCACGCACACACACATACACACAGGAAATTAAAAAATACATTCTAATCTATAAAGTAGGCTATGTCTGTTTTATTGATCAATTAATGTACTGATTTGAAATCTTAAAGGAGTGGTTCACTTTTAAGAAAACTT
Source organism: Pimephales promelas (assembly GCF_016745375.1). The sequence goes on along the minus strand of NW_024121266.1, from coordinate 10,640,832 downwards.
TTGCTGATAATTTACTCACCCTTTATTGAAAGTGGATCATTATATGTAGTCGAAATGTAAAAGAACTTTTGAAGTTGGTACTGAGAAAAGACAGAAAATAACCGAGGGGCGCATTTGAATGAAAGACTAACACCCACAATGCACACTCTCAGGAAAAAAAGGTACAAAAGCCATCACTGGGGCTGTACCTTTTCAAAAGGTACACTTTTGTACCCAAAGGCTGCATATTGGTACCTTAGTGGTACATATTACTACCTAAAATGTACATATTAGCACCTAAAATGTACATATTAACACCTAAAAAGTACATATTAACACCTAAAATGTACATATTGGTACCTTAGTGGTACATATTAACACCTAAAATGTACATATTACCACCTAAAATGAACATATTAACACCTAAAATGAACATATTAACACCTAAAATGTACATATTAGCACTTAAAATTTACATATTAACTCATAAAATATACATATTAACACTTAAAATGTACATATTAGCACAATAAATGTACATAATATTAGCACTTAAAATGTACATATTAACACTTAAAATATACATATACTTAAAATGTACATATTAGCACCTAAAATGTACATATCAACACTTAAAATGTGTTAATTTTTAAATGTGTTCGGCCGGTGGCGTGAGTGATAATGAAAGGCAAGAGACGCACCGAGGAGCGGGAGCATAAACGGCAGATCGAGAGAGAAACAAGCCTGATTTTCTGTTGTGTGTGGACATCAGTCGTCAATGAGGGGCTGTTGGCTTATACTTTCGTTTTGTATTTGTTCTTTTTACTATTAAAATATTTAAATGTTCGCCGATTCCCGCCTCCTTCTTCCCACAACAACAAACCCCGTTAACGTTACGTTGAAAAACTCATTAGTGAATTAGCCTAGGCTACTCCTCGTTTGTAGGCTATTTCTTTCTAAATATGGTGAATTGGGCTACTGTTCAAGCAGGAAGTAAAATACTTAAATCCTTATTTCTCCCATCTCAGGAGAAAATAAGGGAATAAATTGACCATTCAAAAATATGGCTGGGTTTCTAAAGATACAAAGCTTAATGCAAATGGGTGAAGTGTCCCTTTAATAGAAAGTGGCTTTGGTTTCCATGTGGATCCGGTGTTGATGAGCGGGTGCAAGTTTTTTTTATTTTTATTTTTTTTAGTAGGCTATTGTAAATTACAAAAATTATTCAGATACTTGCAAACAGAAACAAAAAGGTTAACAAATTTCTCATATAGCGGGTGCAGGTGTGGTGAGTCAGTCCTCTGGTGATGACGAGTGGATGGGCGGAGTCGGGTGATCGGGCGCTGATGGTGCGGCAGGTGTTACTGATGACTCCGGGACAGTTATTTGAGTATAAATATCACCCGTCTTCATTAGATATGACAATGTTAAGGTGGTTCACCGGCTCTGGTTCTTCACCAAATCTTTCTCTGAGACTCTGAAGGGAACAATTTAAAAGCCAAAGTGAGTTCTGCATTGATGTTGTTCCTGAAGTGTTTTTGTGTTTAAATGCATTGAGGATCGCAGTGTGCATGCAGGCAGACATTTAACTTTTCCTGCTTATTCATTTCAGGTTCATCATGTCAATGCTAAAAAGCTGTCTGCTTCTCTTCATTATCTTCTCCATGGGGAATACAGAAGGTAACCAAGTCATTTATTCGTAAAAACCCTTGCTATTTAAAACATCTTGAAAATGTACAATATTCCATTGATTGGTATTTGCATGATTAATAAAGGGTTTACCGTGTTTTCAGAACCTGATCACGGAAATGGCAGTAAATGCCCTGCTACATGGAGGAGTTTTGGACTCCGATGCTATAAGTACTTTTCTGATGCGAGTAACTGGATCACAGCAGAGGTAATGTGTTACAACAAGAGGACTGACGACACACTTTATTTTAGGGGTCTTTAACCACATCTAAAATACAGATGTAAAGACGCATACACAAGTGCAAGAGTGAGTTCAGGCAAGAATTTAATAAACAAAGGAAATTGAGTTCTACATAAGTTTATTTGTGTAGAAATTAAACCTTAAATGTCAACAAAATAAAATTTAAAACCTTCACTTTTATAATACTGGTGTATTGTATTTATTTGGGTGTTTAAGAAATAGTTATATTGACTGGGGGGGAGTGAATTGTTAAGTGGATGTTGCTTAATTCTATGATTGAAATAATTTTTAATTTACTTCGATCAAACGTCATACTAATTGAAGTCCAAGATTTTACTTGCTAATAACAGGTATATCCTACAAGTCATCTTTCCCCAGTGATTAATGAAACCCTTACTATAAAGTGGGATTGTTATTTTGTGTAGTCAACTTTCTTTTCTGCAAATAACTGATACCGAAAACTGGTACTGCGCAAATAATCAGAGCAAACTTTGTTTACAAATGTCTAAAATGCTGTCATTTGTTTTATAATAAAATAGATTTTTGCGTTGACTGTAATCTGTCTCTTTAGAGAAACTGTCAGAGTCTTGGAGCGAATCTCGCATCTGTGAGTAATAAACTGGAAAATAAATTCCTGCTGAGTCTGTTGCCTTCTCCTTCAACACGTACTTGGATTGGTGCTCATGATGCTGTACAAGTAAGTTCAGTTGTGTGTCCTAAAGAGACCTATTTGTTTGTCTGAACTACAATTTCTGCTTTAAACAGTAAAGGCAAAGTTTCTAATGAAGATGTTTTGACTTCAAATCTGAACTAAAGCTTCTTCCTGAAGTCTGCCAACAGTAGCGCACTCTTTTATTCCCTCTCTTCAGGATGGACATTGGTTGTGGAGTGATAAAGCTGTGTTTTCATACACCAACTGGTGCTCTGGAGAACCCAACAATTACCAGCAGCGTCCCGAGAACTGTTTGGAGATCAACTATACCGGTAAGAATACAGCCTTTTTAATACTTTGTGAAACCCAAATGACTCATTTCATTTTACTGAATTATAACTAGGGTTGGGTATCGTTTGAATTTGAACGATTCTGATTCCGATTCCTTGTTTCGATTCCGGTTCCTAACGATTCTCGATTTCGATTCTTTTAAGAGGCAGGGTCAAAAAAGTTTAGCTAACCAACGGTCTTTCTGAAGGAAATGCTCCTTCTGTCACAAATACTTGTCACAAATGCATTTTGCGTTTTGCCGAGATTTCGTTATTTTTAGAAAAGTGAAGCCACACTTTGGACCGCCGACGTAAGCTACTCATGTTCGACTCGCGTGGTTATGCCAACACTTCCGGTAGACGCTTCTTCGTTGGTGTTGTTCAGCGGTTTCTTCTTCCGCTCGGCGGACTGTGAATATCGAAACTAGGAATTGAAATTTTAACTTTTGAACGATTCCGGGAAAAACGAAAAGTTAGTCCCGGTTCCACTCGATTCTCGATACCCAACCCTAATTATAACAAAGTGCTTTAAGTTGAACTGTCTTTTATAATAACACTAATGATCAGAATAACTGATTTCATTATCCCCCCCCTTACAGCTGACCGTTGCTGGAACGATGCGCCCTGTTCAACCTCATTATCCTATATCTGTGTCCTAGACATGTGTGATGCGTCTATATGGGCATAGACGCATCACACGGTGTTTTGATTGAACTACTTTTCAAAGTGTTATTCTTAAATTAAATTTCTACTAAGCTTGAATCTCTTATATCTTTCTCTGACCTTCTCCTCACATTAATAAAAGCATTGAAGAACCCAAATGTGTGTTGCCAAATTTCTGTGTAAAAATTGAAGTATTTTGTGTTGCAAGGGTTTGAGAATCTGGTTATTAGGCACTAAATGAGATCATTGGGGGTGGGGTTTAAACTGCACACATGGATAAGGTCCACCCATGCAATGAACCGATTGACAGCTTAAGCATGTAAAGGCAATTTCACTATGATTACTCATTTATATTAGATTTGCAATAAGTCTCCTTGTTTGTGATGTTTTATATACAATGTTCGGGAGGAGCACGTTCAAATAAATCATTCCAATCAACTCGTCACCAACCAATTATATGTCTACCTTATCAGCTCGCGAGGAAGTCCATATATATATATATATATTCACTGTCAATTCACCTAACATTCATTCAGAGCAAAGCGGACCGCACTCGGACACATTTCTAACCGGCATGCATCTCGCGGTGATCACCAATGCACAATTTACTTTTGTAATGCACAATTTACCTTTTCAATGCTTTTATTAATTTGAGGAGTGTTTCAGGGAAGATATTTAAAATAGATTCGTTCTCCCGCGAATTTGCGGAGAGTTTTGCTAATATTTTGTGAAGATACTAGACAGTGTTTTGACCTAACACAGTCTCATGAAGATGCGTATCTTTACCACGAATGTCATTTCTCGTGGTATTTATATTCCAAAAATGAAATTTCCTGCGTGCTTATGCTACGCACTAAACAACCGTAGGGGGTAGGTTGAGGGGGGTGGGGAGTTTGTGCTTATTATACGCCAAAAAGTGCGTGTCCTATGCACGCGAAAAACGCATGCAATATACACGCGAAAACTGTTAAAGGGTTAGTTCACCCAAAAATGAAAATTCTGTCAGTATTTACTCACCCTCATGTTGTTCCAACCCTGTAAGACCTTCGTTCATCTTCGGAACACAAATGAAGATATTTCAGATATTAAGATCTCTCCTGCATACAGTCCATAGGCTTCTTGAGGGAATGACTCTTGCTGTCCCCGAAAAGTCATTAAAGACATCGTTAAAATAGTCCAAGTGACTACAGGGGCTCAATCTTAAGTTTATCAAACGACGAGAACACTTTTGTGCGCAAAAAAACAACAAAAATAACGACTTTATTTCAACTATTCGTTTATTTCTCCCTCTGCGCGAGTCAGGTTACTAGTTTAATAGCGTAAGCTTCTGTTATTGTACGTCACACGCATCACACACACATGACCAGCGTCGGCCAATAGTGAGCCTTCGTGTGACGTAGCTCTACGCAATCACACTACGTTAACTGACTTACAGGCTCATGGACAAGGAAGTGATAGTTGAAATAAAGTCGTTATTTTTGTTGTTTTTTTGCGCACAAAAGTGTTCTCGTCGTTTGATAAACTTAAGATTGAGCCCCTGTAGTCACTTGGACTATTTTAACGATGTCTTTAATGACTTTTCGAGGACAGCAAGAGCCAGTCCCTCAAGAAGCCTATGGACTGTATGCAGGAGCGATCTTAATATCTGAAATATCTTAATTTGTGTTCCGAAGATGAACGAATGTCTTACGGGGTTGGAACAACATGAGGGTGAGTAAATACTGACAGAATTTTCATTTTTGGGTGAACTAACCCTTTAAATGCCGTATAAATCCCACGAGAAATGACATTTGTGCTATTGATATGAACTTTCATGAGATCGGGCTCGTTTTGACACAATGCAAGCAAATTTTTTCATCATAGGTTTTTTTCGGTTTCTGAGTTGAGTGTATACGTCTCCAAATCTAACTTTATATTGCCTTAATCACTGTCTTGTTGGCTCAAACATAGCACCGTTTTGAAACATGTCAGCAATTCCTAGCGACTGTTAGCTAGGTTTAAAATATGTAATACACAGCGGGGTTGGTTGTAACACAGTGTTACAAACAGGCCGCCAAGTGTACAATGATAATCAAATGAAAACAGAGAGACACAACTTTTCAGGTTTGAGTATTTATTTATACATTTAACTTTGTTGGACTTTCACAAACAATGTTGTAATTTAAAATGTTCAACATTTAGTTTAGTATGCATTGATCACTTGTTTATTTATTAAAAATATGGCCTGTTTTTAATGCAATAAACCCTTTAAATTTTTTATTTTAAGCTCATTTGTATTATTATTACTGTTATTATTATTGATAATAATAATTTTACATGCAGCTGCAAAACTGTGCAGCTCTTTTCTATATCCATGAAATTGATCCATAATAGTAGAATGATTGGATGAGAGATGGATGCATGGGAATCTACTGTATCTATATGCACAAACAATATCAAACTATACAAATAAAATAGTCCTGAATTATGTGTGTTACACACAAGTGTTACAACTAAACCCTCTGTCTGTTACAATTAGTAGTACAAAAAGTTGTAACATTTGCATTTCTGTCACTTTCAGTGCAATAGTACAATAATGGTAGGTCCTAGAATAAAACTTTAAGTGTTCATTTGTAGCAGAGATGTGTATGTTGCATGTGTAAAAAAAGTTGAATCTAACTCAATAATTTTTTTAATAATTTAGCCAAAACCAAAATGTGTTAGGTTGTGCCCCGCTCTTCTCTAATATCAGAAAGATGTAATAAATAGTTCGATCAAAGTATCCGTGGAGCAGAATCACAGTCATACAAGTCTTTACCACAGATATAGGGTAATAATTGTGAACAGGGCACATCATTCCAGCAACGGTTAGCTGTAAGGTGGAATAATGAAATAAGTTATTCTTTGGAAAATCCAAATTGAGTCATTTCATGTCATTACTGTATGATGTAAAATTGTAGGATTGTAAATTATAACTCAAAGTATCAAAGAAACAGACTGCCGCCTTACAGATATGGTTGATCTCCAAACAGTTCTCGGGACGTTTGTAATTGTTGGGTTCTCCAGTGCACCAGTGGGAATACAAAAACACAGATCCATCACTCCACAACCAGTGTCCATCCTGAAGAGAGAAGAGAGGGAATAAAAGAGTGCACTACTGTTGGCAGACTTCAGGAAGAAGCTTTAGTTCAGATTTGAGTCAATCGACACTTATATATACACTTTGCCTTTACTCTAGCAGAATTTTTTTTAAAGAGTTTAAAAAAGTTGGCTTTTTGAGTGTTTTTCTTTCCAAATCCTGGGTTGAGCGTCTTGTAGTTTTCATGTGTTACCCAGAGCTTGGCTTTTGCCACAGGTCTCTTCAGGAGCAAGTACAGCGCTGTCAAAATGGTGCATGTCTTAAATGTTATGCAAATAAGCAACTTGAATTACTTGAATGTTAAATGTTTACATTTAATATTTCTTAAACAAGCTTAAATGTTGGCATTATGTATTAAAAATGATAGAAAGTACTGTACTGATTGGGAAATTCTAATTAAGGACATTATCATTTCAACTATTATTAAAAATGTTTATAGGATTTAAGTTAATCCATTGACATTAATTCATTTATGAAGGGAATAAATAATAATAAAAAAAGAATTAACTCTCATAGGTTAAGCAACCCAATATTCTGGGTTAAATAAACAACCCAATTTGCTGTGAAATTAACCCAGCATGAGTCCTGTCCTTTATGGGTTGTTTTTAACCCAGTGTTTTTTTAGTGTAGTGAACTTACTTGTACAGCATCATTTGCACCAACCCAAGCATGTGTGGAAGAAGGCAACAGACTCAGCAGGAAACCATTTTCCAGTTTATTACGCACAGATGCGAGATTCGCACCAAGACTCTGACAGTTTCTCTAAAGAGACAGATTTTTTTTACTGTCAATATAAAATATTTTTTAGCATAACACAAAAGTGACAACAATTTAGACATTTGCAAACAAAGTCTGGTCAGAGTGACTGATTATTTGCTGTCAAAATTTTCTGCATTATTTATTTGCAGATAAGAAATTTTTACTTTAAAACAATTACATTCCCACTTTATATTAAGTATCTTTAACTATCACTGAAAAAAAAAACATTGTAGGGTTTCCTTGATAAAATCACATTTTACAACACATTTTCAAGTAAATTTGACTGATACTGCTCTATATTATTATAATAAAGTAAAATCTACTCAATATTGAACTTTACATTTAATTGAAACAATTAAGTATTACCATATAATAATTTTATATTTAATTTCACATATAGACTAAAATACCATCTTCTTAACTAATTTCAATAAATTTGATAATTAACTTCTTAATCAATATAACACTGAATTATACCACACATTTAAAGCATATACTATATAAATATCTATATCAATAATTCAACAGATATTGAAATTTCATAATGAATAATTAAATATTAAAGAATATTTATGAAAACAGAGACCTCAATACTTGGTACACAATAGATCAATTTTGAGTAGGAAAATGAATCTAGATGTCACAAAACGGCAAGTTACTAAACCTAACAACAAAAGTGATGATAAAATGGTGTAAATGCAGCTGGAAAACAGTCAAAAGTCAACCTTATTATTTATTCATGTCCCAATGCATGATGGGAACACAATTATTATAAAAGTTAGGTTTGAGGTTTTACTTCATTTTATATCATTGGTATTAACGGTTTAATTTCCACAAGCTTGATTTGAGTGACTTGACTTTGTTTTTAAATTCTTGCCTGAACTAACTTGTTCATGTAGAATTTACATTTGTTTTTTTGTAGTATTTACTTCACCAGAGAATCATTTGTATCAGTTTAAATGAAAAATGTGATACTCTTATTGTGTACATGCATGTCTTTACATCTGTCTTTAGTTAAAGACACCTATAAAGTGACAATCATCTTGTTGTAACACATTACCTGGGCTGTGATCCAGTTAGTCAGATGAGAGATGAACTTGTAGCATCGGAGTCCATATTGTGTCCATGTAGCGGGGCATCTTCTGGATAAACCAACTGCTTCCAGTCCTTTAACATTCTCTGTAAATAATGTTTTAATTTTTATTTATGCAGCTTATTTTATGCTTTTGTGATTATGTGCTGAAAATATGTGTATTTTATACACGGTAAACAGTAACCCCTTATTAATCGTGCAAATATTATTGTACGGGACATGTGAACGTCTTTAATTATTCCACAAGTTTTGACGCGTTCTTCTTTGAAACGTTACTCACACTCGAAATCCGTGTAGTTCGTATATCCTGTTTATTATTCCAAATCAACATACATCATAATCCTCTTGTTTAGTAGCCTAATGTCTTCTCAACAACTTGTTTGTAGAGAAATAGCCTACGTGGCAAAATATGCTAGAAAAAACGGTCAAAAGCTTTGTGTTCTTCCACCGAGCCTCTGGACTTATTGCATGAGCTCCTAACTTTTTCCATGTGCTACCAAAAATGAGCGTTACTGCACATGTGCAGAGAGAACAAATATAAATTAAAGAAGTATATTCAACAATGAAATACTAATTAACATAAATAATGATTGTATCAAATTTACTCAATAAAATATGAAAATACACATTTTGAAATGTGAAATATGGCTCTTACAATTATATTGTACATTTCCTAAATGTTTTAAAATAGCAAGAGTTTTTACAAATAAATGTGTTGGTTACCTTCTGTATTCCCCATGGAGAAGATAATGAAGAGAAGCAGACAGCTTTTTAGCATTGCCATGATGAACCTGAAATGAATAAGCAGGAATAAGCATGCACTCATATGCTGCAGTGCACACTGAGATCCTCAATGCATTTAAACACAAAAACACTTCAGGAACAACATTTTTTCGTAACTCACTTTGTTTTTTAAATCCTTACCTTCAGAATATCAGAGGAAGATTTGGTGAAGATCCAGAGCCGGTGAAACACAGTAACATTATCATATTGAACGATAATGGGTCATATTTATACACATAATATCAAGCAATAACATCCGGGTGTCCTGGGCAAAGATCAAACCATTTCTGGCATATTAGCTATAGATTTATAGTAACAATTAAGAGAGGTCAAGAGTTCAAATGTATTTTTGTGTCTTGAGTTCGTGTGTACCAGAGTCCAAGGCCTTTTTCCAAGATTTTTCTTTTTCAAGTTTTTAAACTCATATTTTTTAAGTAAATGTCACATGTAGGGAATTCAAGATGCAAGATTCAATACTTTTATTGCCATACAACTCTGTGCAAGTTGTCAGGGATTTGCTTCGGTGTGCCCATAATCAACAAGATACAGCCAAAGACAGAGCAAATATATACACAAACAATATCCCATATGTGACACTTGACACAAACAAATAAAAGTAAAGGAACACATCGTTCACCACGTACCTGGATGACGGTCCAGGAGGATACAGTGATGTCAGGTAGAAGTGACAATATCGGGATACAGAGCACAAAAACTTTACAATAAATAGATAAAATAACACTAGTATGGTTGGCATAAATTATATAAAAGGTATAAAAAAAACACTGTAAAGAAATTATGCAGACTCATTAAGAGAACCTGTTTTCCATACGGGAGTGGTTCAGGGGTCGAGAGCTGGTTAGAGATGTAATGATTCTGTGTGCTGTTGAGGAACCGGGAGGTTTTTGTCTTAATAGTTCACTTAAAAAAACATTTTGCTGATAATTTACTCACCCCCATTTTGCTATAGCACTGAAATAAGCCATGCATTTAAAACATGTAAACACTATATTGTGTGTTACACTATAAGACTACATATCTACACATTATAATGAGGTACCGAACACATAGACTCCAATACTTCACTATACAACACACACCAGTGACAGAGACAAGTACTCATTCAGCATAAATACTTTTTGAGTAAGGGGTCGTTTACCCAAGAGGACGTTTGACATGTAACACAATCAATCAGTTCATTGCTCCGTAATATGATTAGGGAGCGTCACTTTGAGGAAATCAATTCTATATGCCATAAAAACACAAAACTGAACATAACAAGGAAACGATGGCCTATACAGACATCTAAATAACTATATTTATTTGTACCAAATATTACACCTCTTCATGATATGAAAGTCTTATTTTCACTTTAAGTGCTACCATTTCTACTGGCCAGTGACTTTACAGTATAGATATAGGCCTATTTACTACAGCCTAAACTGTTGTTAGTAACGAACTAGAACATGTGTTAGGGAAGTCTTGCCTAGCCGTCTTCACCTTATCTTATCACTAACAGTTCTCCTAAATAGCAGTAAAAAATTTTATTTTAAGAGTTTCCTCTTCAAACCTATTCACAAGCTGCTGAGACTGGCTTTACTCAGGAATAGAGAGAAATCGTGAGACAAGAGAAAGGACGGGGTTGACCTTTTATGGATGATGTCATCACTCTTACTAACTATGACCCTGTGATCGACAGATGGGGATCATCAATAGGCCTATTTCTATTCAAACAAAGGTTTTAAAATAAAAGATGTTAACCTATTCAATTAAATTCAAGTTTTAAAATGCAATATATATATATATGCCTCCTCTCGAGCTGATTATAGAGATCGTTTGAAATTGCTCCTTCTGAACTTTGTTTATTAAACATAATGTGATGTAATGTCTCTCTTTTTTAAGATAGAGGTGTCTTTTCAGTATTGCACCAAACTCAAAAAAATAATATGTTGGCTTTAATTAATTTTAATTTGTCAACAGGTTCCACATAACTGGATTACGTTAAACAAACATAATTTGTTCATGTAACTTCAACTTCATAGTGGAATTAAGTAATTTTAAATTACCCAATTTAAGTAGTCTCAACGTGAATTTTTAAAGGCCTCCTGACATGATTCAAAGGCATTTTATTGTATTCATTCATCCATTTATATTTCATTTGATTCAGTGACATTTAATTAAATTGATAGACTTTAGCTATTTGCTAGCAGAAGCACATATTAGCATCTTGAATGGTAAGATTTACATGCTCATTCATTCAAAGCAATTGAAAATGATGAAATCAGTCGACAGGCAAACAAAATTCTCCACTCTTCTCCACAATGGTAACCCACTGTCATTTAAATGGTTTAATAATTCCAATGTAATTTAACATTAAACACTATTACACACTATCAAGTCTTCCCCTTTTCTAAATTTCTAAAAAACAACAACCATAAAATAACACTTAATTTTAACATTTATTATTCTCTCTTAATTCAACCATGTGCAAAGCATGCTGGGAACTAAAAGCACTGCCCAGGTTCAGTTGAGGCAACACAAATCAATCATGTAATCAAACACAAACGGATTAAGTAAACTTAAGTTGTTCGTAGATTTAAGCAGATTGAACACAATCAAATTAAGTTTGTGCAAAATGGCAGTCGGCTCGCACTATACTGCCACCCTCTGGATGTACACATTTTTTTACTTAATACATGGTTTGTGTTTAGACAACACATTAGGATTTTGTACTGTTAAGTTGAGACACAATTATAGACCTTAATAGAAAAAAACATTTAAAGTCAAAAAATATAATTATTATAAGTAAACTACTGTATATATAAATATGTAAAGTGCACAACCTCCCTAGTTCATTTTTTTGAGTGCAAGCAAACTCGATCATAATCATTACAAAGAGTAAAGATCAAGAGCATAACAAGGTCATATCTTGTTTTTCCCCTATGTATTTTTTACTGTTTATGGCTCCAAAACACTGCTTCGAAACAAAGGATTCATAAATGTTTCAAAGCTTCATGAAGCAGTGCTTCGAAATCTCCCGTCACATGCAGATTATTGAATCTGTGTCATCAAAACAAATGATCTTCCAGTCTTTGATCCGATCTTTTAAAGATGTAATACCTGTCATGTTTATGATGAACAACTCTGACTCTTTTATTATACTGTACCCTTAAATCGTCATTTAGGCCTATGTGTGATTCATCGCTGTTTATCAGTTCAATAAGTTATATTCAGTTTTCTTTTCAATACAGGGATTTATTGGTGTGACAGTTTTACACTTGTGGGTTTGCTGCATACAGTTATAGTCCACAACAAAATGAAAACAGGAACATAACAAGTTAAGAAAAAACACAGCAGTTAACAACGAAATAAAAAATGGATGACATTAAAAAATGAAATGAAATATTCAAGAATATGGCCCAATATGACAGATTCGAGTAATAAACCCTTTACAATCAAGCATAGAAAAGGCTAAAGTATTTCAATAACAAAACCGGAAATATGCCTAAATCCCACAATATTTATGACTTCTGTTCGGTTCTCCTGTCATCCTCTTGACGCTCTGACGTCATTGACCAGAAGAACAACAGCAGCCGCCGCAGCCACGCCCATCAGCGCAGTGACGACCAATCGCAGCACAGCTTCAACAGAATCGCAACAGGGGGCGTGGCCTTCTGAATAGTTCTTGTTTTCTGCTCCACACAAGAAAAATAAAGTCAAAACTGTTCAGAAAGACACAAGTACATGATGACAGACGCTCCTTCATTCTTTAAGTCATCCTAAGTTATCAGTCTCGATAAAATCAACACATTAATTCAGTGATTCATCAGTGGTGCAGTACCTGCACATGTGTGTCTGCAGTGTGTGTTGATGTCCAGATGTGTGGTCTGGTTGCTGATGGGATTGTTCAGCACACAGCTGTAGGTGTTTTTATCCTGATATTCCACCTCCAGAGGTAGAGAGAGACTGATGCTGAGATCACACACACTGATGCTGGACAATACACTCATTCCTGCGTACCAGGACAGAGTCGCATCACACACACTCAACACTGATGAACACACCACTGAACAATTTGATGATGATGATGGAGAACAGTGTGAAGAGTTACTGATGATGACAGGAACAGGCAGACGAGCTGAAATATGAATAAATATAAGCACCAATCCTACAATGTGTTTAGTGTGATCACAGTTAGTGTTTCTGATCTCAAATTATAAAATCTCAGTAAATAAAACATTTAAATAAGAAAATTTGAAAGGAAGAACAAATGATCTCTACTCACCATAGACAGAAACACTGAATGTTTTTAATGTCAGTTTCGCTCCAGTTATCTCTAGTGTATAAACTCCAGTGTGTTCAGTTGTGGTGTTTGTGATGATCAGAGATCCAGTTTGATCGTCCAGCTTCAGTCTGTCTCTGAATCTCCCATCAGGAACATCATCATATGTGGAGAAGATTTCGCTGATTTTGTTGATTTTAGCTATCAGAGAGTTTTCAGCTCCATATTTCCACAGTATCTCGTCATGTTCATGTATTTCAGTAAGATCAGTGTTTAGAGTAACAGATTCTCCCTCCGTCACTGACACTGAATCACCAAACACACCTGATGAACACACAGATTTACACAGATTAAAGCTCCTGTTGTTAAAAAAGCCTGAATGAGTTGTCGTTTGTAACCCTTAAATGTAAATTAAAGAACAACAGCAACACAAAAGAAAATGAAAGGTTATATACACTGATGTGTGTGAACCAATTATTTGATCTTCATGGTGTACAATAAATGTGTGAAGTTGTACATCCAAGCTGTAATAAATAAGTTTAATTCTGCCACTCACTTTCAATACATTTAATATTAAACATAATGAGCAAGATCTGCTGTTTTTGATCCCGTCATATTTTTCTCTGTGGTTTAAAATAGATCTCTCAAAACACAATAATAATTTAGTTTGAGCATCTTTTATCTGGGAAATCCTCTGTTTGTCTATTAAATCTCTGTAAATAGTTTATATTTAAACTAAAGCAAGAAAATGAATATGATTATAACTCACCGGCCAGACGACACACGCAGAACAACACACACATGTGAAGCATTGTCAGATCTCTATATGTGAACACTTCAGAGACAGAGAGATAGTGAACTAACAGGACAGTGTTAAACTGTGAGAGAGTGTGTTTCTGCGTCTGATTCCTCCACCAATAATATTTCAACACCTCATTCTCTCTCTCACTTCACACACACTGATACTCTGGTGATTAATATTCCTCTGTATTAGTATTGCATTGTTGGAGATGGCGGACCGGACACAGTATCTTTTCAGTTTTTGTTTTTGCAGCCGTGCATTTTTAATATTTTATTGTAGGCCTATGATCAATATTTTGCTATTAAAAGTGTGATGGTCTTTGGATAGTCACTAATGGTTACTAGCAAACACTATCTTGTTTTCCATCAGTCGATCACACTCACAACGTGTGAATACAGACACACTGATGACGCAGAAGCTGTTTATTTTCATCAACACATCAAACCGCATCTCTGTACAGAAGTCAGTCGAGGTTTACTTTGAGCCGCTCGAGTCTGAGCAGTGAATCACACTCATGTACGGCCTGTGCATCTTTTTTTGCTGTATAATAGCATGTTATTTTTTTTAAATCGGCTATAAGTTATAATATTTTTTGCCAGATTTATTAAAATGCTCATAAGATCACATTCATTGATTAACAACTTAAATCCACAAGCAGATTAATCTAAAAACACACTGTTCTGTCGTTTCTTCTGCATGATAAAAAACTAAAAAAATCATGTTTACTGAAATCACAGTGCAGAATATTTACTGTTAGAGTCTTTACAGAACAGATTAATAAAAATAAAAATCGTTGCCTATACATATATTTCCATCAATTTATTCTATGATTATTTATTTATTTCTTTAGTAACATTTTGATTCTGACGTGTGTAAAAACACAAGATCTTCCAGAAGAACTGAACTTCATGCTGACTGCAGTAGTCCTGTAGGGGGCGCTAAACTCCATCCGTCATACAACACACAAACAGAAGAAGAAGAAAAAGTGTTGATGATGCGTCACGCGATGTCATAATATCTTATGAACTGAAAGTGGCTGATAATTGGTTTAAAAACGGAATTATTTTTGTATATCAACTTTTCAATCAAAATGGTTTGATCTGTAATTATTCAGAGTTCTTGGTAAAGCATGGAATTCCTGTCACTCCTAAAGAGTTTGCAATTGTGGCTGATGCAGTGCCACAAGGGGTTCTCATGCTTTTTAAAGGATTTTCTTCTTCATCTCTTTACCGCTCAGTGGATCTGTGTAAGACATTTGTAGGTAAACAGTGCTTTTCTTCTTCTAAATCAAAAAATAATAAGAAAATTCGAGTCTTGTTTCAGGAGGAGTCTGTTTCTGTGCCATGTGTAATTTCTTACTGGAATGGTTTTGTAAGTGACATTCCCTGGAAAAAAGTTTGGACATTACCTCACAAATACCTGATAACTAACAAAATAAGAGAAATTACCTTTAAGTTAATTCATAGGGTTTATCCAGATAAGTGTTTTCTCAAAAGGCTCAAGAATGATATTAATACCCTCTGTTCTTTCTGTTCAGAGAAACCTGAGACTTCTTTACATTTATTTTGGAACTGCTCTCTCACAATGACTTTCTGGTATGACATTTGTGATTTTATAAAATGTTATGTGAATCCTAACTTTGATTTTACATATAGAAATGTAATTTTTGGTTTTCATGAATGTGAAAAGAAAAGGGATATTTATTTTATAAATCTTATTTTTCTGTTAGCTAAATTTCACATTCACAAATGTAAATTTTCTAATTGCAGTCCTCTTTTTGTAAGATTTAAACTTGAAATGAAAATGTACTTTGAATCTATAGAGTTCTCTAAAAACTTAAAAGCTATAAGAACAGTGGCTGCGTTTAAGGACTTGGCACTTAACCTGGAGTAAAAAGACAGAAGGAGCTTAATCTGGACTGAAGGACTCAATGGTTTTTATGTTATGACAATGACAATAATTGTGGTATATGTTTTTTTTGTTTGTTTGTTGTTGTGATGTTTTCCTTTACGAGCATTTAATAAAAAAATAAATAAAATAAAAAAAGAACTGAAAGTGGCTTTATTTAAAAGTATTGTTATTAAAATATGTTAGCAATACTGTCAATTAAATATTAAATAAAACAAAAATGACATGAATATAGGCAACACTATAAGCTCCGCCCCTCACGTGTGTCCCGTGTCTGCTGGTCTGAAACTGCTGGTTCTGCAGTGGATATCTCAATAATACTGATATAGATGATGTAAACAACAAGATGTAAACAACACTGGTCCAGAAACACTTCCTGTTTCAGTTTGTAACTGTTTTCTTTATTTCACATGTAAAGAAAACATCTTAGAGATGTTTGTTTAACTTTTTGATTCAGTTTTAAATGTTCTGTTGGTTGTATTTTATCCCAGCTTTTATGTAGTGTTAAAAAACTGAAACAGGAAGTGCTTCTGGACCAGTGTTGTTTACATCTTGTGAAATAGTCTATATGAGCTCCAAATGATGATTGACAGCATTGAAGGAATAGGCTCCTCCCCCAACCTACGTTTGGAACTCCATAACATGAGCCCTGCACAAACTTAAACTATTGTAATGAATTAGGAAGAAATTAATTGAGTAACTTCTGTGTGATGATGAATTTACACTCATTCACCCCCAAAATGCACATTTTCATTCATGCATTACTTAAATGTATGTATTTGCTATAGAAATCATGTAAATCCAGCTTCAGTGAGATAAGCTTGTGCAAACAAGCTTGAGTGTGTCGGACTAGAACTAATTACAAGGTCAAATTAAACTTTTTAAAAAACTATATGCTATTTAAACAGACAAACCACAGCAGTTTTTTTCTAGTTCAGAGAATGAACACGATTCAGTGTGTGTGTGTGTGTGTGTGTGTGTGTGTGTGTGTGTGTGTGTGTGTGTGTGTGTGTGTGTGTGTGTGCGTGTGTGTGTGTGTGTCAAAGTGAAACTGCTGCGGTCTCGTTTAAGAGATGAAGATTGACCCGATGAGTGGAAAACCTGTGTGTGTGTGTGTGTGTGTGTGTGTGTGTGTGTGTGTGTGTGTGTGTGTCAGTTTGTGGGTAAAGAGAGTCTTTATTTCCTATTTCCTTTATATTCTAAGAAATACTGCACAAAAAAACAAAAGATAAATTCAGTAAACGTATAATCATTTTAATAACTGCCTGTTACAGAATGTTATATTAAGTGAGTCTTGATAAATGCTGTATATTAAGAAAGTAATATCTAGTGTGTGTGGTCTCTTGTCCTGATGGGGGAGGGTCCACACACACACACTATTATATCACACTTCTGTCATATTTTCATTATAATGTTACAGTGCTCAGTGAAAATGGTTCATGTCGGCGTTTTGTTCAGCTTGTGTTTGTGGCAACGGTTTGGTGAGTGATTTATATCATTGTTTTTACTGATTTAGTTTGTGCTTTGCTTTCCATACAGGGTAATGTGATGGATTTGCATTTGTTATTTCCAGATACTTACTTTAATTACTTTAAATTCAGGTCTTTCTTCACAGATCATCAAATTATACACAGATTCAATCAGAAACACACACTCTTCGTATCTGAATATCCCTGTAAAATATTCAAAGCAAAGATACAACTATAGTTTACTATCTCGAGGCAGATATTCTTCTAAAATGTCATCTGTCTGGAGTAAACAAATGATTCAGAATCTATAAATACAAAGGCAATGAGTTTTACGGTTAAATCTGTGTGTTCTCCAGGAGTGTTTGCAGTGAAGTCAGTGTCAGTGACGGAGGGAGATTCAGTCTCTCTAAACTCTGATCTCACTGAAATGATGGATGAAGATCTGATTCTGTGGAGGTTTGGAGATGAAAACACTTTAATTGCTAAAATCGTTGTACTGGAGGACAGCATGACTGTATATGATGATGTTCCTGATGGGAGATTCAGAGACAGACTGAAGCTGGACGATCAAACTGGATCTCTGACCATCACAAACACCACAACTGAACACACTGGAGTTTATACACTGATTAAATATCGTGTGAGCAAGAGTTTCAATCTCACTGTCTATTGTGAGTTTAACATTTTTTTTAATTTATTTGTTATTTTAAATGGTTCTCAAACTGTGTAAAATAACAATTCAGCTGTAATTTTGAAGGATTATGCCATTAATGTCAAAATGCAGTAATTCTCTCTTTTTTAAATGACTTTTATTTCTACATTATTTTTTCTGTTTTCTTAAATTAAATACAAATGTAAAATTTGAAAAATAATCGTGAAAATAATTTGTCAAATCACCACTAGATGGTACCTGAAGGGACATGGTAGAAGAAAACAAATATGAGATGGAAGGAAAATTAATAATACAGTTTTAGTTTTAAGGAAAGTAAAATAATAATAATAGTAGATGATCTTAGTAGGGATAATGATTTATTCCAATCTTTCTCAGCTCGTCTGCCTGTTCCTGTCATCATCAGTAACTCTTCACACTGTTCATCATCATCATCAAATTGTTCAGTGGTGTGTTCATCATCAGTGTTGAGTGTGTGTGACGCGACTCTGTCCTGGTACGCAGGAATGAGTGTATTGTCCAGCATCAGTGTGTGTGATCTCAGCATCAGTCTCTCTCTACCTCTGGAGGTGGAATATCAGGATAAAAACACCTACAGCTGTGTGCTGAACAATCCCATCAGCAACCAGACCACACATCTGGACATCAACACACTCTGCAGACACACATGTGCAGGTACACCACCACTCATCAGATTTATTTATTTATTTTTCATAAATTGAAAGTTCCTGTTGAATCACACTTTGTATGCCCTAAATACATCTCCCATAGTTTATTTTTGCTTTCAACATTGCTGTTTTTACCATATTTATGTGATTGTGCAGTTTGAAGTTCCTGAAACATAATGTCTGCTCACTAAAATCACTATTTATCATTGTTTGTTTAGAAGTTCACAGCTGTGGTTCTATTGAAGCTGTGATCCGATTGGTCCTCTCTGCTGTGGTGGGCGTGGCTACTGTCATTCTTCTGGTTTATGACATCAGATCCACAAGAGGAGGAGGCTAATGGAAGATCAGTTGAAGAATCAACAGCGGTGACCCTTAAAAAAAGTTTCTTATGAATGACTATTTTCAATAATTAAATAATTTCAATTGAGATGTTTACTACTGTGTATTATGCTGACTCCCAGAGTGCACATCGACATGAATACATTAAGCAATTACTTTGTCTTACTATTTTACAATAATTTTTTTTTTGCTTTTTTAATTTTTTTTTTACAATTGTATTTGTTGTCTTGTGTCAGTAGCACAACCAAGACAGAATTTTGTTTTATTGAAATTAATTAAAATTTACTCACTTAAAAATATTGGGTTAAAAATAATCCGTTTTTTAGTGTATATCATTTGTTGTGTTTTGCATACTGACATCAACATTCTGGTTTGAAACAAATCATTTGCAAAGGTTTTGTATCTTCACGACTGTCAGTTGCCATATATACAACAATATTAATAAAGAGTCATTTCTGAATAATCATCCAATTTATTTTTAAACCGAATTCTGTTTCATATTTTTCATAATGTAAATTGCCGTAAATCTGGAAAAATGTAATATCCTTAGTAGGACACTAGGTGGCGCTTAGTAGTATACAATTACATGGTGCGTACTCATCCCTCTAGTGGTCAAATGCTGCTGTTACAGTTTCATTTGTTTAAAGTTTTTCATCATCTGCTTAGCTTTGTTTGCCTTCCACTTCCAGAACACGACGCAGAGGAAGGTAAGTCGCTGATGAACCCATGTTTAAGATACAGAAGCATAAGTTGGAAAAGTTGCATGTTGCATATTTCCACTTGATAAAATATTTCCACTTGATCGAGTCTTGATGAGATCACCTGTTGTCACTAGCTAGCTAATCTCGCTTCAGTCTCAGCCTGTTTGTAACCGTCTTCCCATTCATTCATTCATGCGTGCTCTGTGTGGAATTGTTGCGTGGTTGAACATGTAAGTTCCTCTTCTGGTTTGTTTAGTTAAAGTGATTGTGTTGATATGTTTCATTCATTGAATTCTGGTTATGTATATTTTCTCTTTGGTGTACATTTTTAATTTGTTACTCAGTTGATTTCAGATGTGCATATGTGTGTGATCTATTAATAGTTTCTGTGTTGTTTATGGGTTTAGGAACCAACAGTTACCACATATGAAATGTCTACTCCTCTTGTGAATCACAATAACTCTAACGTTACTTCTCTCCTCTGCCCATTGGTCCTCCCCCGATCTCCCCCTGACTTCTATCTCGTCTAGGAGGCTCATAATTATATGCCCGTGGGCCATCATAGGCATGTTTGTCAACATCGGAGAACTCGGTTTCTTCATTCGCATCCATAACCTGAGCTGGAACTTGAACAGACTCCCTCGCCGATCGTCACTTCCGGTTATCCTTCATAGACGCGGGAGTTATTTTATCACAATTTTTCTCAAATTATCATTAATGGCTAAATATATATTACTCCAGTTCAGAAAAAAGTTGTTTTATCATCAACATACACTATGCTATATAGGGGTGTCCAGCCTGCATGTTGCTCTTTAATGCCATTCTAATAACCAGATTCTTAAACCTTTGCTACACATATTTTTTACATACATGAATTTGACTGACAATTTGCTTTTTCAATGCTTTTATTAATTTGAGGAGTGTTTCAGAGAAGATATTGAAAGGAGATTAAAGTTTAGAAGAGATTTTATTTCAGAATAACATTTTTTAAAAGATAATATTGGAAAGAAGTAGTTCAATCCAAGTAACTGTGGATCAGCATGACGGTCTCACAGGTCCTTAACACAGATATAGGATAATGAGGTTGTACAGAAAGCATCATTCCAGCAACGGTTAGCTGTAAGGGGGAAAAAAGTTATTCTGATCATTATAATGTTGTTGTTAGAATCAAAATAAAATTGAATATTTAACTTAAAGCACTTTGTGAAATCTAAATTGAGTCATTTCATGTTACTTTATAATGTAAAATTGTAGGATTGTAAATTATAACTGAAATTATTAAAAATCAGACTGCAGTCTTACAGGTAAAGTTGATCTCCAAACAGTTCTCGACACCCAAATTGTCAGGTTGTCCAGTGCACCAGTGGGAATACAAAAACACAGATCCATCACTCCACAACCAGTGTCCTTCCTGAAGAGAAGAGAGTGAGTAAGAGTGCACTACTGTTGGCAGACTTCAGGAAGAAGCTTTAGTTCAGATTTGAGTCAAAACATCTTCATTAGAAACTTTGCCTTTACTGTTTACATCAGAAATGTTAGTTTAGACGAATAGGTCTCTGTAGGACATAATTGAACTCACTTGTATAGCATCATGACCACCAATCCAAGTACGCGTGGAAGAAGGCAACAGACTCAGCAGGAAATCATTTTCAAGTCTATTACGCACAGATGCGAGATTCGCACCAAGACTTTGACAGTTTCTCTAAAAAAAGATTTTTTTTTTTATTGTCAATAGGTACAAAATCATTTTTTCAAACAGAAAACAAGAGTGACAACATTTTAGACATTTGCAAACAAAGTCTGCGGACTGATTATATTCTCAGCATCAGTTTTGTGTACTGTTTAATTGCATAAAAGAAAGTTTTACTATATGTAACATTCCCACTTTACATCACTGAAAACAATGACTTGTTGGATTTACTTGACACAATCCTCATAACAATTTGCAATAACACATTTTAAGTAACTTTAACTGATACTGCTATACTGACTGATATCTACTTAGGCTACTATTAGACTTAAAATTACTTGTAGTAAATGACACTAAGACAATATATTGATAAATTACTAGGCTAAATAAATGATTTTTTAAGACAAACTGAATTAAACTGAATTAAATTACATACAAACTGACAAACTGAATTAAATTACATACTTATCAATATAATAAAAGTAACATGGCACCTGAACACCTCAATACTACAAAATACACAATGACTTTAACATTCGACAGATTGTTTTTGAGTAATTGTGTTATTTTGAAAACGAATAGATATCACAAAATGGCAAGTCACTAAATCTAACAAAAGCAATGATAAAACAGTGTAAATACAGCTGGAAAACAGTGAAAAATCAACCTTATTTATTATTCATGCCCCAGTGCATGATGGGAACATGTATTATAAAAGTTCAGTAGGTTTTACTTAATTCTATATTCTATTATTTACATGCTTGAATTGAGTACTAATATACACTCACCGGCCACTTTATTAGGTACACCTGTCCAACTGCGCGTTAACACTTAATTTCTAAGCAGCCAATCACATGGCGGCAACTCAGTGCATTTAGGCATGTAGACATGGTCAAGACAATCTCCTGCAGTTCAAACCGAGCATCAGTATGGGGAAGAAAGGTGATTTGAGTGAATTTGAACGTGGCATGATTGTTGGTGCCAGAAGGGCTGGTCTGAGTATTTCAGAAACTGCTAATCTACTGGGATTTTCACGCACAACCATCTCTAGGGTTTACAGAGAATGGTCCGAAAAAGACAAAACATCCAGTGAGCGGCAGTTCTGTGGGCGGAAATGCCTTGTTGATGCCAGAGGTCAGAGGAGAATGGCCAGACTGGTTCGAGCTGATAGAAGGGCAACAGTGACTCAAATAACCACCCGTTACAACCAAGGTGGGCAGAAGAGCATCTCTGAACGCACAGTATGTCGAACTTTGAGGCAGATGGGCTACAGCAGCAGAAGACCACACCGGGTGCCACTCCTTTCAGCTAAGAACAGGAAACTGAGGCTACAATTTGCACAAGCTCATCAAAATTGGACAATAGAAGATTGGAAAAACGTTGCCTGGTCTGATGAGTCTCGATTTCTGCTGCGACATTCGGATGGTAGGGTCAGAATTTGGCGTCTACAACATGAAAGCATGGATCCATCCTGCCTTGTATCAACGGTTCAGGCTGGTGGTGGTGGTGTCATGGTGTGGGGAATATTTTCTTGGCACTCTTTGGGCCCCTTGGTACCAATTGAGCATCGTTGCAACGCCACAGCCTACCTGAGTATTGTTGCTGACCATGTCCATCCCTTTATGACCACAATGTACCCAACTTCTGATGGCTACTTTCAGCAGGATAATGCGCCATGTCATAAAGCTGGAATCATCTCAGACTGGTTTCTTGAACATGACAATGAGTTCGCTGTACTCAAATGGCCTCCACAGTCACCAGATCTCAATCCAATAGAGCATCTTTGGGATGTGGTGGAACGGGAGATTCGCATCATGGATGTGCAGCCGACAAATCTGCGGCAACTGTGTGATGCCATCATGTCAATATGGACCAAACTCCCTGAGGAATGCTTCCAGCACCTTGTTGAATCTATGCCACGAAGAATTGAGGCAGTTCTGAAGGCAAAAGGGGGTCCAACCCGTTACTAGCATGGGGTACCTAATAAAGTGGCCGGTGAGTGTATAATTTACTTTATCATTATTATTATTTTTTTAATTATTGGCTGAACTAACTTTTCCTTGCAGAAATTGCATTCGTTTTTTCTTCTTTCTTTTTTTCCCTGAAGTATTTACTTCACCAGAGAATAGACCAACGCCACTTTTGCGTCATCGAAGGGTAACGCCCCCTTTTGGGGGAAAACACCTCTATACTGTCTATGGGAAAACATACGGATTCCCATGTGAACAGAACTCGCACTAGATCTGCAAAGTTTCTTGATAGCAAAAATGGCACAAACTTAAAGAAGCTAACGTTACTGAATACGGGGTTACAGAGGTGTCCCTTTGAAATGGTCGAAAACTGGATTAATGACCCCACACAGCGGCCAAATATGGACTATTCAGACATCTAACGATACCACTATCTCGTGGAATCACCAAGTAAGTAGCCTTTTTTATTTATTTATTTATCATTTACACACTCACAGTAGCCTATGACAAACTACTAGACGATGAGGCTATGTCACTTGGATCATATTTAACTTGATTTAAGCTATTGACAAGTTTTGTTGTCGACTAGCTATTAGAAAGACTAAGCTGTTAGCAGCTAACGTTACCTTATTAGACTATGTCAATAGCTTAAATCAAGTTAAATATGATCCATTCATCGCCTAGTTTGTCATACTGTAAGTGTTAATGAAAAATAAAAAAGGCTACGTGCTTACTTGGCGATTCCACGAGATAGTGGTATCGTTAGATGTCTGAATAGTCCATATTTGGCCGCTGTGTGGGGTCATTAATCCAGTTTTCGACCATTTCAAAGGGACACCTCTGTAACCCCGTATTCAGTAACGTTAGCTTCTTTAAGTTTGTGCCATTTTTGCTATCAAGAAACTTTGCAGATCTAGTGCGAGTTCTGTTCTCATGGGAATCCATTTGTTTTCCCATAGACAGACAGTATAGAGGTGTTTTCCCCCAAAAAGGGGCGTTACCCTTCGATGACGCAAAAGTGGCATTGGTCTATCATCAGTTTAAATTAATCATTTGACAATGCATTTACTGTGTACTGTACATACATGTCTTTACATATATATTTTAGATGTGGTTAAAGACACCTAATGTAAATCATCCTGTTGTAACACATTACCTCTGCTGTGATCCAGGTAGCTGAATGAGAAAAGTACTTGAAGCACCGGAGTCCAAATTTCATCCATGTAGCAGGGCATCTTCTGGATAAACTAACTGCATCCAGTCCATTAACATTTCTTATATCATTCACAGCAAAGAACGTTTTAATTTTTATTTATGTAGCTTAATTTATGTTTTTATGATTATGTGCTGAAAATGTACTTTATCCCTGTAAACCCCTTATTAATCATGCACATATTAGTCACTGGAATATTGTTTATTTCCTAAATGTTATAAATAGCAAGGGTTTTTACTAAAATGTGTTGGTTACCTTCTGTATTCCCCATGGAGAAGATAATGAAGAGAAGCAGACAGCTTTTTAGCATAGGCATGATGAACCTGAAATGAATAAGCAGGAAAAGTTAAATGTCTGCATGCACACTGAGATCCTCAATGCATGTAAACACAAAAACACTTCAGGAACAACATTTATTCATAACTCACTTTGGTTTTTAAATCGTTGCCTTCAGAATATCAGAGGAAGATTTGGTGAAGATCCAGAGCTGGTGTAACACAGTAACATTATCATATCTGTTGAATGATGATGGGTCATATTTATACACATAAAAACAAGCAACCGGGTGTCCTGGGCAAAGATCAAACTTTACCATTTCTGAGATTAGTTATAGATTTATAGCAACAATTAAGAGGTCAAATGTTCAAATATATTTTTGTGTCTTGAGTTCCTGTTTGTGTGTGAGTGTACCAGAGGTCAAGGCCTAGTTCTTCACTGAAAAAAAATCGACTTTATGTTTCACCATCATATATATGTGATTTAATTATGCCATATATGCCCTCTCGATCTCTCCGCTCTGCCCACTCATTTTTACGTAAACAGCCTTCTTGTAGACTGAAAATAATGGGTGAAAGAGCCTTCTCTGTGGCAGCCCCCAGGTTGTGGAATGCACTTCCTTTAACTGTTCGGAACATTAACGAGTTTTAAGAAACTGTTAAAAACCCATCTTTTTAAGAATGTGTTTGTGTCTTAATTGGTTGTTAATGTATTTTACTTTTGTACTGTGATTGTAGCGCTTTGGGTACAAGAAAAGCGCAACATAAATAAAATGTATTATTATTATTATTATTATTATTATTATTATTCTTTTGCAAGTTTTCACCTAGTCTTCACCTAGCATTTTATCTTATCACTAAGAGTTCTCCTAAATGGCAGTAAAAGTTTTTATTTTAAGAGTTTCCTCATCAAACCTATTCACAAGCTGCTGAGACTGGCTTTAAAACTGAAACTGCTGGTTCTGCATCTGAAATGATATCTCTCAATGACTGATATATGAGCTTCAAATGATGATTGACAGCACTGAAGGATTAGGCTTCTCCCCCAACCTACGTTTGGAACTCCATAACATGAGCCCTGCACAAACTTAAACTATTGTAATGAATTAGGAAGAAATTAATTGAGTAACTTCATCTGTGTGATGATGAATTTACACTCATTCACCCCAAAATGCACATTTTCAGTTCATGCATTACTTGCATGTATGTATTTGCTATAGAAAGCATGTAAATCCAGCTTCAGTGAGAAAGACAAATGTTCACAACTGATGTGCAAACAAGCTTGAGTGTGTCGGACTAGAACTAATTACAAGGTCAAATTAAACTTTTAAAAAAACTATAGCCTATGCTATTTAAACAGACAAACAGCAGTTTTTTTCTAGCTCAGAGAATGAACACGATTCAGTGTGTGTGTGTGTGTGTGTGTGTGTGTGTGTGTGCGTGTGTGTGTGTGTCAAAGTGAAACTGCTGCGGTCTCGTTTAAGAGATGAAGATTGACCCGATGAGTGGAAAACCTGTGTGTGTGTGTGTGTGTGTGTGTGTGTGTGTGTGTGTGTGTGTGTGTGTGTGTGTGTGTGTGTGTGTGTGTGTGTGTGTGTGTGTGTGTGTGCGTGCGTGCGTGCGTGCGTGTGTGTGTGTGTGTGTGTGTGTCAGTTGTTTGTGGGTAAAGAGAGTCTTTATTTCCTATTTCCTTTATATTCTAAGAAATACTGCACAAAAAAATAAAAGATAAATTCAGTAAACGTATAATCATTTTAATAACTGCCTGTTACAGAATGTTATAGTGAGTCTTGATAAATGCTGTATATTAAGAAAGTAATATCTAGTGTGTGTGGTCTCTTGTCCTGATGGGGGAGGGTCCACACACACACTATTATATCACACTTCTGTCATATTTTCATTATAATGTTGCAGTGCTCAGTGAAAATGGTTCATGTCGGCGTTTTGTTCAGCGTGTGTTTGTGGCAACGGTTTGGTGAGTGATTTATATCATTGTTTTTACTGATTTAGTTTGTGCTTTGCTTTCCATACAGGGTAATATGATGGATTAGCATTTGTTATTTCCAGATACTTACTTTAATTACTTTAAATTCAGGTCTTTCTTCACAGATCATCAAATTATACACCGATTCAATCAGAAACACACACTCTTCGTATCTGAATATCCCTGTAAAATATTCAAAGCAAAGATACAACTATAGTTTACTATCTCGAGGCAGATGTTCTTCTAAAATGTCATCTGTGTGGAGTAAACAAATGATTCAGAATCTCTAAATACAAATGCAATGAGTTTTTCATGGTTAAATCTGTGTGTTCTCCAGGAGTGTTTGCAGTGAAGTCAGTGTCAGTGACGGAGGGAGATTCAGTCTCTCTAAACTCTGATCTCACTGAAATGATGGATTATGATCTGATTCTGTGGAGGTTTGGTGATGAAAACACTTTAATTGCTGAAATCAATGTAATGGCCGACAGAATGACTGTATATGATGATGATCCTGATGGGAGATTCAGAGACAGACTGAAGCTGGACGATCAAACTGGATCTCTGACCATCACACACACCACAACTGAACACACTGGAGTTTATACACTACTGATGACCAGAAATCTGAGCAAGAGTTTCCGTCTCACTGTCTATTGTGAGTTTAACTTTCGTTTTTTTAGTAATTTTAGTTTATATTTTAAATGATTCTCAAACTGTGTAAAATTAACAATTCAGCTATAATTTTGAAGGATTATGCCAAATTCTCTCTTTTTTTAAAATGACTGTATTTCTATAGTATTTTTTTCTGTTTCTTAAATTACATACAAATAGAAAAATAATCGTGATAATAATTCATGAAATCACCACTAGATGGTACAGAGCCCATGAAGGGACATGGTAGAAGAAAACAAATATGAGATGGAAGGAAAAATAATAAGTACATAATGCAGTTTTAGTTTTAAGGAAAGTAAAATAATAATAGTAGATGATCTTAGTAGGGATAATGATTTATTCTAATCTTTCTCAGCTCGTCTGCCTGTTCCTGTCATCATCAGTAACTCGTCACGATGTTCTTCAAATTGTTCATTGGTGTGTTCATCATCAGTGTTGAGTGTGTGTGATGCGACTCTGTCCTGGTACGCAGGAATGAGTGTATTGTCCAGCATCAGTGTGTGTGATCTCAGCATCAGTCTCTCTCTACCTCTGGAGGTGGAATATCAGGATAAAAACACCTACAGCTGTGTGCTGAACAATCCCATCAGCAACCAGACCACACATCTGGACATCAACACACTCTGCAGACACACATGTGCAGGTACACCACCACTCATCAGATTTATTTATTTATTTTTCATAAATTGAAAGTTCCTGTTGAATCACACTTTGTATGCCCTAAATACATCTCCCATAGTTTTATTTTTGCTTTCAACATTGCTGTTTTTACCATATTTATGTGATTGTGCAGTTTGGAGTTCCTGAAACATAATGTCTGCTCACTAAAATCACTATTTATCATTGTTTGTTTAGAAGTTCACAGCTGTGGTTCTATTGAAGCTGTGATCCGATTGGTCCTCTCTGCTGTGGTGGGCGTGGCTACTGTCATTCTTCTGGTTTATGACATCAGATCCACAAGAGGAGGAGACTAATGGAAGATCAGTTGAAGAATCAACAGCGGTGACCCTTAAAAAAGTTTCTTATGAATGACTATTTTCAATAATTAAATAATTTCAATTGAGATGTTTACTACTGTGTATTATGCTGACTCCCAGAGTGCACATCGACATGAATACATTAAGCAATTACTTTGTCTTACTATTTTACAATAATTTTTTTTTTGCTTTTTTAATTTTTTTTTTACAATTGTATTTGTTGTCTTGTGTCAGTAGCACAACCAAGACAGAATTTTGTTTTATTGAAATTAATTAAAATTTACTCACTTAAAAATATTGGGTTAAAAATAATCCGTTTTTTAGTGTATATCATTTGTTGTGTTTTGCATACTGACATCAACATTCTGGTTTGAAACAAATCATTTGCAAAGGTTTTGTATCTTCACGACTGTCAGTTGCCATATATGCAACAATATTAATAAAGAGTCATTTCTGAATAATCATCCAATTTATTTTTAAACCGAATTCTGTTTCATATTTTTCATAATGTAAATTGCCGTAAATCTGGAAAAATGTAATTTCCTGAGTAGGACACTAGGTGGCGCTTGGTAGTATACAATTTCATGGTGCGTACTCATCCCTCTAGTGGTCAAATGCTGCTGTTACAGTTTCATTTGTTTATAGTTTTTCATCATCTGCTTTGTTTGCCTTCCACTTCCAGAACACGACGCAGAGGAAGGTAATGAAGTCGCTAATTAACCTATGTTTAAGATACAGAAGCATAAGTTGGAAAAGTTGCATGTTGTATATTTCCACTTGTTTTAGTCTTGATGAGATCACCTGTTGTCACTAGCTAGCTAATCGCTTCAGTCTCAGCCTGTTTGTAACCGTCTTCCCATTCATTCATTCATTCTTCATGCGTGCTTTGTGTGGAATTGTTGCGTGGTTGAACATGTAAGTTCCTCTTCTGGTTTGTTTAGTTAAAGTGATTGTGTTGATATGTTTCATTGAATTCTGGTTATGTAGCCTATATTTTCTCTTTGGTGTTAGGCCTATACATTTTGATTTGTTACTCAGTTGATTTCAGATGTGCAAATGTGTGTAATCTATTAATAGTTTCTATGTAGTTTAGGAACCAAGAGTTACCACATACGAAATGTCTACTCATACTTGTGAAGCACAATAGAGTGCCGAAGCGATGACGTCACTTTGTAGGACAACTCGGAAGCTAGCGGCGCATGGGTTCCCTCGATCGAAAAGCAATGCATTTTCCCCATAGACTTTTGGAAAATCGCAAAAAACACGTTTTGTCTAGCAAGATAATCTTTACAAGTTAATTCAAAATTTATACATTTTGAAGCCTATATAAAGATTTAAAAAACACATTCAGACACAATAAAGTTTAAAAAACATAAGCAGGTTATAACTTGATGACAGGTTTTAGGTTAAACATTTAT
Source organism: Pimephales promelas (assembly GCF_016745375.1). Next base: position 10,610,488 of record NW_024121266.1, on the reverse strand, counting down.
ATTTAGATTTAACATTTATATTTAGATTTAGCATTTATATTTAACACTTATATTTAGATGTAACATTTAGATTTAATATTTGTATTTATATTTAACATTTAGATTTAAATTTAATATTTAGATTTAACTATTTAAAATATCTCTAAGTTGACAAATATGGATGTAAATGTGCTAAAAAGTGACCGTCAAAAATTCATACCAGTTTTTTAAAGTCCCCGTGAACCGGAAGTTGCAAACGATTTTTCTTTTAAGTGAAAACGGAATATTGAACAGAGGGCAGGATTTTACTCTAACGCTCCTCCTCTCCATCTCTCGCTCATAGCAAACTAACGGTTTGAGGGGAGTGGTTAAGCGTTTCCCCACCCAAACTGTGAAACCTACGTCATCAGAAAAAGAAACCGTTCCAGACCGGAAGTAACTTTTCAGATTTTGATTAAAGATTACTAAGGTAAAACATTTTTTAAATATATATTTACTTGCACGGATTAATTGTTCACCACAAGACTAGTAATATGCGCTAACAAAGTAAATAGGTTCAATTTTGATTTCACGGGGACTTTAAACATAGTTTGGAGCTAAATGTGACAAAATGTTGTTGTTATTTTCAGCGTGAGCCGCTTCACAAACGGCGCCCCATAATCTAGGAGGCTCATAATTATATGCCCGTGGGCCATCATAGGCATGTTCGTCAACATCGGAGAACTCGGTTTCTTCATTCGCATCCAGTAACCTGAGCCTGAACATGAACAGACTCCCTCGCCGATCGCACTTCCGGTTAGTACTTCATAGAAGCGACATTATTAATGGCTAAATATATATTACTCCAGTTCTAGTTGTTTTATCATCAACATACACTATGCTATATAGGGGTGTCCAACCTGCATGTTGCTCTTTAATGCCATAATAACCACATTCAAACCTTTGCTACACATTAAACTTATATTTTTACATACATGAATTTGATTGACAATTAGCTTTTTTCAATGCTTTTATTAATTTGAGGAGTGTTTCAGACAAGATATTGAAAACAGATTAAAGTTTAGAAGAGATTTGATTTCAGAATAACATTTTTTTAAAAGATAATATAAGAAAGATAGTTCAATCAAAGTAACTGTGGATCAGCAAGACAGTCTGACAGGTCCTTAACACAGATATAGGATAATGAGTGTGAACAGGGCTCATTGTTCCAGCAACGGTCAGCTGTGGAATAATGAAACAAGTTATTTTGATGATTATAGTGTTGTTAGAATCAAAATAAAATTGAATATTTAACTTGAAGCACTTTGTGAAATCTAAATTGAGTCATTTCGTGTTACTTTATGATGTAAAATTGTAGGATTGTAAATTATAACTAAAAGTATTTAAAAAATCAGACTGCAGTCTTACAGGTAAAGTTGATCTCCAAACAGTTCTCGGGACGCTGAATGCTGGGTTCTCCAGAGCACCAGTGGGTATACAAAAACACAGATCCATCACTCCACAACCAGTGTCCTCCCTAAAGAGTGAAGAGAGGGAATTAAAGAGTGCACTATTTGAAAACTTCATTAGAAACTTTGCCTTTACTGTTTAAAGCAGAAATAGTAGTTTAAAAACACAATTGAACTTACTTGTACAGCATCATTTGCACCAATCCAAGTACGTGTGGAAGGAGAAGGCAACAGACTCAGCAGGAATTTATTTTCCAGTTTATTATGCACAGATGCGAGATTTGCACCAAGACTCTGACAATTTCTCTAAAGAGACAGAATTTTTATTTTCAACACAAAATCATTTTTTTTTAACATAAAGCAAAAGTGACAACATTTTAGACATTTGCAAACATGGTCTTCTGATTGATTGTTTGCTCAGTATCAGTTTTCTGTACTATTTAATTGCAGAAAAAATTGCATTCCCACTTTATAGTGTCTTTAAATACAGTGTAAAAAATATTGTTGGTGTAACTTAAAGTAAGTAACCTGGTTGCCTTAATTTTAAGTTGATTGAACTGGAAAAAGTGAGTTAATACGGTGAAGGAGAATGATTTAATCACCAGAAACTCAAAATTATATGTTATCTGAACTAAATAAATTATTTAAGTTGATATGACAAAAGAAAAAATGTTGTGATTACTACACTGTAAAAAATATTGTTTGTATAACTTAAAGTAGTAACCTGGTTGCCTTAATTTTAAGTTCATTGACCTGGAAAAAGTGAGTTAATACAATGAAGGAGATATATTTAATCATCAGAAACTCAAAATAATAAGTTATCTCAACTAAATAAATGATTATAAAGTTGATTTGACAAAAGAAAATATGTTGTGGTAACAAATCTTGAAAATAATTTTTTACAGTGTAATATCACTGAAAACAATGGCTTGTCTTGATAAAATCCTCGTAACAATTTGCACTAACACATTTTAAGTAACTTTTTCTGAGACTGCTCTGTACAACTAACCTGTTATTATCAAGTAAACTCTACTCACTATTGCACTTAAAATTAGTTTGACATTGAAGTAATTAATTAAACATTACTTCATAATATTTAACTTATTTAATTTCACATATATTAAATACAAGTAATTAAGTAACATCTACTTGACTAACCACAAATTAAATTTTTAAGACGATATAACACCGAATTAAAACGCACGTTTAAAGTGTATGCTTAGAAACATCTAAATAAATAATACAATAGATATTGAATGGATTACATACTGTATCTATATAATAAAAGTATAGCACCTGAACACGTCAAAACTACACAATGACTTTAACATTCAATAGATCGTTTTTGAGTGATTGTGTTATTTTGAAAACAAATCATTACTAAATCTAACAAAAGCAGTGGAAAACAGTGAAAAATCAACCTTATTTATTATTGGAACAAGGATTATAAAAGTTGAGTGGGTTTTACTTAATTTTATATTCTTGATATTTACATGCTTGAATAATATATAATTTACTTTACATTTTTTCTAAATGTTTAGCTGAACTAACTTTAAATTACTAAATTACATGAGTTTTATTCTGTAGTATTTACTTCACCAGACAATCATTTTTAAATGAATTACTTGACAATACATCTATTGTGTTCATAGATTATAGATGTTAGTTAAAGACACCTAATTTAAAGTGTGACTAAATCGTCTTGTAACACATTACCTGTGCTGTGATCCAGTTAGTCGGATGAGAAATGAACTTATAGCATCGGAGTCCATATTGTGTCCATGTGGCGGGGCATCTGTCTAAATCAATTGCACCCAGTCTATTATCATTTCTTGTAACATTCACTGCAAATAATGTTTTACTTTTTATTTATGCAGCTTATTTTATGTTTTTATGATTATGTGCTGAAAATGTACTTTATATACACGTTAAACCCCTCATTAATCATGCAAATATTAGTCACTGGAATATTCTACATTTTCAAGATGTTTTTAAATAGAAAGGGTTTTTACTAAATAAATGTGTTGGTTACCTTCTGTATTCCCCATGGAGAAGATGATGAAAAGAAGCAGACAACTTATTAGCATTGCCATGATGAACCTGAAATGAATAAGCAGGAAAAGTTAAATGTCTGCCTGCACACTGAGATCCTCAATGCATTTAAACACAAAAACACTTCAGGAACAACATTTATTCATAACTCACTTTGGTTTTTAAATCCTTACCTTCAGAGTCTCAGAGGAAGATTTGGTGAAGAACCAGAGCCGGTGTTAAACCATAAGATTATCATATCTGTTGAATGAAGGTGGTTCATATTTATACACATAATATCCGGCAATAACACCCGGGTATCCTGGAGAAAGATCAAACCATTTCTGGCATATTAGTTAGATTTATAGCAACAAATAAGAGAGGTCAACAATTAATGAGAGGTCAAATGTAGACTCCAGTACACTGTAAAACAATTTGGAGTAGGATTTACTTGAAAAAACCTTGCTAAACGATCTCACTCAGAAAATGCTAGTAAATTTACAAAGATTTTACAAATAAAAACCTAAACATATTTATCAGTACCTTTAATTAGAAATCTTTGAGTTAAATTTACTTGGAATGTGGAATTAAGTAAACTTTACAAAAAATGAGTAATTGAAGAGTTCAGATGCAAAAGCCTCTAAATGCCATTTGAAATTTTCTTCTTTAATGATGATTTTTATCAAAATTGTATATTTAAGTTCAGTAATTTCACTTAAATAACAAATTATAGGTAATTATCATTGCTATTGAAGTGAAATCACTGAACTTTAATATACAAGCTTGATAAAAATGATCATTCTAGAAGAAAATTTCAAATGGCACTTAGAGGCTTTTGCATCTGAACTCTTCAATTTTAACTCGGCTTGTAAAAGGTTGATTAATATCGATTTCCTTTGCCTTTGTATTACACTTCACTAAAACAATTATCTTGAATTTTATTAGTCATTTATAGTATGTTCTTTACTTAGATCATCTAAGTAATTTATATATACATCATGTCAGACTTTAAGCCTTATGTGAATGCAAACACCTCAATACTTGGTAGACAATACACAATGGTGGTAACATTTGATGGATCGTTTTTGTGTTTGAATGTGTCGTTTTAAGCAAAAAATGTACTCGAAATGTCACAAAATGGCAATTTACTAATACTGAAAACCAAAATCAATGATAAAACAGTGTAAATACAGCTGGAAACCAGTGAAAAATGAACCTCATTAATTATTCAAGGTCCAGTGCATGATGGGATCAGAAAAGTTGAGTAATTTTTACTTAATTTTATTGAGTTGATATTACACTTTCATTTATACTCGCTTGAAATAAGTACTGATATGGAATTTACTTAGTTTTTTAAATTCTTGCCTGAACTAACTTTTTCAAGTAAATGTTTTTTCACTAGTATTTACTTAACCAAAAAATCATTTTTTACAGTGTACTTTGTGAACAACAGTGACAGTGAAAATTACAGAGTTTTTAAGTTAAATGGGTCATTTGCCATGATCGGGGCCAAGCGCAAAGACAACATTGTCACGACCGGCTCAATAAGTGGAGGATATAGTCTGGTTGTCAGTGCATTTATTAACATAAATAGAAGAATAAAACAATTTCAACACTAATACCATTTCTGTCTGACAAGCGATGTTGAAATGTCAGACAGAACTAAGCAAGGAAAACAAATCAAACCCAACACACAAAAGGTACGGTATAGCTTCAACTCTCACAAGTCTTGCAGCTCTGGAGATCTCGAAAGCTCTCTAAACATTCTCAAAGCTTATAGTGATAGATGTGACCCTAAAAGATAAAAGAACACGGCTACTGCAAACGTTTAGGGGTTTATTTCCACAGGATTACAAAAGTAAAGCCAATGCTAACCCAATGGCGGTAAACCAAACAAGTCAAATAACTGACAAACAAAAAATACAATAACGATGGTCACTGCATTTGCCTCTCAAACATTTACAGAGATCAAGAACTCACTTTGGTTTTTAAATCCTTACCTTCAGAATATCAGAGGAAGATTTGGTGAAGAGAGCCGGTGTTACACCATAAGATTATCATTTCTGTTGAATGAAGGTGGGCCATATTTATACACATAATATCCGGGTGTCCTGGAGAAAGATCAAACCATTTCTGGCATGTCAGTTAGATTTATAGCAACAATTAAGAGAGGTCAAGTGTTCAAATGTATGTGTGTGTCTTGGGTCCCAGTTTACGTGCGAATGTACTAGTTCAAGGCCTAGTTCTTCACTGAAAAAAAATCTACTTCTTTTTGTCAAATTTTTGCACTCTCACATGTATGGAATTAATTAAGTTAGGTCAAATTAACAAAGAATTTAACTTGGCCAATTACAGTTTGTGGAGTAAATTCTACTTGATTTGAGATTTGAAGTTTACTTTGCAAGACTCTCTCTTTGTTTATATATTTTATTCAAACAACGTAGCACTGAAACAAGCCATGCTTTTAAAGCGCATGGTTTCTTTAAAATATGTAAGTAAAAAACAGTAGATTTTGTTAGACTACCTAAGTCTACATATCTAAACAATATAATGAGGTACCCGAACACGTAGACTCCAATACTTTGTACACAACAGTGACAGTGAAAATTACCAATTTATCAGAACATAGTGTTAGGGGTTAACAGTTAAAGGACCCAGAACCAGATATGTAGAATGAAGACCCGGAATCAGAATTATAAAAAAGTAAAGAAAGTTTTACTAAACATAGTTTGCCATTTCATCAGCAGAAGTCAGCTTCAAGACTCAGGAGTTCGTAGGCCGCCCTCTTCCAGTTACAACAATCACAGCAGTTATACCATTTTCAAGGTCTAATCTACATCATTGCTTACACGTTGAATGATTCTCATTGGCTAAGATATAGATACACAGTAAATTTCCACACATATACAGATAGACGAAACATATCTCCATCGATGAGGCACGTCATGACCTTCCAGGTCACAGATTTGGGTTGCTGGCGCCAGTGTGTCCAGAACAACAACTCAGTCAACCTCCAATAATGGCAGTGGTTCCTTAACCTGCAACCAAGAAGACTAACACTAAATTTTAGTCTAACTGGAGTAAGACTTCAACAAAGAAATGGTGCCTTAAACTGTTGGCTTCAATGACCCCTTTATGTTTTAACACTCAAACATAAACCAAATCCCTATTTCCCTATTATTTTCACTGTTACTGCATTCACATAGGACACTAGCAAATAGGAGCTCCCATCAAGGCTGAAGAGAGTCTGAGCGGCTTATTATCAGTTAAGTGTACCAAAACATAATGGTAAAACATTCACTCGTTTGGGAGAAAAACAGATAACATTTGCTCCTCAGAAAGCAAATATAATAGAAAGAATACAGTTTAATATAACAATTAAAGTTCAATAAAGCAATGCTCAATATAGCTTGACCATCTGTACAGAGAAGTATCATATGTGTTGGACATATGTGTTCAAGACGCCTTTAGGATCCATAAACCTTTCTCCTGAGACCAGAGAAAGAGACAAATGGCCTTGTGCACCCAAAAGAAGCTGGTGACTTGTGCATGTACAAAGTACATCAGCATGCATTTAAGAATATTATTTCACAAGCAAAAGCACAAAGAATACATTTATGTCAATAAATGATTAAGTAACAATGAATATACTTAATTATTGATTTTATAAAAGAAATACATAATCATTCAAGAGGATATTATGATATATATATATGCTGAAGAGGCAAGGGATTTTGACCACCCCTTCAATAGTTTTTAAAGCAACTCTAAGTATAATATATTTCCAAGAACCTTGTAATGGTACATCGACTTAAAATAGGTTGAATGACACGTCTGCCATAGCCTTATGTGGTCTATATCGCTTTTACTTGCGCTTTTACTGTGTAACTTCGAGTTTCGGGTAGGCTGAAGTAGGCTAAATTATTTATGACAGCGGTAATGGACAATTCCGCTTCCAACCTGTAGGGCGACCGCAGTGGAAAAGTTCCATGGTGTTGCTTTAAGTAAAAGCTTTCTACAGTCGCCTTTCATTGTGTGTATTAGAGATCGGGTCTTTCATTACCCGATCTCTCGTAAAAAAAATTTTTGACAAAAAAAAAAATTAATTAAAGCCAACATATAATTTTTTTATTGTGTTCTTATGTCTCTTCAAGATGATCTGAAAATTCATCACTCTCCTCTAAAACCGAAGACACTGAAGGTCTCCTCTGAGTGTTTCTGATCTGTAGTTTATATTCTCCAGAGTCAGTGGTTTTGATGTCTGTGATCTTGAGATCTCCTGAATTTCTATTTTCAACAACTATATATAATTTAAAGTGAAATACTGTGAATTATGCTGACTTTCAGAGTGCAGATCGACTAGAAATTAAGCAACATTGTTTTACTATTTCTTGGCTTTTTGACAATTTTATTAAAATGTTTTTATCGTTACATTTGTTGTTTTTCATACTGAATGCGGTCTCTCTCTCTCTCTCTCTCTCTCTCTCTCTCTCTCTCTCTCTCTCTCTGTGTGTGTTTCTATTACTAAATTCTCTTTGTAAATTCTTTTCATATTTTTTCATATATGTATACTGGAGCAAATCGTAGATTGGATTTTCAGGCTAGGACACTAGACCTATAGTATTAAAATTACAATATGCGTCTTACGTCATCAGCGTCACTGAACGCGGATCCACAACAGAACCGGAAGACAACAATGCTGAATAAAGTCGTAGTCTTTGTTATTTTTGGACCAAAATGTATTTCTGATGCTTCAAAACATAAGTAACCCACCGGTGTCACATGGAGTACTTTCACATGGAGGTCTGACGGGCTTGGGACGACAGGGAGAGTCAATGAGTCATGACATTTTCAGTTTTAATGTCTAATGCCTTAATTAGTGGAGCAAATGAAACCGAAAGTATGTTAACATCAGTAAACCCCCAAATTTTTACAGGAGAATGAATAAGGTCGCCACGTGGGTCAAGGGAACCCCCAGTGAAATGTTCATTATATCATTTTAGTAGGCTAGCTAACTCTCATTAGCAACCAGAACGCGAGGCATAGGATACGCTTTTTTTTGCTCCGCCAAGACACACATTTATAATTCATCTGGATCAGTCAGAAATAATTTCAAGAGATCGATGGAGCAACACAGGCGATTTAAATCTAACACTAACGTGGGACGCTGTTTTCTGCTTACTCTGGTTTTGCTGCTTGATGGTAAGACGTTTTTGATTGTATGGTTATTTTAGTTTAATTTAACATCATATTCTAACATCACATTTGTATCGGTCGCTGTTTATTCCTTGTTGTAGCCTACATTCACGGCGTTTATAGCCTAGTCTACTTTGCGTTTCCTGTTCTGGAGAAGTCAATCATGTGACTACTACAGATAGCTCTTTATTTATTAAGCATAAGTTGACCATATGGTTAGGTATAACCAGGAAACTCGGCCCGGAAAACAGTTTTTTGAGAACCAGGACATTTTCATCACTTTATAAAAAACAGACGGCCAGGACATGAAGTGAAAACAGGACTGTTGGTCACCCTAAATAAGCATCATTAGTTGATAATTCTTTATCTAACACAGCAAAAACAAACAAACACCGGCTTGACTAAAATCCCTATTCGCAGGACGAGTTTAAATAGGCTAATTCTACTAGCTTCTCAGTGATTTAGTCCCATCCGAACGCAACACATTCTCACCCCAAGGCGTCACCTTTGACCATGCTTCAATATTTGACGTTTTAGGTGCCCTTTAGCGTCACTTGCATGGCGTCATCTAACTGACGCTAAAGGAAAGCGTCTGTTGGACGCGGTTAGGTTTAGGTGTGGGGTGGGGGTAGGGTACACGCGATCCTAGGGCGTCATCCAACTGACGCTAAAGGGCGCCTAAAGCGTCAGATATTGAAGCATGGTCAAATGCTTCCCAAGGCGTCAGTTAGGTGACGCCTTGGGGGTGAGAATGGGCTGGCCAGTGATCATTATGGACGATAAGTCAGCAAAGATTTGGCTACTTTTACCTTCTGGAAAAATTACCTCAGGTAGACTAATAGACATGATGTATGCCCTATCGACTAATGCTGGCATGGATTGCATACGGGTCACCCGCCCACCAGTGTAATCTTTGGCAGATCTGTGCAATGAGCGCATTATTAATCATAGCCTCACTAGATTTCACGCGGGGTTTTTTTTTTTTCTGCATACAGGACACATGGTTCGGGGTATTTTAATATTCATAGTGTGCTTAACAGTAATAGAATTATGTTATATGATGTATATATTTTTTTTTTTAAATTACCAGATGTTCAAGATCAAAACTGGGAATTCCCTGGCGGGATTGGGGACATTTTTAGCTACCAATCTGATTTAAAAAAAAAAAAAATGTTATTTCTTCAAAAACAAAACAGGGACAGAGGTAGTTTTTGTCTGTATTTAGCCAGGGTATAGGCAACCAAAAACGGTGAAACCAGGGACGTCTGGTCACCCTATGATATGTGATGTAGGCTATGATAGGTATTTTGCAAATCACACACTATATATGATAGAGAAGCAGAAAGAGATAGTGTCAATAAAGTCAGATAATTTAATAAGTTGAAGAAATAATGATTATGTTAGAGTGTAGGCTACTTGAAGCTTTCTATCACACACACACTGTAAAAAATATTTTCAAGATTTGTTATCACAACATATTTTCTTTTGTCAAATCAACTTTATAATAATTTATTTAGTTGAGAACTTATTATTTTGAGTTTCTGATGGTTTAAGGCAATCAGGTTACTTACTTTTTTAAGTTAAACCAACAATATTTTTTAGAGTGTAGTAATCATAACATTTTTTTCTTTTGTCAAATCAACTTAAATAATTTATTTAGTTCAGATAACATATCATTTTGAGTTTCTGATGGTTAAATTAATCTACTTTATTGTATTAACTCACTTTTTCCAGTTCAATGAACTTAGGCAATCAGGTTACTTACTTTTTTAAGTTAAACCATCAATATTTTTTTTAAAGCACGCACACAATAGTTACTAGTACTGCCCACCACGGATAATACAGTCTGTGGCATAAATTGTTTTATTTCTACAATATCAGTTGTAATCTAAGTCGTTGTTGTGGAATTAGACTTATCAAGTCTCAGTCCAAGTAAACACAGCCTAGCCAATGTTATCTGCATGATTTCAGTACTATCAAAGATCCTTGCTTCTTCTAAACTTTCTGGTAATATTCCAACGCATTCTCATCCCAAAGCGCCATATACAACGCTTTTGCAAAAGCGTAAATATCCAACGCACATGGCACCCTTTAACGTCTAATGAGACGCTTCGGTTATGGTTAAGTTTAGGTATGGTGTAGGGTAAGGGTTAGACCACTAGGGGGCGCCTTCTGCCCAAATATATCTGCGTCTCATTTGACGTTAAAGGGTGCCATGTGCGTTGGATATTTACGCTTTTGCAAAAGCGTCCTATAATATTCTATTCACAAAATACAACCAATAGTACGGTAATGTTAAATCCACCTCTCCATGTTCAACTAGTCCTCTCTGAATAGGGCTGTAGTGGAGACTATCATTCTGACGTTTTTAATCAAAGCTAATGATATATTTGTCCCATAGCAATCTTTAACCTTTTGCATATTAATTATGTGTTGCGTTTATTTATCTGTGTTCCTCATGGGAACGGTTAGCTGGTCGCTATATATCTGATTTCAGGGCAGGCTATCCGTATGTGAAGTCTGTACACATACACACACATAATTGTTTATTTGTGTCCTCAGGTGTGTTTTGTGATGAAATGATGACAGTGTCAGTGATGGATGGAGATTCTGTTACTCTACACACTGGCGTTACCTAAAAAACAACATGATAAGATGCTGTGGTATTTCAACGACACTCGCATAGCTCTGATCAACGGACATCGCGATACGAGCTGCTTATATGATGGAGAAGACGGGAGATTCAGAGGCAGAGTTGAGGTGGACTATGAGACCGGATCTCTGACCATCACCAACATCAGATCTGAACACACTGGACGTTATGAAGCAGAACTGATAAGGAGTGAAAGTTCAGGCAAAAGGCAAAGTTTAAACAGAAACCGCAAGTGTGACCGCACAAAAATCACCAAAAAGATCAGCAGCTCTCATGATGACACTATAAAAACATTCAGCGTGATCATCAGTGGTGAGTCACTCAATGTTATTTCCCATGAATAATTGTTGTTGTTGAAGGAATTAGATAATGTTTTTCTATTATAATCGAAACGCTAATAAAAAGAACTTATTAAATTAAATTACTCTGCTCAGTCATTTTCAGGGGAAATGCTTTTTGAATAATTAAATATGCAATACAGAAATCCTGTGATGTACAATCCATATTGAATGAAACGATAATACATTAATTCTTGTGTTCTGCGGATTTCTTTATTTTTATTGGTTTGTGTTTTCCAGCTTCTCCGTCTGATCAAGACGAAACCAATGAAGAACTGTATATGGAGAAACATGCGGCTGACCTGAGTATGTCTTCCACTCTACTTTTAAAAAATCTATTAATAGATAGCACAACATGTATTACAGTTTATTTAATAAATGCACTGTTCTAATGGGGGACTTCACTTTATAATTCACCTAAATGATTCTGATGTCATTCATTTAAACACATAATATTAAAGGTGCATTGCGCAACATTTCATGTTAAAAATACCGTTTTTCTAACAAATACATCCTTAAACAATCGCCTGATGGGCTGAACGAGCCCTTCTCTGATCACTGCGATCGCCTCTGTAATCCTGGACAGTGAAATAAACAAGAGGGATTCGGGACGGATTTGAGACTGGGCGTGACGTCATGCGCGTTCACGCTCACCTGGCGATGTCTGGCATTCTCCGTATCAGCGAAGACAACTTGAGTGACAAAACTTTCGACAAAAGTAGTAAATAGATTCAAAGAGACCGGCTTGTAGTTCATTCCAAACCCTAGTTTGGTTGCAGTTTTGCTTGTCGCCAGAGGGGGCGTAGTTCTGCAAAAACTCAGAGATTTGCGCAATGCACCTTTAATTAAAAAAAATTGATAAATAATGTAATAACGCTATTTATAATTGAATAATAAAGATGTCTGATATAAAAACGCTGTAGCCTTGGGAAGCCAATAATGATGAGAGATGTTAGAGGGTAAAGGCTGAGGTCACAGACCTGCATTTCTGGAGGCCAACCTCATAGGTTATAAAGCTAATATGTGTAGATTTGAAGCACAGATAGTTTAGTTGTAAACAGGGGAAGTTAAGCTCTTATTATTCTTTGAAAAAAACTCACAAACTATTGAGGATTATTCGCCTTTCTCACCTCCAATTTGGACATACAGTACATTCTCCATGGCCATATCTAATGAATGTGTTATAATCACAGTCAGATTCGCTCACACTATGTCTGTTTGTCTTTGGCTGTTCCAGGTTCAGGTGTTGTAGCAGGTGTATCAGTTGCTGTTCTGCTGGTGTGTGTGGCTTCATCTGTTGGTGTGATGTACCTTCGCCACAGGAGCTCAAGAAAGGGTACGCATCACCTACACAGACTATAGGGAAACATTTTATGCAAAAGTATTACCTGGCTCTCTGGAATACTTCATTCTGATTGGTCAGTTGGTCATTCCAAAGTTGGGGACATTCCAGTTGGGGTTTTGCGAACAAAAGTAAACAACTGGATCTGAAGGGTCCTTCCACCAGTCTGTTAGTGAAGGGTGCATGTGATGGCCACGGGGGTCATTTTAGCGTTTATGGTCATGTGACCGGGGTGGCCTGTACGGGCGATTCAGTTTAAATCTAAATGGCGGGAGATGTCAGTTCAAGTATAAACAAAATTATTATTTTTTTTTTTGTTGTTGTTGTGTAGATGACATTGATTTTTGTTATAGATTTCATATGATGTTTTGTTGGTGAGAAATGTTGATTGTGTCTTGATTGAAATAATTATTGTGTTTCCGTAACTCTAAACAGCACTGTTCATTTCTCTCTCTCTTCTCACAGAAAGATTAGACACAGTTTATGTGATCTGAGAGGACCCCAGCATGATCAGTGGACATTCAATGTATTACATTTACAAATTCCACATGAAGAACTACAATATTCACAATGCCGAAGGCCTTTTACCTCTTTCTTATTTTTCTTTTGCTTCAAATTCCAACAAGTTTGCAATATGCTTCATGAAGATGGCTGCTGCTGGAGATTGTGAAATATGGAGAAGATGAATGTGACAAATACTTCCAAAAACAGAAATGACACAGTCAATGTTTACACTTTATTATCATATTTATATGATATTTAGGTTTTGCGTATTACACAGTAAGTTGTGTCCGTTTTACACTTTATATTAACTGGACTAGTAATTCACCAGCAAGCGACAGGACGTCCGTTCCTAATGGAGTTCATTGACACTTTTATAGCTAACGTGAGTTAAAACAAAGCCTTCCCCCTTTCCGGCAAGAAAGAACATTGTGTGACTTTTCTAGATGTGTTAGAAAAACTCTAAATGCTCTTTATTTGTTATTTGTTCTACGGGGGTTCCTCAGGGGTCAATTTTAGGACCGATTTTATTTAGTATTTATATTAATGATCTGCCTTAAGCATGTCCAGGTATAGATGTTATAATGTATGCAGATGATACTGTGCTTTTTACTCATGCAGGAACTAAAAAACTAGTCGTAAAAAAACTGTCATCTGCAATGGTGGAAGTCTCAAAATGGTTAAATGAGTCTTGTTTGTCTCTTAACATAAGTAAAACTGTATGCACGTATTTCACTGCGCGAAAACAAAACTCTGTGAATCCAGATATCATATTGAATGGTGAAGCAGTTAAATTTGTGACGCATGTTAAATATTTAGGAATAATAATAGATCAACACCTGTCATTTAAAAAAGCTAGTAAAAAGGGTTATAAAAATAATGTTAAATTCAATTTGAATAATTTTAAAAGCATCAGGCACCAGCTCTCTGAATAAGCTGCACTTCTTTTAGTACATACTCTGATTTTACCTCACTTGACGTATCGTATAACATGTTGGTCGCAAGCAGATGCAACTACACTTAAACCTGTGCACTCCCTGCATAAACAAATCATGAAAGTGTTAGATAAAAAACCAAAGGACTTCCATCATTGTACTATTTTGCAAAGGTTACAATTTTTAAATATGAATAATGTTGTGTTTTATACTGATGTGTGCCTGATGTACAGAAAACAGTACAGAAAAACAGCCTTTGGGCAAAAAGCTTTCTCAGTTAGAGTAGTGGGGTTGTGGAATTCCCAACACAGTCTCATGAAGATGCGTATCTATACCACGAGTGTCATTTCTCGTGGCATTTATACGCCAAAAGTGTTTTTTTCGTGTATATGGTACGCACTAAAAAACCCTGGGTTAGGTTTAGGGGGGAGGGGGTGGGGAGTTCGTGCGTATTATACGCGAAAATCGCGTGCCAAATACACAATTGTACTTTATTTGTTTTATATTTTGGTTTTAAATTTTATATTCTACATATGTATGTACTGTGATGTTTTATGTGGTGTATATGTAATGTATGTTATTTTATTTGTTTACCTGCCCAGGGATAGCAGATGTAAACTAGCTATTAGCTAATTCTGGTGCAATTACTTTTATTTTTTTTTACTTTACTTTTTTTTACTTTTACTGCAATTACTTTTACTTTTATTACTTTTAATCATTGTCCCTGTAAAAATAAACAATAAAATGAAATTAAATGAAATGAATGAAAATGAATGCCTATATTGTTGTGTACAATGTGCAATTTGTTTGTTGTTCAGTGAGACTTTATTAATAGTCTTTTATATGTAAACTGTTTATTTGACTTTATAATGTCTTTTTTTTTAATGTCTTTTTTTATTTGTGTTACAACTTTTATTGTAAGTTGCTTAAAAGACTGTATAGATAGTCTTTCGTTTATAATCATGAAATAACAAGAGTGATGCAATTGAAACCCAGAAGATCAAGGCACAGTGACATGATATGATAAAAATGTTTATTGCGTTTATAAAGACTACACAGAAACTGGTTTGAGAGAAGAAAGAAAATGCAGGACTTGTTATAAGAGAATTGTCAAAGGACTAAAGGAGTCAATCACTGTTCAAGATCTGGGATTGGATAAATTGTAGTGGTCTAACACTACCCCAGACCTAAAGCTACCCATAACCATAGTGTTTCATATTGATGCTAAAGGGTGCATCCAAGCCTGACATCTGCTGGTGGAACTTGTGGACTGATTTTTATTATACTTCAACTTTTTACTTTGTATGGCAACTAAATGTAATAAAATAACTCATAGTGTTTTGTTTTCTGTGGAGTTTTGTTATTGTTATTATTATTTATTTATTTTTTGCATGTTTAATTCAAAGGTGTACATTAAACTAGAGTTACAACAGATATAAGAAACGTTTTTGAGGTTTGTAGCCTAATAGTGTAGTGCCTCTTTAAGAGATGAGTGTGCTGTGGAACATGTGACCGGAGTTCACTATGGAAGCGCGATTCATTTTGAATCTAATGACTTCAACCCGGTCCTGGTGTGCAGCCACTTGGTAAGCTCTCTTAATTTTAAATGTTTTCTTGTCTGCTTTATGATGTACGCTTCATGTTGTCTGCTGTCACTATGCTGTGTTGTTGTACTGTGTTTGTGTCCGTTGCACGATAAAGAGCTATGCTCTGGTGACGTTAGATCTAAACAAGCTTAGTTAACTAAGTTGACGAGGTACCCGTGAGACAAAGCTAACATTTTAGACTTACTTAGAACATCGTTATACAAGACGTGTCCGTTTGTGTTTACTTTATCTGACTTTAAAAATGTTTGAAGTATAAATCGCGGACTGGTATTTAATGTGAGCAATGTTATTCTTCCTGGTTTGCCGCGGGGCATTCTGGGAAATGTAGTTCCAGCTGTAGTTTACTGCTTGCATGGGTTCAGTAGGACTTGAGTATGGTGCATAATGTATGAAGTGTTAGGCATGTACATGAAAATTATGTGTTGATTATTATGGCATATTAATATAGTGATTATTAATTATTATTATTATAAATGTTTTGTATATTGATTAATGTTATGTATTGTTGCATATTGTTATTGGGCTAATTAATTATGTTTGAACTAGTACACACATTGTATTTTCTTATCTTCTCAGGTTTATTACCTGGTTATTTATTTGTGGAAAATAAACAAATAAAGTGAAATACCGAGTAATATCCATCCTTTGTGCACTGGGTTGCCCTTTCCGTGGGGGGAACACGTAGTAACTATTATAAAAAAGATTGCCTGCGACATGTCTCTGCTTTTATAAATAACCAAACCAAGGAGGGGTCTTTTTTTAGACTGTAAGTATGAATCTGAGTACTTATTATCTAGTATAGAATTTGACCAACTTTACCATACCTGAGATCATAAACAAAATAAGCTTAAAGGTGCTGCTGATGATCTGGATATAGGGGTTGAGAATAGATCCAACACAGCCCAATATTCATGCATATGAATGTAAGTTAACCTTTCTTTCCTTTCGTGTTTGCACAATGTTTTGTTCTAAAAACGTTCTGGGAACATTACCATGAAGTTCTCATGTTTTTAGCGGGTAGTTTTATTTTGGTTCCCTTATTCTCCTAAAAGGAACACAGCAGAAACCTTTATTCCTTGCTATATTTTTAAGGTGGTAATAGGCAGACCTTGTTACAGCCTTAATGTGATTGTTAAAGTTTAAGTCTGGATTCATAATTACGCCAAGATTTCTGGCTTTGTCAGTTGTTTTAAAGTTGTTGTTTGGAGATGAGTGCTGACTTTTAGACATTCGTCTTTTGCTCCAAAAACAATCACCTACTCAGTTTTATCCTCATTTAATTTTAAAACGTTCTGTGGCACATCCAATAATTAATTTCTTCAATGCACCTAGCCAGTTCCTGTATTGGCCTGTAGTCTCCGTGTGACAAAGTTATGTAGACTTGCGTGTCATCCGCATAACTGTGATAACTAATATTGTTTCTTTCCATGATTTTAGTTAGAGGAAGCATGTAGATATTGAACAGCAAAGGTCCCAGGATGGAGCCTTGGGGAACTCCACACGTCATATTTAAGTGCTCAGATGTAAAACTTGAATCCTTTTAAGTAGGATTCAAACCTCTTTAAAACTGAACCAGAAAGGCCTATCAAGTTTTCCATTCGGTTTAAAAGTATGTCGTGGTTGACCAGCAGAACTGAGATCTAGCAATACTGTAGTTTTGCCGTAGTCTATGTTTAGGTGGATGTCATTAAAGACCTTAACAAGAGCCGTCTCAGTGCTGTAATGTGGTCGAAAAACCCACTGGAAGACATCAAAAATATTGTTTAGGGATAAAAAAAGGTTTAGTTGTTGATAAACCACCCTTTTAATTATTTTACTTAAAAATGAAAGGATTATATTGGTATAGTTATCCATTATTGACTTATCTAGATTGTTTTTTAAAAGTGGCTTGACAGCAGTTTTAGGGCCTAAGGAAAGATACCTGCTTGAAGAGACATGCACTGTAAAAAATATTTTTAAGATTTGTTATCACAACATATTTTCTTTTGTCAAATCAACTTTATATAATAATTTAGTTGAGACAACTTAGTATTTTGAGTTTCTGATGGTTAAATTAATCTACTTCATTGCATTAACTCACTTTTTCCAGTTCAATCAACTTAAAATTTTAAGGCAACCCAGGTGTAGCAAATGCAACATTTAATAATATACATAAAATGTATTTAAGGGGGCCGAAGGCCAATTTAGCTCAAAGGGAAATGATTCATTGATTTGCAATGAATCTATGGAACCGAATCACTGAACCGAGCAAATGACTCGCTTAGAATTCATTTGAACGGGCCGTAATTATAACCAAATCTATAGTGAAACACTATGTCTTAGCAAGGTAACTTTAAATCGAACAGTACAAGACATTAAATGTGCAAACACGACACAAGAAGATTTATCTTTTCAAATATATGGAAACCTTTATTAGCTATTCTAAACACAACTCTAAGGTCTAAACATAACTAAACATAATCACGCACACACACATTCATACAGTCGCGAAAGGGAAAGAGTGAGTTGGAAAGAGTGAGAGAAAGTTTCAACTTTCTATATGCACGTAAGACATCACCTGAAAGGACCACCAAGCATTAATTTGAACCTTCATTTCTTAGAGAGGTTATTCAATTAACATTAAAGCACCAGTTCAGTTAGAGCCTGGAGTACTTGCGCTTTGTAGTGGCTGAGGGAATTCCCTTTGTCTGCGTCGCGTCGAAGGGGGGTTTCCCGGCCGGGTCCGTTGCGTGGTTTGTTGTCTTTGAAGTGCAGGGATGGAAGTTTCGCCGCTGGTCACGTGTGATTAGCAAGCGAATGAGAGTCTTTTCCAGTTCGAAGCGCGTTGCAAAGTTAACTTTGAAACAAAACTTTTACGAAAAAGGAAATAAAGGAAAGAAATGAAAGTAAGACGAGTCGGATGGCTTGACTGAGCTGAATTGTAACCCTGATCTTGATGGGTTATTCGTCTGCTGGTTGAATTTGGTCTAGTCGATGTAGAAGCATGTGGACATGTTCTTTGTTTCAGAGATAAGCACGAACAGAACACTCTCTTGCTGGTTTTAGAGAGAGGCACTAACTTAACAGTTACAGAACTGAACGAACTGAACTGAACACAAACAAAAAGAAAGAACATAACAAAAACAAAACAAAACATGAGGTCTTGTTCCTTTGTTCGGATCTTTAACTTAAACTCTAGTCCAACCTCCAAGAAACTTCAGGCCAATGGGTAATGGCATGATCTCAGGAGGTGGATCTACTTCTTTACTTATCATAATTTATGCATGTTCTGTGAGCTGGTCTCCAGCACTTAGCAGAGACAAAAGACCATGGTTTAAACCTTATGATTATTATAATCATAAAACAAAACCTTTTATGCAGATTTCAATCAAGCCATCTTTTGAATTAGGAGAATACGGTTCGTTTAAGAGCAAACGAGGCATTCACACTTCTAATGGTTGTATAACAATTACAAGAGTTAATAGTTAACAACAATTACATGGTTATTATGTGATCTAAGCATAATAACACATGAAGTGTAGGAACAACAACAATTATGATTGGTTATAGGTCCAAGAATTGTTCTGTGGTGAGTTTATATGATTTTATGTGTGAGATCTCCGATCTCAACAGTGAGGTCGTGGTAGGTTCAAGGAGTAGGGGTAGAGGAAGGTGTTCTGTGTAACATCTCTGTCAGGAGATCAAAGAGGTCTTTGTTGTGAGCCTCTGTTCCACCATTTTGGAGCTGACCTGTCCCAGTAAAACATTAGCATATTGACACGTTCGTCCTGTTTAGTGCCCATCTCTTGGGCCTGTGGGGCAATAAAAGTCCTTATCTGCAGACAGCACGGAGTCGTTCCGTGACTCTGGAATGTGGGCTCCAGAACTTGGAGTGTTGAAGCCATGTGAATTAATTCCCATGAGAGATTAATTTGATTAAGTTGTGTTTGATTCGCCTCGATTCTCTACACAGGTTACTTACTTTTTTAAGTTTTAAGTTAAACCAACAATATTTTTTTACAGTGAAGTAATCACAACATTTTTTTCTTTTGTCAAATCAACTTAAATAATTTATTTAGTTCATATAACATATAATTTTGAGTTTCTGATGGTTAAATTAATCTCCTTCATTGTATTAACTCACTTTTTCCAGTTCAATCAACTTAAAATTTTAAGGCAACCCAGGTTACTTACTTTTTTAAGTTAAACCATCAATATTTTTTTTATGCTAACAATCTGGATAAGGTCTAAGACCAAACAGTTTGAAACATTTTTTTTTATGTCTGTCGGCAGGATGTCAAGGCAACAGGACGTAGTGTTCAGATGTTGAGTAATATCCTCCAAGTTATTTTTGTTAACTAGTTGAAAGTCTGTCATATGGAAATTGATTTCACCAGAGTCGGTATTACGTAATTTACACATGACAGGGAGGCACTAACTGAATGTCTAATATATTGGGGACCAGAAATTATTTCTGGCTGGCCAAGTACCTTTAATGGAGCTTTGAGATTTTTAATATGGTTGAAAATGGGGTATTTCATCGGATGAGGAATATGAATTGCTGTAGAAAGAGTCAACTTCCTTACTGACTGAAGCTTGATCTGTAATTCCCTGGCCCTGGAGCGATAAGGCTTTAATTGAACGTTTCTCTTGCCTTCTTTTTTTCTAAACGACAGAAGTTTCGCTACTTCTTTCCCCATCCTCAGTCCATTGTGCTCTGGACCTGATAAAAGACCCTTTCGCTTTACAAAGATAGATTTCATCAAGCTTTTTTAGAAGATTTAGTAATGTCTGTTTATCATTATCAACATTTCAACAGTAACAAAATTGTGTTTAATCTTTAAAAAGTCCCCAAACATTGACAGGAAAGAAAAAAATAAAACATGTCCCGTCTAGTGTTGTGAATTCTTTACTATCTGGGTTTAAGTATTATCTACTGCTGTAGTTTATATTTACAGAGTGTATTATGTAGAATACTTAGTATGTGGGATGTGGGTAGTAGTACGCAATTTGGTTGGACGCTGTTTGAGCGGAAGTGACAGGGTTAATTTGTGCATACAGCGGTCAGAGTATGACGTATTTTTCCAGTCGTGCAGTATTTCTGAGTACAGGGAAAGTTCTTGACGAAGTAAGTTCATTTCCTGACTATATTTATAATATTGAATGTTTATTCTGTCGGGATTATCTTAAACATTAAGTCTGTAAGCCGTGGGTGTTTCGCGATCTTTCTGTGCATTAGTTTGTTGCGTGAGACGCGTGTGACGCACGTGGAAGTGCCGATAGCTTTATGGCTAATGTGGATATTTTCGGATATATCTCGTTTAGTTATGTTTATGCATCTATATAAGATATTATACTCATACTTTAATACTATGAGGATGCTGTATAATATACCTTAAAGTCCCCGTGAACCGGAAGTTGCAAACGATTTTTCTCCAGTGCTGTGACGTATTTCCATGTGAAACGGATTATTGAACAGAGGGCAGGGTTTTACTCTAGCGCTCCTCCTCTCCATCTCTTGCTCATAGCAAACTAACTGTTTGAGGGCAGTGGTTAAGCGTTTCCCCACCCAAACTGTGAAACCTACGTCATCAGAAAAAGAAACCGTTCCAGACCGGAAGTAACTTTTCAGATTTTGATTAAAGATTACTAAGGTGAAACATTTTTTTAATATATATTCACTTGCACGGATTAATTGTTCACCACAAGACTAGTAATATGCGCTAACAAAGTAAATAGGTTCAATTTTGATTTCATGGGGACTTTAAGTTTTATATGCTCTGTTATTTTCTGTTTGCTTATTTCTGTTATGCTAAACTCACTGAGAGAGAACTGTTAAAAGTGTTTAATTGTTAATGTGCCATTTATCACAACTCTATGCGAGTATGTATGATTAACATTTAGTTATTTATGTTTGTTTATTTGTTTATTGCAGAAACTACCTCAAAAGCATAGCTCATATGTTTTAATGGTGAAAACCTGCACAGAAATAAAAGGTGGAAAATATCTGATGACTCCTACTCCTTGATCAGAGTACTGAAGCGGTTAAGCACAATA
This sequence comes from Pimephales promelas, assembly GCF_016745375.1. Next base: position 10,588,422 of record NW_024121266.1, on the reverse strand, counting down.
AAGAATCGGCATTCAGTGGGGCAATACCCAACATCTAGAATAGATATGCTTATAGAAATGACTTTGGTTTCTTGTAAACTGGAGTTAAAATAACCACTGAAACTAGCACTACATGTCTGCCATGAGGTCATGGAGGGAAGGTGATGCTTACGTATTGATAAAAGTGGCAATTACACGTGATATTTTCACATTTTCATATTCACACATATCTGTCAAAGAGAATCTTTAATCTCTCAGATGTTTTTTGATGGGTTTAGTATTTTGTAGTGAAGCTGTTTTATGTTGTCTGAGCTTCATATGAACAGGAATGAAAAGGCCCTTCAACAACACGCTGTTCACACCTCCGACGCAAACGTCATGAACACACTGTTTATCCACACAACAAGTCGAACCACATCTTGTGTACAGCTCGGCAATAAACCCCAGCACAGGTTTCAATATGACTCAAACTGAGATGTTAGTGGGCCAGAGCCTCAAACTCACAGGCGTAAAGGTTATCTGACTGCGACTAAACCATGAGTTTCCTCATTGTTTTAGCCAAATCTACATTGGGTGTTTGACTTCAGCTGGATTGAACCGGTGAGATTTCCTGCTTTCAGTTGTGGAGAAACTGAAGACATAGACTTGAAGTCGAACACCTTCTGCTTCCTGTAGAGATGTTTTGCGTAGGCGAGTTTGCGAGTTGATAAGATTCAAAAGGCCATAACGATTTTCATGACACTTTCATTCAGTACTTTGTTTATTGGTTAAAACAGCGCTTGTGCGTGCAAGAATACAGTTCAACATGAGACTATGAATACCAAAAGTGGTGCTACATATTTTATGAGTTTTATTTTGATAAACATGACTCAATGTTACATTAAGATAAGGCTACATGAAATAAGTTTTTACTGTTATACAATATTGTCTGCGTCTGAAATCGCATATTTCCCAATTCTATAGGCAAAAAATTTTTGTCGGTATGTGTGTCGGAAGAGATACTTCTTCCGGTGAGATTCTGAAGTGTGCATTTGATGGACACTTTAATATCCCATGAGGCCACGGGAGAGGATTTGTGAATGGAGGTGAAGCGACGCAACTGGTTGATCACATGATAATGACAACATGGTGGATGTACGACCGGATTAGATTCATACTATAGGCTGTATTATGAATTTCAGTGGTTACAAAGTACCTACTCAAGAGAGTATGGGATTTCGGACTCAGCCAATGTGTCAGAATAAACACCAAACACACGTGATCATTGTCTTTGTGAATTCGACCAATCATGAAACAACTTTTTGGCACATTTCATGTGCACTTGCAGTCTACACAAGATCGTAATCACGAATCGCTCTTACATCTGAAATCTCAACATTCGAACAGCATAAGTCAGACCAACCCGATCTCACGAGCAAGTCGTACGAATTCGACGAATGATTAAAAAGTGGCTAATTCGTAACAATTCATACGACCTCACTCGTTTGAATTAATACGATTTTGCTAAATCGTAAATATTTTACGAATTGGCCAATTCGTATGAATTCATATGAATGACCTACCCCTTTCCCCGCCCCTAAACTTAACCATCACGTGGGTTTAGACAAATCGTACGAATTAGTACGAGTGAGGTCGTACGAATTAGACACTTTTTAATCATGCGTCGAATTCGTACGAATTGGTCGTGAGATAGTGTTGGTCAGACTGGGATCGAAGCCCAACACATCTATTGAGTCTTCATAGGGCCGTTCACAAAGAATACATTTTTCTACTCTATTGAGCTACTTTTCCATGTTTTGTTTATGTAAATGCACTGTAGACGGATGCGTTTGACCATTGCGCTTTTATCTCTGCAGGGTCTCACGCGTGAATCCGGGATCTAAAAACGTGGCGCTCAAGATAAAATAAGTTTAACATTAAAAAAACGCATTTCTAGAACTTGCGACTATAAGAGTTAAACATGAAAAGGTTCTAAATGATTATTTTACCATTTTTTACATTATGATATCCATTTTACAGAAATAGTGTTTAAAGAATAAAATTTTAGTGGAAGAATACTGGTAATTCTTGTCTCGCACTATGGCAGTCCGTCACAGTGTAGAAGTTATAAAGTTAACATTTTCAATGCACCCCAAGCTCAAATGGATCCAAAAATTTCTGTTTCTAAGTAAGTAAGTATGCGGGTTTAGTCATTGCATGTCTCTGTCGGTGTGACGGGGGTTTACATGTACTGACTGTCAACGATCCCAAAACTCATCTACAAGCTTTAAGGAACTTGTCAGCAGGAGTTGTAAAGGTTATTGCAGGAGGTTCTCATGGCGACTGGTGCATACTCTACTTGATCTTCCTCTTTAAAATTCTGTAAATAAAAAAAATATATAATAATAATAATACAAAAAAACCCCATATACATATATATCTATTGTGTTTTCTTTTGTATCATGAAGGCCTGTTCACACCGGGACAAATTTCCCATGCGATATTCGGCGACGTTTAACGCCTTGTGACTAATGGTGCGTTCTATTATAGCCAACGAACCGACTCGGACCTCGGATTTGACGTCACGTCCACACTTCAAGCGTTCTATTTGTTTAACGCGTCCGAGTCGGAGAAAAAAATGGACGCCACCCGGAAAGCTGTTATAATGGTAGCGCTGGCCGAGTAGCAGGCACTTACATTAAAACGAAAAAATATTATGACTACATCTTATTAAAACGCAGCCATTTGAACTTGAAAATGTTCACTTTATTAATGTTTTTCATGTTAATCTTCTGTTAGCAACGCTAGCAACGTCAGTAATTGCACTCACAACAACCGATTCCCATACCTACAGGGGACGCAGTAATACGAGTGATAACCGTCATTTAAAATACCAAAGCGGTTCAAAAACAATGAAAACAATTCATTCTTACAAGTCCGAGAAATCCGAGGAAAGGGGGCGTGTTGCTAGGCAACGTCTGTCGTCCGATTCGGATCTCCGAGACGGATGAATAATAGAACGCACCATAATCAAAGGGTGCCAATGTGAGTGTGTACACCGACGCGGAAAACGCCACACATAAAAGCGGCATTTTCAAAAAAACGCCTCGGGTTAGTTTTTTTAAGTTTGACGCACCGCGTCAAAAACTATCCGGCCAATGAGATTGGCGCTTTTGCTCATGTGTCTGGAGCTTCTGAAGTTACAGTAAAACACAACTTGGGGGCGCTCAAACACAAAACGTTATACAAAACACACACCGGCGAAGGAGATGTACGCCAAGTAGCGTCGCCGTCTACACTGACGGGAGGAAATAAGACGAGGAAGATGCAAGGCAAGATGAATGTAGAGCTGCTGGTCTCGTTGGTGTCGGAACATAAATAACTAACGTTATATGACAAACGCGACAGTGACTACAAAAATCTTAAAAAAGAGAACTGTGGTATTGCGGCGCTGGACGCCATCTAATGTTAGGGATTGAATTTGCATGTTCACTCGACTCATTGTCAGCGAAAATCGCTTGGGTGTGAACATAAAAAAAACGCTTTGAAAAACGCGCGCCGATATTCGTCCCGGTGTGTACGGCCTTTTACTGTTCATGCTTGCATACATTTGACTGCCTGCTAAATTTATACAGAGATGTACAACATAACTTATGAATAACTTATCTTACCGTTTTATGTGCGTGTCTTTTGATGAACGTTGGCTCAGCGTAAGTGATCTCTTTTTCAAGAGTCTGATCTGTTTCAACAATAATAAAAGATGCATAAACAACTAGATATGTTTTTTCACAACATACTGTATGTGTTATTATCATGGCTGTCAAATTTACAGCATTAAAAGGGCTATATGTAAGAATTTTAATTGACTTTCCCTGACTTGTCTACTGTTTGTCTATAAAAGCCTGTATGTGAAGAACTTGAAACCTTTTTGGCAGGAAAATGAAACGGATGTGATGGTTAGATGCGCTATCTATAGTCACTGCTGTTCAATGTCTAATTTCTTTTCGTCTGAGGCTGTTTCGTCTGATGCCCAATTGTACGAGACCTGACACTGTTTTTCCTGAGACCTGAAGCTTTTCAGCTTTTCAGTCTGAGACGCTATGCAGTTTTGTCCAATGACTGAAGCCTTTTAGTCTTGTCTTCATATGTCTGAGGATGTCCTAAAATGTATGCCGTAGCACTGCCCAGTGTTATGTTATGGATTAATGCCAAACACTTGCCTTCTTCAGAAGTTTTTCTACATTTCCTGCGAATACAAAATATCACGACTGCAGACACAATCATCAGAGATCCAGCAGAGATCAACACTATCAGAGACACTGAGACTGGGTCTGGTTCTGTAATGATACAGAAAGAAGTGAACGCATCAGTGTGATCTACACCAGAAGACAGAGATCAGGTCAGTAAACACACACACACACACACACACACACATATCTGATGAGTGGTGCTGTACCTGCACATGTGTGTCTGCAGAGTGTGTTGATGTCCAGATGTGTGGTCTGGTTGCTGATGGGATTGTTCAGCACACAGCTGTAGGTGTTTTTATCCTGATATTCCACCTCCAGAGGTAGAGAGAGACTGATGCTGAGATCACACACACTGATGCTGGACAATACACTCATTCCTGCGTACCAGGACAGAGTCGCATCACACACACTCAACACTGATGATGAACACACCAATGAACATGATGAAGAACATCGTGAAGAGTTACTGATGATGACAGGAACAGGCAGACGAGCTGAGAAAGATTAGAAAGAGGGAGAGAGTTGATGTCATTCACAAACAATACACTGCTCAAAACGAAAAGTATTCAACAGGCTGAAAAGGAAAGTAAAAAAAATAAATAAGTGTTAAAATGATTTAGCTCACCATAGACAGTGAGATTGAAACTCTTTCTCACACTGTTGGTCTGTAGTCGATAAACTCCAGTATGTTCAGTTGTGGTGTTTGTGATGGTCAGAGATCCAGTTTGATCGTCCAGCTTCAGTCTGTCTCTGAATCTCCCATCAGGATCATCATCATATACAGTCATGCTGTCCTCCAGTACATCGATTTGAGCAATTAAAGTGTTATTATCTCCAAACCTCCACTGAATCAGATCATCGTCCATCATTTCAGTGAGATCAGAGTTTAGAGAGACTGAATCTCCCTCCATCACCGACACTGACTTCAGTTCATCTGGACCAGCAAACACTCCTGAAGAACAGAGTTTAGGGTCCCAAATAACTTTATGTTGATTTAATTAGATTTAGGATCAGTACTATGTAAAAGTAAAATGATGAAGACACCAGACAGCACTACAGACCGAATCTGAATCTGTCCCCATAATTTATTCTGATGATAGTCCTTCATCCAAACCATTAATTTATAAGTAATAATTCAGTTCAATTTCAAAATATTTGAAAATAATAGCAAATGCATCTCCATGTTATTACATAAAAACTAAAGCATGAACTAAATCAGTATACAAACAAAACACATTTATTACTTACCAGCCAGTTCGCACAACCACAAGCAGAACAAAAAGACAACATGAAACATTTCTTTGAGCACTATGAGATGTGAACGCTGGAAGTGTCTGAAAACAGACTGCCCCGACAAAGCAGAAGTGAGATATTAATCTAGTGTGTGTGTGTGTGTGTGTGTGTGTGTGTGTGTCAATCCTCAAATCCTCCCCCAACATAAACTGACCATCCTTGTGGCTGTTAAAGACCACATTTATTTCACAATATTCACGATACTCTTCTTACAGGTTTAAAATGGTCTTCAGCATATATACAAGTAATTTGATCTGTACTGATTTTTTTTTTAATAATTATTATTATACATTGCAAAGTGTTGTGTTTATGGTTAAAAAGAAGCAGAAGTTTTAAGTCTTCCAAACTTTTAAGTTCATAGATGGGGGAATGCATGAATCATGCCTTCGACTTATTTAAATGATGGATTCATCTTTCAATTGAAATTGTGCTTTGAGTGGAGTGAGTCAAGTAACGAGGTTAGTACATGTTAGTTCAATTATGTAAATACGACTACAGCACTTTCAATGAACAATCTATAGGCTGTGTCACAGTCACACGCTTTCTGTGATTCACTTTGTGTGGGTCTGTTTTAAAATAGAATGTAGCTTTTATTCAAAGAGACTTAGTAATTCAATCACAAGATGTTGTTATGGCTATATGCACTATGGGTTCGACGATTTTCCGTTTTTGTAGCCTATACTCGAGCGGATGTATTTTGCTTTCGCTTGGAGACTTAACTATAGGCTAATGCAGCAGGCTATTTCATTTGGTCAAAGAAATATTGATCATTGTGATTTTATGTGGATAAATCGGTCGTGTATTTAATAGCCGACATTTATAACACTGATTATCACATTCTGAGGACGTTTTTCGTGAGGAAGAAAGTATCTATAGCAACAGAGAAAAAGATGGGACGCTGGTTTGTGCTGATCACTCTCTGCGTTTTGCTCGTTGATGGTAAGACATTAGACTATTGATTATGTAGTTTAATGCTTTCCCTTTTCGTCGATGATATTTATTTAAAAAAAGTAAAATCTAAAACCGTGGGGCTATCTTGTATTGTACCTATATTTATGTGTTGGGCGATAGGCTTATTTTTCTCGTTCTTCCTGTTCCGGAAACGGCGAAATCACACACACACAAACACAAAAATGTTAGAATATAATGGTTTTATTCGTATAAGGCTACATCAAATCATTGGTTAAAATGAAACGTTTAGAGAAAATGTAGGCTATCTGTATGAATGAAGCATATTGTGCATAGAAAGTTGAAGACTGAGGCTGTTTATTTCTCTGCCTTCTGAAAGTAGCCTAGCTAGCGTGGGAGGTTGCAAATACGCCGCAGAACTGCAATGAGAGATTTATAAGAATATTTACAAGTAGCTATTTTTTAATTATTATTATTTTATAAATAATTAGAACAGCATTGGAATAATGAACTCTGTATATTTATCTAACCTAGGGTATTCGATTGCATTTACATTGCTAAATCCACGTTTACTGACACTGATTTATTCGTATTCATTCGGTTTGCATGTTAATCTTTTGGCCGGACCAAATGACAGCACTTCCTTGTGTGTTGGTGCACAGATACGGTCTGGGTGAGCAGGGAGGCCAAGCGAGTATTGGCTGATATTTTATATTTACACTCCGGATCCGCGGTGTATGATACACGCAGACACAACAAGAAGCCGCCTCATTGTTTATTTGTGTCCTCAGGTGTGTTTTGTGATGAAATGATGACAGTGTCAGTGATGGATGGAGATTCTGTTACTCTACACACTGGCGTTACCAAAAAACAACATGATAAGATGCTGTGGTATTTCAACGACACTCGTATAGCTCTGATCAACGGACATCCCGACACGAGCTGCTTATATGATGGAGAAGACGGGAGATTCAGAGGCAGAGTTGAGGTGGACTATGAGACCGGATCTCTGACCATCACCAACATCAGATCTGAACACACTGGACGTTATGAAGCAGAACTGATAAGGAGTGAAAGTTTAGGCAAAAGGCAAAGTTTAAACAGAAACCGCAAGTGTGACAGCACAAAAATCACCAAAAAGTTTAGCAGCTCTCATGATGACACTATAAAAACATTCAGCGTGATCATCAGTGGTGAGTCACTCAATGTTATTTTCCCTTACATGTTTTTTAAGGAATAAAATATTAGAAAATGAAAGATAATTTAAAAACACTTTGAACGTCAATGGGATGCTGTCTACAGTTCTGTTTAGTTAGTTTCATTTTCATGGTCTTTTAGTTTCGTTTTCACAATGTCTTCATATCTTCATACACAGCAAAATCCCCAATGTTAAATCAACACTGAGAGTGTTAAATTAATACTGAGTAGTGTGAATTATATAAACTCAGAGCAGAGTGTTAAATGAACACTGAAGCAGTGTTAAAGTTAATGAGTGCCCAAACTTTTTCCTATTAAAGGACAACTCCGGCGCAAAATGAACATTTGGTCTAATTACACATTGTTACCTAGTCAACCGTTATCTGAGATTTGTTTTCATGATTGCCGAATGTAAATAGTTTTATCTCTATAAACAGTTTAGCCTAATGCTAGTATATAGGGCATAGAGTAATGACAAATAAAAATCGCTTATTATTACCACCAAAAAGGCTCAAAATAGTCCCACAGTAACACGACAGCATAAGGGTCCCTACATACAAACCGAAGCACTGAGAACGTTGTTAGTGTCCATACAGTTTAATAAGAAGATATTTTATACACACAGTCAACTTCGCGAATACAGGAAGAAGCCATCTTTGAAAAAAGTCTCTACCAATCGATCTACGAACGCCGATCCATGTGCGCTGAACTGTGCAGAATCTCATATGGTCCGTTGTTTCCAGAAGAAACACAAACACAAACCATTTACTTCTCTTCAATATGTACACGTAGCCTACTGTTCGCGCTCACTTTATCACCTTATTCACATCTCACCAGCGCCCTTGGATCAGCGTTCGTAGATCGACTGGTAGAGACTATTCTTCCTGTATTCGCGAAGTTGACTGTGTATAAAATATCTTCTTATTAAACTGTGTGGACACTGACAAAGTTCTCAATGCTTCGGTTTGAATGTAGGGACCCTTGTTATGCTGTCGTGTTGGTGTGGGGCTATTTTGAGCCTTGTTAGTGGTAATAACAAGCGATTTTTATTTGTTACTCTATGCCCTGTATATGCTAGCGTTATACTAGCATTATAGGCTAAACTGTTTTTAGAGATAAAACTATTTACATTCGGCAATCATGAAAACAAATCTCTGATAACGGTTGACTAGGTAACAATGTGTAATTAGATTATAGGTTCATTTTGCGCCGGAGTTGTGCTTTAAGGGCCAAAAATCAAACTTGATTGTGGGCCATGGCCCAAAAGTAAATTTTGCATCATAAATCAAACGGTATTACATTAAAGTTGCTATGGGTTTATTTATTTTAGAATATTTAAAATAAATATAAAACAACGTCAATCTGATTAACTAATGCAGTTTTATTTGTAAAGTTTTGCATTTTAAAGAAATCCCCTCTCCCCGGACGGTATGGGGGCCAAATCAAAGGCCCTAGTTTGGGCATCTCTGCATCAGAGGAATGACATGCAAAATTGTCTGTTAGGGTGTTTTTAAGTTGAAACAGTTATTTCTATTTCTGAATATTTAATATTACACGTCTATTCAAATTGTCTTCCATGATGTTTTATACATTTTCGTGTCCAATAGTCCATGAGATTGAATCCAACTAAACAGAACTGTGACAACTGTAAATATAGTTCGCCAACAGAAAAACTGCAAAATAAAAAATGTAATTTGAAATATTTTACAAATAATTAAATTCATAACATTACTGAAATCCTGTGATCTATACAAACAATCCTACTTTCATATGTCTTAAGAGTACATCAAAGCATTAATATTGTTCTTTCGTATTGCTGTATTTGTTATTGGTTTGTGTTTTCCAGCTTCTTTGTCGGATCAAGACGAAACTGATGAAGAACCCCATTTGGAGAAGCGGGAGTTGAACCTGAGTACGTTTTCTCCCTTCCTTTTTTTTAATCTATGAATACATTGAATATCATTTAGTACAGTTTATTTATGCACTGTTCCTAAGGGAGCGTGCTTTTATACCGTAGTGAACACATTTCAAATATCTATAAATGTTGTTTGTCAAACTTTATCCTAAAAACCTACTTATAATCAAGATGTCAGAAATAATTAATTACGCTGATGGATACTGGAAATGCAAACAGAAACATGGCGAAGATGTAAAGATGTTAGGCAACTCTCGACATTTCCGGAGGATTTTTACACTCTAAAAATGCTGGGTTGTTTTAACCAAACAAAACCAAACATTGGTTTAAAAATATAATTAAAAAATTGAACCCAATGGCTGGGGTTGTCCATATTTGACCCAAAGTTTGGGCTAAATCAACCCAGCAATTTTTAAAATGTAGATCTTCCTTGCATCGATTTGAAGCACAGACGGTTTAGTTGTGAACAGGGGAAGTTAATCTCGTATTCTCCTGTGGAAAAACTGTTTAGTAACACACCCAAATTTCATAAACTGTAATGGGATTATTTCACATTGGAATAGAGGATTTCCAATTTGAACATGTAAAAGTGTCCATAGAGAATGTATAAACACACAGTCATATTCTCTCGCACTAATGACTGTTTGTCTTTATAGATCCAGGTGTGTTTCCAGCTGTTGTCGCAGGAGTAAGTGCTGCTGTTCTGCTGCTGGGGTCTGCGGCTGCTGGAGTGATTCACTATCACCGCTCTAGAAAGGGTCAGTGCTATAGGATACTATAGTGAGAGGAAAACATTACAGGCCAGATTTACTAAACAGGGGACATTAGCGTGAGAGCGCCTCCTCCAAATGCATGTGCAATAAGCCGCAATAATAACCCTGTCCACATCTTTTCAGCGCTACTTTTTCACTGCGTGTCTTTATACATCCTGACAGCAAAAGAAGGTTTGCACGGACGCAAGCTGTTCCCATGTGTTTTACAATTATAACACTGCTCTCTGGAATACTTGATTCTGATTGGTCAGTCGCAGCAAAAGTGAAATGAATAATCCTCAGGCTGTAAATGTAAATTCACACATGTACAGCAGAGGGCACCACTCAAACAAACCTCTCAGCTCTGATCTGGGTGCAGTTTTTATACAAAGTTTCATTATAAAAACAAAAGTGAAACTTAACTGTGTTATTTATTAGGGCTGTCAAACGATTAATCGCATCCAAAATAAAAGTTTGTGTTTACATAATATATGTGGGTGTGAACTGTGTATAATTATTTTATATATATTAATACACACGTGCTTGTATATATTTAAGAAATTTTTTCATGTATATTCTGTTTATAGATTTATAAATAATTTATATTATATATAAATATAAATATTTTATATATAAATAATATTTTTTCTTAAATATACATACATGCACGTGTGTGTATTTATATATATATATATAGAAAATAATTATACACAGTGCACCCACATATATTATGTAAACACAAACTTTTATTTTGGATGCGATTAATCGCGATTAATCGTTTGACAGCCCTATTATTTATCTAAAGTCATTGTTACTTGTTAGTATGATTGAATTGAATCGTCAAAGGTCAAAGACAGTGGATAATAAAGTGAAATTAAAGACCTAAAATATATATGTATTATTTAACATATTTATTTATGGCACGTTCGTGTAATATTCATACTTTTTCGTACTGTTAAATCAAACCGTACTTTACTGTTTTTAATCATTTTGAGGAATACTGAGTGTGTTTTTGTGTAGTGTAATGAGTGAATGCTTACATTTAGTCTAGAATTACTATCATGTTCACACACACCGCCTCAACATGAGGACAGGAGAGCTGTCCGTCAATAAATGGGAAAAGCTTTACTGGTTTGAAAAAGTCATCTGATTATGTACATCTTGTTATGTTTTGTGACGGGGGAGAGCAGAGCACAACTTTTGACTTGTCTGAGTTTGTGTAAATTCACTTGGGGTTAAGAGTGTTTGTTCTTTCCTACATTAATGTAAATATATATATATTAGGGCTGTCAAAACGATTAATCGCGATTAATCGTATCCAAAATAAAAGTTTGTGTTTACATAATATATGTGGGTGTACAGTGTATAATTATTATATATATATATATAAATACACACACATGCTTGTATATATTTAAGAAATATTTTCGTGTATATTTTGTATATAGATTTATATATAATTTATATTATATATAAATATAAATATTTTATATATAAATAATATTTTTTTCTTAAATATACATGCATGTGTTATATATATATATATATATACAAAATAATTATACACAGTGCCCCCACATATATTATGTAAACAGAAACTTTTACTTTGGATGCGATTAATCGCGATTAATCGCTTTGACAGCTCTAATATATATATATATATATATATAAAGTTAAATGTAAAACCGACCATATAACGGTCACAGATCCAGAAGTTTTCAGAGACGAAGATGATCCAGAGATTTCCAACATGAAGGGTTTAATATGTAATGATACGTACACTGAAGGCAAGAACCCAAGTGCAGAATTTATACAAATAAGCAAAACATTATCAAACATAAAACATAACATGGACAATAACAGAACGCTTACACAAAAAATATTTGACAAAGACACATGGCGAACGTGAGGGCTTAAATACACAAGACTAATGACTAGGGACACAATCAAGACAATGAACCAATGACAATGAACAGGATCACAAGAACAGGGATCACATGACCGACATGAAACAAGAACATGAAACAAAACCAAAACTTGATGTAATAATAGAGTAAACACAGGGTAATCCAAGGTCAAGTAACAGTGTGTGTGATACACAAACAACTGAACACAATAACGAAATCAATCAATCATAACGAAATTGTTTTTTTAAAGCAGACGGAGAGAAAATCAAAAGACCTTACAAAGAACTGGAAAAAGATGAGGTAAGATTGTGTCATAGATCTGTGTTTGATTTGATCTGTACCAGCAAACTCATCCTATAGTGGTAAATCAACTCATTTACTCATTTACTCTCATAATCTCTCTCTCTCTCTCTCTCTTTCTCTCTCTTTCTCTCTCTCTCTCTCTGGCTTCCGGTTAAAATCTCGCATTCAAATTGAATTTACTTTCTATAAATTGGTCAGAGACATGGATATGTTTAGATATAAATGGGGAACAAATCAATGCATTTGTGATGTTGATGAAGATGGCTGCTTGAAATTGTATGTTTAAGTCTATCTGTGTTTTGAAAAAGTAAAAAAAAAATAAAAAATTGAAACTTACCCTCAGATTATTCAGATCTAACACTGGGAAATTTGTTGATATGAAGATTTAATGTTTTTTTAAATTCTTTTGTAAATAAATAGACCTTTAAAAGTCAAAAGTCTCTCTCTCTCTCTCAATTCAATTCAATTCAATTCAAAGGGGCTTTATTGGCATGAAAGTTTTTCAAACAATGTTGCCAAAGCATATACAAAATATATAAATACTATATATATATATATATATATATATACACATATACACACACTCACACTCATACACATATACATATATATATATATATATATATATATATATACATACATACATACATACACACACACACACACACATATACACAAACATTTAACACAATATCCGGATATATCTGTGTGTGTGTCGATCACTCACTGCCCCTCAGGTTGTGGCATGTTTGTATATATTTGTATATATTTGTGCATGTTTGTATATATATATATATATATATATTGTGTATCTCTCTCTCTCTCTCTCTCCTTACAGAATAGAAATACAGATTGTGAGATTTGACGGTGTAAAGCAGCCACTACAGCATTATTACTAAATACAATATTATTGATCCGTGTTGTATTATTTTCATGTTATCACTGTGAAGCTGCTTTGATACAATCTGTAAAAGCACTATATAAATAAATGTGACTTGCTATAATGAAGCAAATAACCTGTGTGTTTTTTCAAGAGAGTCTGTGTTGTGTTTTCTTTGACAATTGAATTATTTATTAATTTTTATTATATTGAAAATGTTTATCTAATTATTCTTACTCTTTGTGGTGCTTGCTGTTGTTTTAATCTTATGATTGTGTGTTTTCGATGTGTATTTTATTTAAATGTTTGTCACATGTTGATGTGGTGAAGCAGTCATTTTTCATTGCTTTTGCTTTGGTAATATAACACTAAGATTATTTAATAAACCACGTGTTCACTGACACTCACTCCACATTTACAAATTAAGCACTTTATCACAGGAGTTATTATAACGAGTGTCAGATGAATATTAATGAACGCAGTTACTGGTTATACCATCAGAAAAAACATGAAGAGTCACTGTTCAGAAATATTAATTTCTTCAGGCCTCAGAGATATTTCAAGCTTATAAAAAATCGTAATGTCTATAATGTTACTGAACATTTGGAAGTCAGTTCTGGACGTTAAAATACCATTCATATTCTCCAGAGCAACTTGTTATTAGTAATGATTCTGTATAAAATTAACACAGATCTATTGTTAGTAACTAAATGTATTTAATTTACAAACTCCACATGAAAAACTACAATATCCATAATCCTAAAGAATAAAATAGTCAGAGAATCATAGGTTAATTCCCTCATGTGGCCTTTTACCTCCGTCTTATTGTTCTGTTTTCTTTTGCTAATTCTAGAGATTGTGAAATATTATGAAAATTAATGGGACAAATACTTCCAGAACAAAAATGACTCTGTCAATGTTTACACTGTATAATTATATGTATTATGCATGGGGAAAACTACAATGTGAATATAATAATTCATATTAATAATTATGATAACTAATGGATACAATAAAAATACTCCAGATTTTTTTGTGGCATATTGTTGAAATGTAATTGTGTTTAGTGTATTTCAATATAATTAAATAATTATATTCATGGAGCTATTATGCAGTAATAGTTGTATATTTAAAACATTCATCATGGATTGCATTAGTTAGTAAAAACACACTTAGCAGAATCAACTCCATCTAAATTAATATTTTATGATTGTACAACGACTTCAACTAAAAAGAAAGGCTAAAATATGATTCATATAGTTGTATATCAGGTGTTACTCAGTTCTCGGTTTAAACTTGATGGTGTTTTATTGGCATGACAGATATTTCTACATTTATCATTTTTAATTTGTTCCGTACAATTAAAACGAAAAAAAGTGCAAAGCAACGAAACATAAATTAAGAAGCTGTGTATCTGGCAAAGAAATATAAATTGGAAGGCATTTGGCTTTATGCATTATACTTCTTGAACTTCAGCCAGCTCCTTTGTTTCCTGTCTTCCATTATTGGCCAAACTGATCAATTCAGGTGTGCCTGACCTCAGTACAGTAGTCACAACAACAATAATCAGACACACCTGATTTAATTAGTTTGTCCAATAATTGCAGACAGGAAACAAAGGAGCTGGCTGAAGTTCAGGAAGTAGTGCAGCTGTGCATAAAGCCAATTAAATAATGAATATTAATGAATGTTCTAGTTTTGGCCACCAGATGGACCCACCGTACACCATATGCGCAGTCGTGAACAGGAAGTAAAGCCGCGAATCAAACACAAGCACACGCCCCGCACTTTCATTAAGTGTCCTCTGTCTGCTTCATTCTTCTCCAATGATGTCTGCTGATTGCAGAACCTGTTAAAATAAGGTAAATACAACTACTAACCACATAATCAACATTATTAAAGAAAGCCTATTGGTGCTTCGGTGACTACATCGCACAGAGAACCTGTCAATCATGATGTCAGAGCACCGTTTTTATAGCATAACTAAAAATAACTTTATTTTAAAAACGAACACTTGAAATTACATCAACGTGACAGAAACTACAGTAAATGACAGAAACTATCTTTGGAAAAAGGAAATGTGAAGTGTAATTGAATTGTTTAGTTGAGTAACATGCATAGATATGTAGGGCAGGCTATGTCTATGAGTAACATGGGGAGGCGGGGGTTATGAGCTATACTAGGACCGGCCACTGGGGGGCGATCGAGACGTTTTGGCTTCACTTTTGAGGGCTTGTGCGGCACGCTTGGTTTTAGCTCTTGAAGCTCTGACATCATTGACCAGAAGGACAACAGCAGCGGCGGCGGCCACGCCCATCAGCGCAGTGACGACCAATCGCAGCACAGCTTCAACAGAATCGCAGCAGGGGGCGTGGCTTTCTGGAGAAACGAATGAAACAAATGATAGATTAAATTGAGATTTTCAACGATCGTACTTTAGTCTTTCATGAATTTAAAAATATCTAATTTTCTGCTTCACTCAAAAATAATAATAATTAAGAACAGTTTAAAAAACAAGAGATGACAGAAGCCCATTCATCATGTCTGACATCTTATAAAATCCCAATGAAATCAACACATTAGTGAATTAATGTGATTAATATAATCAGTGCTGCTGTACCTGCAGATGTGTTAAAGAGTTGAGCTGTGACTGGTTTTGAAGTAGACTGACTGTCCATTTCTGTAATGATGAAGAAGCCTCAGGTCAACAGAAGACTCAGGTCAGTAAACACACACACACACACACACATACAGTATATCATCAGTGCTGCTGTACCTGCACATGTGTGACAGAGTGTGTTGATGTCCAATAATTGAAAAGACACTGTTGACTTCTTGAGATTTTGTTCAGTAATTTGTCTCTGTACAGGCCGCCATGCTAGATTTGAGTTGAATGACATCTCTGGAGATTTTACTTTGTTTTAGAAGTTATCAGTGTGATCACTGAAATGATCTCTTCATGTATTCTCTAATGTCTGTAGTGCTTGCTCATTTAGCCCGACTTCCAGAAATGAAATATGGACTTGTTTTGTGTCAGTTTTTACAAAAATCAGACTGAAACTTATCAAAGATATGAGAATCCAAAACATTATTTATTAAAGCATTATGCAAAATGAGGAAACACCATCCCTCCGTGCAGATAAAGGTGTCCCGCTCATAACTTAAGACCGAATGATTTCCATGATGCAAAGGGAATCCCAGAATCAGTCATTCAAATGGGATTTACTTAAAACAGATGTCAAGTAAAACACACAAACTGATGTAAGTGTAGCCAGTGAGAGGCCAGGAGTGTTTTTGAGCAGGCACCTGAAGGGAGGCCTATAGAGAGAGGTCCAATCTTTTGTCTGGACCAAGATGGCAGCACATCCTCGTGTGTTGGTGCACAGATTCGGTCTGGGTGAGTGTTAAGCGAATATTGGCTGTTTGGTTTTATATTACAAAGCCTTTTCACTGAATTAGATGTTTTAAATGCAGACACAAACTCTGTGTTGCACATGTCTATGTTTGTTTGTGTGTGAGCATGGTCTGGTGAGCAGGTGGACTAGAAAAACAGAGATTGTTTTGTTTCATATTTATGAAGTCTTGTTTTACTAAATTAGGGAAATGTTTCTAATAACATTGTGGATTTGTAGGCCGGTTAGTACGTCTGTTCCTATTTTAATCTTGGAAATTACTTCAGGGTTGGTGGTTATGTTAAGATTAGATAAGGTTAGATAAGATTAGATAAGATTAACTAAGTCAAGTAAAGATTGAGTATTCTAAAACTTAAATACTAATGTGTGTGTGTGTGTG
Source organism: Pimephales promelas (assembly GCF_016745375.1). The sequence goes on along the minus strand of NW_024121266.1, from coordinate 10,571,266 downwards.
TGTGTTAGGGGTGGAACTTCAATTTATTGGTTTATGACCACTCACACTATTGTTTGGACTACATTAATTTATTAATCTCATTTAATTCTAAATTTCAGCATTAACCAGATATAAAATTTAATCTAATCTGCAGTTACAACAACAAATAAATAAACGTATTTCATGATTCCCTGAAAATGTTTACAGCACATGGTGGTAAAAGTATCATGACTTAAAAGTTGGACCAGTTAGACTTAAAAAACAGGATCATAAGTCTGTCCTAACAATGATTGGAGAAGTTATAGTTCAGTTCTCTATTCAAAATAAATAAAGCTGAATTTTTGAAGAAGTTCACTACGTTTCTCTAAACCTTGAATTGATCAGTCCACTGTAATATGTCTGTAAATGGAGGAAGTTCAGCACTGCTTCTCTTATGATGAAATAGCAGCAAAGACTCAATGTTATGAAGAATCTTCAGATAAAGAGTCAAAAACTTAATCTCTGAAGGAAAATCTGCTTATTTCTAAACTAAAACCGCATAGAAGGACAGTGGACAGATGGAGCACGAGAGAAAATAATAAAAATAAAATCACATTCTGAAATTGCCTATTTTAGCCTATATAATAATATTCTATTAATAATAAAAGTTATTCGTAGAAAAATGGTGCAATAATTCTCCTGACCAATGTGTTGCAAATACAGGAAACATTTAGTGGAAGTGACTGAAGCCAGAGGAGGAACAAACATTTACAAAATCTGAGTAATTTTGTTGAATGTGTTTGTCTATAGTGTGCTTAATCATTGACTGTTATTTAGATTAGTCCAACACCTCTTTAGCATTTTAAAGATTTATAACCTATACCATACCCATACCTATATCATTTTAAACGACCCAATCAAACTCTGAGCAGAGTGTTAAATGAACAGCGAAGCAGTCTTAAAGTTAATGAGATAATTAAGTAATTAATTGAGTGATGATTGAGCATTACTGAAGACACCTGATGATAACAAGCAGAATCTCTGAAGGAGAAAACCTGAATTTAAAGTCACCATTATGGTGATCAGTGTTTGCTTTAGCTGGGCTCTTGACCCTTACATAATTAGCTTTATATATATTTAAAATAAATAAATAAATAAATAAAACAAGAATTGGGGAAACTTCTTAGAAATAACTGCTAATAGTCGCTATAGCTGGAAAAAACTTACTGTAAAAATGTCATGTCATTAAATGTGCTGTAATTCTGCTATGTTCTTGCTTAAAGTGCCCCTATATGCTTTTTTGTTGCTATTTTTATGCTTTCTAGTTTTGTTTTGTTTTGTGGACTCAATAGATTTACATGCATCTAATGTAAAAAAAAAAAAAACAGTTTAATTTTGAACATGATTATCAGATAATTTCTCAAAGAGGCTGAAAACTGTTTTGTGTCGAGCAGGACGAGGCCGTGGAGAGATTAATGATGCGACGCACCGGTCTCGTATCTCTCACGGCCCTCGTCCTGCTCGACACATGTTTGATCACAGATTCATTCTCTATAAACCCAGACTGTTGTGATTGGTCTCCTCTGAACATCTGTTCACATCCTCAGTGTGCAAAAATAAACCGAGATACAGTAATTCATCATATTTGCACCTGGCCATTGCTTGCATGACATTCATTTGCAGTGAGCTTTATGAGCTTTATGAGTTTCAAATATTATGAATGTATGATTGACAGGTGTGAAAGAGACACATTATCCACACTTCAGAAGTTAGAAGTTTTTCTCATGGTCAGTTTTCAATGTTTTAGAGCAAATGGATTAATATTTTAAATGTAATTACAGTGTCAGAGAGACATTTCTAAGATCACAAATAATTTAAAACATTTTTATACCATGGTCTGGGTGAATACTCGATTCTGATTGGCTGCAGGGTGTCCGTTAAAAAGTGATAGAGGACACCTAGTAAAGTAGTTCTGGTGAAACTGCCTGTTTACCATTCGAAATTAATAAATAATAAATGCGCTGCCTACAACGGCTGTGAGTAACCATAGCAACAGGCAGTCACATGCTCTATCATCTAACGTTAGATATTATAGCCTAATACAACAATGAGCGACTTCGTGCTATTTCTTTTAACATTTATGGAGAAAATGGCAACTTTGACGACTGGTATGCTGCTGAAGAAAGAAAAAATGTAAATAAAACGGAGGAAATTACACCGCTGCTGCGCTGCTCCATTGAACTCTATTGGTAACGACGTAGGCTAACTTGCGACCATAGTTGGATAACACGATGCTTTCGGGAAACGCACCCCTGAATGAGACCCTGCGGGAGTTTTACGCAGCTGTCCAGACAACCAAGGCAGGAGAAGGCTGAACGTTACAGCGTTTCAAGCCTAAGGAGCCTGAGGCAAATGACCCTCTCTTTGATCTGATTAATTTATTGCCCTCTATAACGTTAAGCGCAAATCGCTGGAGCTCAGAGCTAATTGTTTTTTTTATTGTTGTTTGATTAATTGTTTTATGTGTAATAAAAAAACTATGCCTACCTTTGTGTTTCATGAAAAAAAAAATGCATTTGTGAACCTGAAGGGATACGAGCTAAGCGGACTATAAATATCTCCGGTTGCTAGATAAACAGTCAGTCAAGTTATTATTTGTAAAAACTAGATTTAGCCTATAATTAAAATATAAACTAATGTTTTATTTGGCAAGTGACCATGGTAGCCTATAAGCGGAGCTGCGCGTCGGCCGGTTTACGCCTCGCCGTCGTCCATTAAAACCTGACAATGGACACCTCGTCGGGCATTAACCCTTACTTATTGTCTAGTATTGTGAAGAATTATGATAATAAAATGCCACTTCTGTAATATATAATAATAGAGCTGTATTCCTCTACTCACCATAGACAGTAACATTGAATCTGTGTGTAGACGATGAGCTGCTGCTGCTGATCTCAACTTCATAAACTCCAGTATGATCAGTTGTGATGTTCATGATGGTCAGAGATCCAGTCTTATCGTCCAGCTTCAGTCTGTGTCTGAATCTCCCATCAGGAACATCATAGATCATATTGTTCACTCCATCAGTTCTAGCTATAGCTATAAGACTCCTGTTACGTCCAAATGTCCACTTTATCCTATCACCGTTCTGTATTTCAGTGAGATCAGAGTTTAGAGAGACTGAATCTCCCTCCATCACTGACACTGACTTCAGTTCATCTGTACCAGCAAACACTCCTGAAGAACACACAGAAACAGTCTCTCACACACACTTTCAGTTGTTTTGGTGAAGCATTACTGAAGTTTGAAGTGGTTTTGAAATTATTGAAAAAGTTGAGATGGCATAAGATAGAAATGAAAAAAAGGAAAGAGTGCAGAACAGTTACTGAACCTCTTCTTATATTGTACACTTTTATTTTAGTGTTAAGAGTTACACGAGTGAATTTCCAGTGAGGTGGAAGTGAAGTTCATTAGAGCGACTACATACACAATATGCAGCTGTAAAAAATGATAAACTTGTCTAACTTACCAACCAGACAGCAACAGCACAAACAGCAGAAAGCAAATGAGTGAAACATTTTCAATAGTTCAGCGGTCTGAAAGAGTGTTAGTCAGTCTGAAAACGTGTGTGTGTGTGTGTGTGTGTGTGTGTGTCTGCAGTGAAGATGTGTAGAGAACAAGTGTCCACAATCTGAACTATTTGCTAACTTCCTCCAGACTGAATTAGGCCACGCCCCCTGTCTCCAAACACACGCCCTCTCTGAAACCCCGCCCCAAATGTTGTGTTGTGTATTCTTCTGCATCAATAGGTGATGTTTGTTTGTTTGTTTTTTCAGATCAATTAAAGATTAATCTCAGCAGCTGTTTCAATGTTTCACAGTCATAAATGCTTGTAGATTAATCTTTCATAAGTAACATTAATATTAAAATAAAAGACTCATAATCATGCAAAGAATAGTTTAAAATAAAATAATTGATTTATTTCATACTGTATTCCTTTTCATAATTTCTAGATCAGAAATTTGAATATGAATATATAAGGGCCAAGAGCCCAATCTGATTGGACACTGATCACCATTGTGGTGACATTAAAACAAAAACAGTGGTTAACAATTACATTTCTTACATATTGACACACACTGAAGGAAAAAATATCCATGGCAGCACAGCGTGCCAAACCTTTACCCTTAATGAAAATTAATAAATGAAAAAACAGTTGAAAAAGCTGAAGTAACATGAGTAAACTACTTCCAGATGTTGACTGAGCACATTAGATGAGGTCTGTATATCTCGGGAAGTTGAGTTCCTGGTCAAGAACACTAGATGGCGCTCTAGTACACTATCCCTGCGTCCCAATTCGCATACTATCCGTCCTAAATAGTATTCGAAAATAGAATTAGTGCGTTGAGTGTTTCAAAGATACCCGGATGGTCTACTTTTTCCGGTCAGAATCCGAAGTGTAGATCGATGCACACTCTAACGGCTGATATTGCCCACAAACCATTGCGCGTTGGACGAGGATTCGGTTAGAACTACAAACACGAGTAAAAAAGTGTTAAACTACCGCACGTAGTCAATACGGAGGACGCGCGAGTCCCCGCGGTTGTGTAGAGAGGTTTAGATAAAGAGCTTTGAGTGAATAATCATCAGTATCTAAACTGACGAAAATGAATTTATTCAATGTTGTCCAAATTATATTGCATTTGCAGCAGCATTGTGAACTTTTGTAAAGACACGTTTAGCCATTACGTTTTAAATGCATCATTATATTTAAATTGTAAACACGAGGAGAGCATGAAAAACCCACAACTGGCAGATGAACGTGCTCTCCAAAACGGTAGGAAATCAAATTAGATAGAATGGAGGATTTTAACTGTGACAAGATGATTGACAGGGCAGTTTACGGTGACAGGATGCACGCAGCACGCGACAGAGCTGTCCATTAAAGATGACGTGATAGTCCCAAAGCTTGCCTACTCTTTTGCTACACACTCAAAAGTATGTACTTTTTCCTCACAAAAAGAGTACATACTTTTAGGGCGTAGTATAAGTATGCGAATTGGGACGCAGCAATGTGTCCTGCTTGTTGAAGGTACACACTTAGATTAATAAATCATAAAATAAAGCAGCACCTACATTTTTATTTTTACTTTATTTGTAAATTTCTTTACCACTGCATGAATGACTTTACCATTTAAAGATGAAGATAATGATGGAAAAACAGCAAAAAGAAAAAGAAAAAAAATCTTTCCCCCAGAATGTATTTGACCACCGTTTATTTTTTAAGAAGTAATATTAAACTGATCAAAAATACATTTATCATGTTGCATAAGATTTTCATTTCAATACTATCTGTGAATATAGATTTCTAAATCTTTGCAAAATAAGCTTAAGTAGATAAAGTGATAAAAACAGAAGAATTGTATATGCAATATTGACTTTAAATCTTTCTAAAACATGATTAACTGGATAGATTCAATGTTTTCTGCTTTGTTTTCTCTCGTCATCCTCTTGCAGCTCTGACGTCATTGACCAGAAGAACAGCGGCAGCCGCAGAAGCCACGCCCATCAGCGCAGTGACGACCAATCGCAGCGCAGCTTCAACAGAATCACAACAGGGGGCGTGGCCTTCTGGAGAATCTAATGAAACAATGGTAACATTTTCAACAAGCTGATTTTATTCTCTGTCAGGAATTTGGATTTCCTCAAAACTCAAACCTTTTGTTTAGAATAACATGAGTAAGTTAGTTTCATTTTTAGAATAATATTTCTTTAATGCATTCCTGGCATTGAGCTAAAAAGCCCATATGACCCTTGAGGTACCTGCAGTCTGACAGAGTTCAGTGATGTTAATATGTTCACATTTTGGCAATGCTGATGATGATGATGATGGTGATGATGGTGGTGATGGTGATGATGATGATAATGATGATGATGATGAGTCTCCACTGGTAACAGGATCAGGCATAGTAGTAGCAGCTAAAACATGAGAAAAATCAAAACATTTTTATTGCAATATCAGTCACAGTCACTCAAAGCTGACAGTCCTGATCTTCTTGAGGAGACATCGTCTAAATGCTAAAAGTAGGAAATAGTAGGGAAAAAAATATACTATGGGAGTCAATGAGACCAGAAACTGTCTGTTTACTGATATTCTTCCAAATATCAGAAAATCGGCTGAATACATTCGAAAACGGTAAAACTCAACTGTTTAACTCTGGCGGAGAGGTAAAATAAGCCTATTTCCAAAAATAGTGGAGTATCCCTTTAAAGTGCACAGCAATATCCCCAATGTTAAATCAACACTGTGCATTAATAATAAAAAATGAAAACAGTGTAATTAAAGAAATGTAAAATGGATGATATTAAAGAAGAAAATGACGTATTATCGTTGTGAACACTAGATGGCACAATACACCAGATTAATAGAGATGCATATACAGCTGAACATCAATCTTTTCTTTTCACATGCACATAGTAAACTCTGATATACAGTATAGAGAGTTTTTTTTGTCAGACATTAGCATTCACAGTAAAACTTCTCATGATTATGAGGAAGTTTAATTGTCGACCCATTCAACCCACATGATTCACAGAAACACACACTCACGCTATTCACACCTCTAGACATGCAAACACTGAAGCACATTAACCACAAACGTCCAGTGATAAAACACATTCTCATGCACACACTCTCTGACCTACAGATCAAACTACATTCATAGTTGATATCTGAAAATGAGGCCTTCTGCAGTTTGAGCTGTATTCAAAATGTCATGTCATTAAATGTGCTGTGATTCTGCAAATGTTCTTGCTTAAAGTGCCCCTATTATGCTTTTCTTTTTTTTTTTGTAGCTATTTTTATGCTTTCTAGTTTTGTTTTGGGGTCTCCTATAATAGATTTACATGCATCCAATGTCAAAATAAGAAAAAAACACTTTAATTTTGAACATGAACATCAGATAATTTCTCAAAGAGGCTGAAAACTGTTAAGTGGCGAGCAGGACGAGGCCGTGGAGAGATTAATGATGAGCGACGCACCGGTCTCGTGTTCACATATCCTCAGTGTGCAAAAATAAACAGAGATACAGTAATTCATCATATTTGCACCTGGCCATTGCTTGCATGACATTCATTTGGAGTGAGCTTTATGAGTTTCAAATATTTTGAATGTATGATTGACAGGTGTGAAAGAGACACATTATCCACACTACAAAACCCAGTAAGCAAAATGATGTCCAAAAGACGTCTTTTCAACGTCTTGGTCACAAAAGTCGGGCGTTGAAAAGACGTCCACTGATTAAAGTTTTTATGACGTGTTCTGCACGTTCGATATAGACTTTCATCGAACCTTCGTACAAGGTTAAAAAGTAGTTCATCTGTGGCCATTTTCAACATAATTTATTGTCATTTAGACAATTTATACTGTTTCTGGACCAAATAAACACTCAGGATGCATTACATTAAAACTCATGTTTATTTCAATGTAATTTCCTTACATTATTTAGATGTGGTTTAGATGGTGATATTTGTTTCATTTTAAGTCACCATTGTGGTGATCAGTGTTTGCTTTAGTTGGGCTCTTGGTCCCAGTTCTTCTTACTTTAACTTTTCTTTGGCTGTTGTAACTGTGTGTTTGTTTAACACCACTGTTGTGGCAGAGAAAGCCAAAAAAATGTCAAATCATCTGTCATCAGCTCTTTATTGATGATGATGATGATGATGATAGTGTCTGCCCAAAGTGATTATTCAACATTGTGTTTATTCTTTTGTCTAGCAATTATAATCTTCAATCTTGTGGAACTGAATTGTTTGGGGCATTGCATAAAAATGATCACGTATTTGAAGGTGAATAAAAAACATCACACAGTCAAACACAAACATAAAGATTTTGGATATGTCCCTCAACAATGGTGACAACCAAAACAAAAAAGCTTGTGAATCAAGGATGTTTGATTCCCAAGCCTTCTTTGCAGCATGAAGCTTTTTTTATTGTCGCCACTGTTGTGAATCATATGCAAAATCTTGATGTCTGTGTGTGACTACATGATATATTTTCTCAAAACATTGTGTAAACATGCTTTTTATTTACCTTCAAATAAGTGATCATTTTAGTGTTTATAGCCCAAACTATGCAGTTCCACAATATTGATGGTTATTAATGCCAAGAAAAAAGACAAAAGTCTTAACACAACCATAAATGCTTGCTTTTGTCATCATCAACAAGAAGATGACAGCTGATTTGACTTGTTCTTGGCTTGCTCTGCCATAAACATCGTATTTTACAAACACACAGTTACAACAGCCAAAGAAAAGCTGAAGTATGAAGAATTGGGACCAAGAGCCCAACTAAAGCAAACACTGATCACCACAATGGTGACTTAAAATGAGACCATAAATGATGTTGAAAACATGTCCACGATGGCCACATTTGAACTAGTTTTTAACCTTGTACGAAGGTTCGATGAAAGTCTATATCGAACATGCAGAACACGTCATAAAAACTTTAATCAGTGGACGTCTTTTCAACGCCCGACTTTTGTGACCAAGACGTTGAAAAGACGTCTTTTGGACATCATTGTGTTTAGTGGGAAGTTAGAAGCTTTTCTCATGGTCAGTTTTCAGTGTTTTGAGAAGCAGATGGATTAATATTTAAAATGGAATTACAGTGTCAGAGAAATTTTCAAGATCACAAATAATTTAAAACATTTTTGTTGTGTAGTATTGAGAAGAATGATGACAATAAAACGCCACTTCTGTAATACAGTATATAATAGAGAGAGCTGTATTTCTCTACTCACCATAGACAGTAACAGTGAATCTGTATGTAGACGATGAGCTGATGCCGCTGATATCAAGTACATAAACTCCAGTATGATCAGTTGTGATGTTCATGATGGTCAGAGATCCAGTCTTCTTGTCCAGCTTCAGTCTGCCTCTGAATCTCCCATCAGGACGATCATTGAACGTATTTTTCACTCCATCAGTTTCAGCTATAAGATCCCTGTTGCGTCCTAATGCCCACAATATCTTTTCACCTCTCTGTATTTCAGTGAGACCAGAGTTTAGAGAGACTGAATCTCCCTCCATCACTGACACTGACTTCAGTTCATCTGTACCAGCAAACACTCCTGAAGAACACACAGAAACAGTCTCTCACACACACTTTCAGTTGTTTTGGTGAAGCATTACTGAAGTTTGAAGTGATTTTGAAATTATTGAAAAAGTTGAGTTGAAATGAAAAAAGATGGAAAGAGTGCAGAACAGTTACTGAACCTCTTCTTATATTGTACACTTTTATTTCAGTGTTAAGAGTTACACGAGTGAATTTCCAGTGAGGTGGAAGTGAAGTTCATTAGAGCGACTACATACACAATATGCAGCTGTAAGAAATGATAAACTTGTCTAACTTACCAACCAGACAGCAACAGCACAAACAGCTGAAAGGAAATGTGTGAAACATTTTCAATAGTTCAGCGGTCTGAAAGAGTGTCAGTCAGTCTGAAAAGTGTGTGTGTGTGTGTGTCTGCAGTGAAGATGTGTAGAGAACAAGTGTCCACAATCTGAACTATTTGCTAACTTCCTCCAGACTGAATTAGGCCACGCCCCCTGTCTCCAAACACACGCCCTCTCTGAAACCCCGCCCCAATGTTGTGTTGTGTATTCTTCTGCATCATTAGGTGATGTTTGTTTGTTTTTTCAGATCTTTTAAAGATGAATCTCAGTTGTTTCAATATTTCACATTCATAAATACTAGATTAACCTTTCACAATGTTCATATTCATGCTAAGAATAGTTTAAAATCAATGAATTGACTTATTTCTTATTGCAGCTTTTCATGATTTTAACAAGTGTTCCCATTTGTCATACATCTGACTTTTCTAGATCAGAAATTTGAATATGAATATACAACGTCCAAGAATCTGATTGGACACTGATCACCATTGTGGTGACTTTAAAACAAAACAGTGGTGAGCAATTACATTTCTTATATTCACACACACTGAAGGAAAAAATATCCATGGCAGCACAGTGTGCCAAACGTTTACCATTAATGAAAATTAATAAATGAAAAAACAGTTGAAAAAGCTGAAGTAACATGAGTAAACTACTTCCGGATGTTGACTGAGCACATTAGATGAGGTCTGTATATCTCGGGAAGTTGAGTTCCTGGTCAAGAACACTAGATGGCGCTCTAGTACACTGTGTGTCCTGCTTGTTGTAGGTACACACTTAGATTAATAAATCATCAAATAAATCATCCACTGTATGAATGAATTTACCATTTAAAGATGAAGATAAAAATGGCTTACCGTGGATAATTATTTTTCGTTTATCAAAGCATCATTTGGTTGTAATATCTTTAATATGAAGAATGATAATTGTGAATCTGGGCACCGTTTAGCCTGTAAGAATATGTTGTTCCCCTAGAGGTCAAATTATGTCATAGTTTAATTTTTGAGGGTGTTTACAGCTCGCACATCTAACAGTTGAAATGAAGTGGAAACTGTAGACATCACTTATGTTTAAATAGAAACATACACAGAAACACAATATTCTGACTTGATATGTTCGATGAATAAACTTTTTTTAATGCTTTATTATCAACAAATAGCACAAGAATAACTTCCATACATCAGAAAAACAGATCACATGATTCACAATACAATATATATGACAAAACAAAGAGAAAAGGAAAAGAGAAAAAAATAAAAGAAGAAAACAACAGTTAGGGTCTAAATCTACTGTTTAGCATAAATATATTTTCATATGAAAATTTAAAATGATAACATATTACTGTATACCGGACACACATTTCCAATGGAGGGACAGAAAGCTTTCGGACTAAATCTAAAATATCTTAAACTGTCCTGAAGATGAACGGAGGTCTGACGGGCTTGGGACGACATGAAGAAGAGTTATTAATGACATCATTTTTGGGTGAACTAAACCTTTAAATTAAACAATTAATTTATTTCTGATAACAGCAAAAAGAAAAAGAAAAAAATCTTTCCCCCAGAATGTATTTGACCACCGTTTATTTTTTAATATTAAACTGATCAAAAATACATTTATCATGTTGCATAAGATTTTCATTTCAATACTATCTGTGAATATAGATTTCTAAATCTTTCCAAAATAAGCTTAAGTAGATAAAGTGATAAAAACAGAAAAATTTTGACTTTAAATCTTTCTAAAACATGATTAACTGGATAGATTCAATGTTATCTGCTTTGTTTTCTCTCGTCATCCTCTTGCAGCTCTGACGTCATTGACCAGAAGAACAGCGGCAGCCGCAGAAGCCACGCCCATCAGCGCTGTGACGACCAATCGCAGCGCAGCTTCAACAGAATCACAACAGGGGGCGTGGCCTTCTGGAGAATCTAATGAAACAATGGTAACATTTTCAACAAGCTGATTTTATTCTCTGTCAGGAACTCGAATTTCCTCAAAACTCAAACCTTTTGTTTAGAATTACATGAGTAAGTTAGTTTCATTTTTAGAATAATATTTATTTAATGTATTCCTGGCATTGAGCAAAAAGCTCATATGACCCTTGAGGTACCTGCAGTCTGACAGAGTTCAGTGATGTTATTATGCTCACATTTTGGCGATGATGATGATGCGGATGTGGATACGTCTCTGCTTGTAACAGGATCAGGCGTAGTAGCAGCTAAAACAAAAAATCCAAACATTTTTATTGCAATATCAGTCACTGTCATTCTTTGAGCTTGTCTTTTTAACAAGTCACTTGTAAATCTGGGCAGTCTTGTTATATTGATCGGAGAAACAAAGCTTTTTGAAATCCATTGAACCAATTATTTAGCAAAATGATTCTGTCTCCAAGCGCTCGCAGAATGTGAAGAATGGCTGTGTATTGTGATGCTGGGTCTAATTAATAATTATGGATTATTATAAATGTCACAGCACTAGGCAGGACGATTAGTGATGGATGCAGATTCATAATATGTAAATTAATGTGTGTTAACAAACAATAAAACAGACGTCACAGGGTTAAATGTATGACATCATAAAATGAACACGCATAAATAGTTTTATGTCATTTGAAATGGCAGGGAAGAATCCAAGTGCAATCATTGCGTTATTTTAATGTTATGTTTTAATGAGTGTGTTTCTTTACTTGATGTTGAGATGGTGATATTATGAGCTTGCCCACATATTTACAGCTCAGCTTTTACAGCAGATTTACCACTCAAACGGAAAATCGTGACCTAAATATTATATTCATTTACAATAAACAATCCTAAAATTCATCATTTATTTTTGAGATTTCAACTCAAATGAAATGCTTTCTAGAAAACACTAAAAACGAATGTTTTGGCGTAATAACTCTTGTTAGATTGGTGTTGGTCAGATGAAGTTTAGGAGAAGCATTGCAAGCAAATAAGATCACATTTAGTCCTATTTACTCATATTATTATTAAAAATACTGTAAATATGTTAATTATCTGTAAATGTTTATTTTGACTAAACCTATCTGGGTCTTTATGCTTTTTAATATTTGTTATTCTGAAATGTTATTATGTTTTGTTATATTTATATGTGTTGAAAAACACCTGGCAATAAATGGAGTAATTCCAATCGGGTTCATCGGTGCTCGGCCCTAAAAAACTCTTTCTGATTATTCAATAAAAAAATGTTTTAGCTATCGCAACATCACATACATCATTAGTAATAAAACATGAAAACAGTGTATAAAATGGATGATATTAAAGAAGAAACTGAATTATTATCGTTGTGAACACTAGATGGCGCAATACACCAGATTAATCTAATGAACCTTTTCCAGTTCAGAGAGAGAGAGAGAGAGAGAGAGAGAGAGAGAGAGAGAGAGAGAGAGAGAGAGAGAGAGAGAGAGAGAGAGAGCACTGGCTCTCAAAGCTTATTTCACCATCACTACATTTACATCACATTTATGCTTTTAGCAGATGTTTTATCCAAAGTGGATTACAAAAGAGGGGCAAAAACATTCATCAAAGAGCCAACAATCGTTGCATTTCATAATGTCCGGTTTATTAGATAACTACAGAGATAAACAAGAAGAAGTTTGGGTAAGCTTGTGTCCTGTGTGCTCTTTCTGTGAGATATTCTCTCCAGATTAGTTATAGTTGTATTGTTTTATCTCATATTGTGCAATCATCCCCTTCAGACATCACTTTAACCACTACTGTATCAATCCCCGACCAGACCTCAAAGAACCGTCCATATCAACAGCGGCTCGCGGTTTAGCTGGTTAGCATAGCCTTTAAAAAAGAGCATTTCGCGCTTCTAAAGCGTCTAATGCCTATATAAAAGTAACGTTTCTTGGAGGCTTTTAAAAGTGTAAGATAATCCTGTTTTTCTCAGTCTGCTGAAGGAAGTGTTAATATAGAGCATCAGTCACATGACATGATGATGGCGTTAGTGTTTGTCATGAAACAGGCTAGCGGCTGCAACAAAGCTTCTTACTCTTATGCTAATAGATCATGTTATTACTTGAACCATCACTTGTGCATGCATACATTCTTACAATGTTTCACTTGTTTTTGTCATTGACAAACCAACAGATGATGTTTTTTTTTTTTTTAAAAAGGATAACAAGAAAAGGGGAAACTTCTTTGAAAAAAAACGTCTAACAGTCGCTAGAGCTGGAAATAACTTATCCACAAGCACACAGCATTAATATGCAAATCATGGAAATACAGAGAGATGCATATGCAGCTGAACATCAGTCTTTTCTTTTCACATACACATAGTAAACTCTGATATACAGTATATCAATATTTCACATTCACGGATATCACAGAGAGGTTTTTGTCAGACATTAGCATTCTCAGTAAAACTGTTTCTCATATGAGGAAGTTTAATTGTCGCTCCTTCAACTCTCATGATTCACAGAAACACACACTCACGCTATTCACAGCTCAAGACATGCAAACACTGAGGCACATTAACCACAAACGTCCAGTTAAAACACATTCTCATGCACACACTCTCTGACCAACAGACATTCATTTGGAGTGAGCTTTATGAGTTTTCAAATATTATGAATGTATGATTGACAGGTGTGAATTATCCATTATCGACACTAAAGTTAGGAGCTTTTCTCATGGTCAGTTTTCAGTGTTTTAGAAGCAGATGGATTAATATTTTAAATGGAATTACAGTGTCAGAGAAATTTCTAAGATCACAAATAATTTAAAACATTTTTATTGTGTAGTATTGAGAAGAATTATGACAATAAAATGCCCCTTCTGTAATATATAATAGAGAGAGCTGTATTTCTCTACTCACCATAGACAGTAACAGTGAATCTGTGTGTAGACGATGAGCTGCTGCCGATGATTTCAGCTTCATAAACTCCAGCATGATTATTTGTGATGTTCATGATGGTCAGAGATCCAGTCTTCTTGTCCAGCTTCAGTCTGTCTCTGAATCTCCCATCAGGACCATCATAGATCATATTGTTCACTCCATCAGTTCTAGCTATAGCTATAAGATTCCTGTTAGGTCCAAATGTCCACTTTATCCTATCACCGTTCTGTATTTCAGTGAGATCAGAGTTTAGAGAGACTGAATCTCCCTCCATCACTGACACTGACTTCAGTTCATCTGTACCAGCAAACACTCCTGAAGAACACACAGAAACAGTCTCTCACACACACTTTCAGTTGTTTTGGTGAAGCATTTACTGAAGTTTGAAGTGATTTTGAAGTTATTGAAAAAGATGGAAAGAGTGCAGAACAGTTACTGAACCTCTTCTTATATTGTACACTTTTATTTTAGTGTTTAGAGTTACACGAGTGAATTTCCAGTGAGGTGGAAGTGAAGTTCATTAGAGCGACTACATACACAATATGCAGCTGTAAAAAATGATAAACTTGTCTAACTTACCAACCAGACAGCAACAGCACAAACAGCTGAAAGCAAATGAGTGAAACATTTTCAATAGTTCAGCGGTCTGAAAGAGTGTCAGTCAGTCTGAAAACCTGTGTGTGAGTGTGTGTGTGTGAGTGTGTGTGTCTGCAGTGAAGACGTGTAGAAGAACAAGTGTCCACAATCTGAACTATTTGCTAACTTCCTCCAGACTGAATTAGGCCACGCCCCCTGTCTCCAAACACACGCCCTCTCTGAAACCCCGCCCCAATGTTGTTTTGTTTATGCTTCTGCATCATTAGGCGATGTTTGTTTGTTTGTTTTTTCAGATATTTTAAAGACAAATCTCAGCAGTTGTTTCAATATTTCACATTCATAAATGCTTGTAGAATATACTTTCATAAGTAACATTAATACTAAAATAAAATGATAAGAATAGTTTAAAATCTAATAATTGACTTATTTTATATTGTAGCTTTCATAATTTTAACAAAAGTTTCAATTGGTCACATTTCTGACTTGTCTAGTTCAGAAATCTGAATATGAATATATAAGGTCCAAGAGCCCAATCTGACCGGACACTGATCACCATTGTGGTGACTTCAAAACAAAAACAGTGGTGAACAATTACATTTCTTACATATTGACACACACTGAAGGAAAAAATATCCATGGCAGCACAGCATGACAAACCTTTACCATTAATGAAAATTAATAAGGCAAGGCAATGCAAGTTTATTTATATAGCACATTTCATACAAAGTGCTTTACATGGAAGAAATTAAAATAATCAAAAGAAATCAGAATAATTAAAACAGTTTAGAATAAAAAAAATCATAATAATAAAAATAAAATACATTATTATAAATGAAAAAACAGTTGAAAAAGCTGAAGTAACATGAGTAAACTACTTCCAGATGTTGACTGAGCACATTAGATGAGGTCTGTATATCTCGGGAAGTTGAGTTCCTGGTCAAGAACACTAGATGGCGCTCTAGTACACTATGTGTCCTGCTTGTTGTAGGTACACACTTAGATTAATAAATCATCAAATAAATCAGCAACTACGTTTTTATTTTTACTTTATTTGTAAATTTCTTTACCACTGTATGACAGAAAGATTCTGAACCATTTTTCATTTAAAGATGAAGATAACGATGACATACCGGATAATTATTTGTCATTTATCAAAGCATCATTTGTTTTTAAAATTGTTTGTAATATCTTTAATATGAAGAATGATAATTGTGAATCTTGGCACCGTTTAGCCTGTAAGAATATGTTGTTCCCCTAGAGGTCAAATTATGTCATAGTTTAATTTTTGAGGGTGTTTACAGCTCGCACATCTAACAGTTGAAGTGAAGTGGAAACTGTAGACATCACTTATGTTTAAGATATAGAAACATACACAGAAACACAAAGTTAGATGTGGAATATTCTGACTTGATATGTTCAATGAATAAACCTTTTTTTAATGCTTCATTATCAACAAATAGCATGTACAAGAATAACTTCCATACATCAGAAAAACAGATCACATGCTTCACAATACAATATACAGTATATGACAAAAACAAAGAGAAAAGGAAAAGAGAAACAAATAAAAATAAAGAAAACACCAGTTTTAGGGTCTAAACTGTTAAGCATACATATATTTTATATGAAAATTTTAAATTATAACATATTACTGTTGTTTTGATTGCTTTGCTTTTTTTTTAGATCTCGGCATTACATCTACATTGTATAAATTAATCTCTTTCTTATTTAAGCACTGTGTTTCCCACTTGTGAATTTACATTTGTGAAAATGAAATTTACATACAAACAATTAAATAAAATTTCAAATAAGCATCCTTTGATCAATGGTTCGTAATACAATAACCTTATATATCACATATTTATAGGATAAGAGAAAAGGATACAAAATATTATCAGCAGTAAATGTCTCAATATTTTTTGAGAAACACTATCTTGGTAGGACCAAAACATTTGAGAAATGGATTCACCTTCCCCGAAAGAACATAAAAAGTAAAATTCAAATAAAAGTTCCTTCATTACTAATAAGTGACTTACTGATATCAAAACATTCCAAAACCTTTTTTATTATTATTCATGTATTTATTCCATATTGCCCATATTCCAGATAAAGAATGTGTGGGGCGGAAAGTTGTGTTTGTAAATGATCAAGTGCTTGTTTAAACATAAGTTTTTCAATATTATAATTGCACATTACAAGAAATTCCACACCACCTATGACAGAAAATATATATTGAGGGATCATATTCTTAAGTAGACTATAAAATATCATGTAAGCCAGTTAGTTTTTAAAGTATTGTTCAGAGATCTAAAGTCGATAACATTTAGACCCCCTTTATCATATGAATTTAATATTACTGATTTCTTAATGTACTGAATTTTGTTTTTCCATGTCAATTAATTTACTTACTCTTGCTTGTCTTTTAAATAATTGTGAAAAAAAAATTGAGGGGCTCCTATCATATATATATATATACTGTATACATATATATATATATATATATATATATATATATATATATATATATTTATAACTACAGAATTATTTTAACCTGCGATTCTTTCTCTTACATAAATGTTACAATTTGAGAATTCCAAACAGTTGCCAGTAGCACCTCACATTTATTGATATATTGATTAAAATTTGCCCATGATTTACTCACAAAATCAGCAACATTCACCATGAATTTAAGTAATACTCGCTGTAACCATGGAAGTTTGGCGGGAATAGTAAAACGCTTTTAAATACATCACACATCTTTTTTCCAGCCCTTTAAAACCAAAATATTATAATATGTTTTTTTAAGTAATTTGTATTTATATTGTTTTAAAAGTTTAACATGACCTACTTTAGTGCTGTATTTTAATGTAGCTAAAGTTCAGATTCAATTCTTTAATGGGCCGCTTTATTTACGATCATCATGTTGCCATTTAGAAATGCTGGACCGCTGGTCCTCCTCTTGTGGATCTGATGTCATAAACCAGAATCGCCACAGTAGCCACGCCCACCAGTGCAGCGACGACTAATCGGATGACAGTTTCAGTAAAACCACAACAGTGGATGTGGACTTCTAAAAAAAGGCAATTTTCAACAAGACAACTTTAATTTCTGTAAGGAACTCCAAACTGCATAAATATACAGGTACTGTTAATGTGATAAAAACTTTCCCAGTGTTAAAAAAAATAGGAAAAATATGGGGGATTTTCTTTCTTTTTCTTTTTTTTTTGTGAATTACACAGTGTGAATCATTGTATGGAATAAATAATCACATGTATGTGCTTGTATGTCACATCACATGTATGCTGCTGTACCTGCACATGTGTTACAGAGTTGAGTTGAGTCTGGTTGTGAAGTAGACTGACCGTCCAGTTCTGTAATGATACAGAAAGAAGTATCACATCAGTGTGATCTACACCAGAAGACAGAGATCAGGTCAGTAAACACACACACATATGTGTTTGTATGTATGTCTGATTGTTAAATAAAAAATAAAATAAAAAATAAAAATAAAAACACACACACACACATATCTGATGAGTGGTGCTGTACCTGCACATGTGTGTCTGCAGAGTGTGTTGATGTCCAGATGTGTGGTCTGGTTGCTGATGGGATTGTTCAGCACACAGCTGTAGGTGTTTTTATCCTGATATTCCACCTCCAGAGGTAGAGAGAGACTGATGCTGAGATCACACACACTGATGCTGGACAATACACTCATTCCTGCGTACCAGGACAGAGTCACATCACACACACTCAACACTGATGATGAACACACCACTGAACATGATGATGATGAAGAATTATCTCTTGTAATTTTAGGAACAGGAAGAGGGGCTGGAAAACATAAGAGAATAGAGATACATATGGAAATGTTTAAACATTTTTTGATAGTTAAAGTTCACCCAAAAATTACTTTTTTGTCTTCAGTTGAACAGTAAAGAAGATTTTTAGCTGAAACCGTGGTCCTCTGTGATTAATTTAAAAGTAGCGCTCATCCAACCCGATCTCACGACCAAGTCGTACGAATTCGACGAATGATTAAAAAGTGGCTAATTCGTAACAATTCATACGACCTCACTCGTACGAATTAATAAGATTTTGCTAAATCGTACATATTTTACGAATTGGCCAATTCGGATGAATTCATACTGACCTACCCCTTACCCCGCCCCTAAACTTAACCATCACGTGGGTTTAGACAAATCGTACGAATTAGTACGAGTGAGGTCGTACGAATTAGTACGAAATAGACACTTTTTAATCATGCGGCGAATTCTTACGAATTGGTCGTGAGATAGTGTTTCACAATGTTTCACTGCATACCCTGCACGCATACATCATTATGCGACAGGAAGGCTGTAGATTACAGGTTAAAAAATTTTAAATAATGTTCAGTCATTAATTACTCACCCCCATGCTGTACCAACCCCGTAAGACCTTCGTTCGTCTTCGGAACACAAATGAAGATATTTTTGATTAAATTTGAGAGCTGTATAACTACCACATTGGCTCCTAAGGGACTGCCTCTTGACGGCCCAAAAAGTCAATGAAGAAAATGTTTAAATATCCCAAGTGACTACCGTGGCTCAACTATATGTTTATCAAGCGACGAGAATACTTTTTGTGCGAAAAAACAAACAAAAATAACGACTTTATTCGACTATTTCTTTTCTTCCTTGTAGGCCAGAACGAGACTTCCTTATAGATTTCCACGACGCATGCGCGAGAATTGCGATCTAAGCTGGTGTAAGCTGGTGTGAGCAGATCGCAATTCTCGCGCATGCGTCGTGGAAATCTAAGGAATTCTCGTTCTGGCCAACAAGGAAGAAAAGAAATAGTCGAATAAACTCGTTATTTTTGTTTGTTTTTTCGCACAAAAAGTATTCTCGTCGCTTGATAAACATATAGTTGAGCCACGGTAGTCACTTGGGATATTTAAACATTTTCTTCATTGACTTTTTGGGCCGTCAAGAGGCAGTCCCTTAGGAGCCAATGTGGTAGTTATACAGCTCTCAAATTTAATCAAAAATATCTTCATTTGTGTTCCGAAGACGAACGAAGGTCTTACGGGGTTGGTACAGCATGGGGGTGAGTAATTAATGACTTAATTTTCATTTTTGGGTGAACTAACCCTTTAAGACCTCAACGTATCGTCAGGAGACACGGGCATTTGTTCTGTCTGCATTTTTTTTTAAATCTCAAAGATGGACCGTAACAAAGTACATTTACTTGAGTATTTTTTAAAAGTTTTCTTGAAACTTTTTACTTTAACTTCATTACATTTGAAAGACAAATATCATACTTTTTACTCCACTACGTTTCTGTCAAGCTCCTTGAGTAGAAAGCAACGTCATTCATGGGTTGCATTTTGGTTGGAAATGAAAGTCGGGTTGACATCAAAGCCAAAAAATAGGGCATGTAATTGAGGGAACAGCCATTTGGGTGTCCAAAACCAATGTGGACGTTATTGAGTGCACTTATTCAATCTCACATTTAATCCCACTACTGGAACTGTGTTCTAGAAATAAATGTGATATTGATATGAGGGTAGGTAGGCATAGATTCAGAGGCATACGGTATATTACACACAGGTCAATTCAAGTAATGAGAACTTAATTAACAGAACAAGATTGTGACTCTACTCACCATAGACAGAAACACTGAATGATTTTGATGATCGTTTCGCTCCACTTATCTGTAGTCTATAATCTCCAGTGTGTTCAGTTGTGGTGTGTGTGATGGTCAGAGATCCAGTTTGATCGTCCAGCTTCAGTCTGTCTCTGAATCTCCCATCAGGAACATCATCATATGTGGTGAAGATTTGCTTTTCTAAACTGATTTTAACTATCAGAGAGTTTCCAGCTCCATATTTCCACAGTATGTCGTCGTCTGCACGTATTTCAGTAAGATCAGTGTTTAGAGTAACAGAATCTCCCTCCATCACTGACACTGACTGTATTTCATTTGTTTCAGAAGAAAAGACACCTGTAGACATGAACAGATTAAATCTCATTTTGGTTTATAATGCCTGAAGTCAGTTGTAATTTGTAATGTTAGAACTGAAGAACATCCAGAAAATGATTTGTTCATAATTATTGCAAATTTAGAATACTAATAATAATACGCTTAAAATCGGCTAGTTAGATAATATGCTGTAATGTAATGGAAAATAAATAAAATTAAAATATTTTTGAGAACAAAATAAAAATAAGCAAATAATAATAATAATTCTATGACTGTGGGACCATGTGCACCTACACAAACACAAACCTGATTCTGAAGCAGAACTCATATAATGTTTGACTTAATTCATCTGTGAAGAATTGCAAATTAAAATGATCTCAGCTTTTTACTGATATTAAGCCATAAAAATGCATTTATAACTTACCAATCAGACTCCACCAACACAAACAGAACAAAACAAACATGTGAAACATTTTCTTCAGCAGTTCAGTCGGTGGAAAGTCTGATCTAACAAAACTATCTGCTGAAAACACTCAGTCTGTTCATCTGGTGTGTGAATCGTCCCACAACAGAGTTTTACCCGCCTTGGTCTCATTAACACACACACACACACACACACACACTGGTTCGTCATCTATGTGGGGACTCTCCATATAGGCTTAATGATTTTTATAGTGTGCAAACTGTGTATTATCTCCCTTCTACTAACTCTACCCCTAAACCCCCATCATATTCACACAAAACTTTCTGCATGATTTCAAACACTGTTTAGTATGCTTAAGTAAGCCATTTGTTTTTTTTTTTTTTGAGGACACAGGATGTGACCTCAAAGCATGTCACTATACACTCTCTCTCTCTCTCTTTCTCTCCTGGATCGTATTAAAATTTACTTTTTAATGGTTGAAACCATACTTAATTTTTATCATTTAATATTGATAGTATCCTATCATATTACAATATAGCTGATTGATTTTATAATGGTTGTAATAAATCAGTTCTCAGTTGTCGTGAATGGAAAAAACAAGCAAACAAAAAATGTTAAACGTGTACCCGTTTTGACACAATGTGGCACTAGCAGCTCATCTGAGTCAAACTGAAACCTACTGTGGTTTGAGTTCTACAGAAATGTGGTCTGACCTGTTGGGTGGACAAACAGCTGCATTGGCAGTGCAAGTGTGTTTTAGTTTGTAGGTGAAGCTTCCTGCTGTAATGAACCTCAATCACAGTCTAACTAACATTTGCATTTATTCATTTAGCTGATACTTTAATCCAAAGTGACTTACAATTGCTATATATGTCAGAGGTCGCACGCCTCTGGAGCAACTAGGGGTAAGACACATTGGTGTCTCACAGTGGATTCGAACCCGGATCTCTCACACCAAAGACATGTGTCTCATCCACTGCGGCATCACCACCCCCTACCACCACTTCCTCGCTAGAACAAACTGCTTTAAAGTACTGAATCAATCCATCAAAACTGATCTATAAAAACAATCAAATAAATGTCAGAGGTCATACGAGATTCATACCCACGAGTGACAGCAGATGTTATCACAAAACTAATAATAACTGTGAAGGCCAGTATCCTGTCAACACGCTTGAAGTAAGTTTAAGCCATTTATTTATATCGAGATTTTAACCAAAGAGAGAAAAGAAAACGAAAATGTACAAAGCCACCTTCTTCTAAGGCTGACTACTAAATCCCCTTAAAGGGATAGTTCACTTTAAAAATTAATTTTTGATATGTTTTATCTTACCTCGAGGGCATCCAAGATGTAGGTGTCTTTGTTTCCACAGTATTTTTAATTTTAATATTTTTAGGTTAAACTTTTTCACAGTCAGTTTGATTGTGTAGTCTTTGTCAGTCTGTGTCACACTGTTTACACAGAGATTTCAGAAGTGTTACCTTTCACTGTGAAGATCTAAACATATTTACGGTAGATATACAGGAAATTGCAATGGAAGACGATTTCAATATATCAACAGACAAAGTTGAGCCTTCAGATCACTTGAACAGGTGTTATACCACCCATTTAAAAACTTAATTTTCACAACAGGGGGACATTAAGACAAATGTGTGGGCCTCATTCTAATTTCCATTCTTTTGAATGTTGTCTCAAGTACACACCCACAGGGACACCCACACAGGTAAATACATGGACTGTATCAGGAAATGAATACATTGTAACACTGGAAACCACATGGGGAAACGGTTGTCAGAAGAAACATGACAAAAAAATTTTTTTTTGTTAGTTTGTTCCCAGTGTTTGCCCTCCTCATGCACGGTAAGATGTTTATTTTTAAAATCTCTTTTCTGGTCAGCAAGAAAAACTCATTTCGAAATAGTCATCATAAACATTTAGACATGTTTTCCTGTTCAAACCACCCTAATCTGCTGTGCTGGTTTTAGTTTGTTTTCTGGTTAAGTTGTTACTGTAAAAAGCATTGAATGACAGTTCAAATATATATATATAGTATAGTATAGTTAATAAACAATTAATTAGCCATATAAATCAATAAATGTAACTATATAATGTTCTGAAATGATACACTGCAAAAAATGGCAGCTGTAGTTGCCAGAACTTTACCATCAAAAATACGGTAGCAACATTAATAGTTTTACAGACTTGACCTTAAAATTTACAGTAATAAACCATGTCATTATCTGATCATGTTAATTTACCAGCCTATTGAAGTATTGATATGTGCTTTGTACCATTGTAATACACTGACAACCAACAATCATCACAGTAATGATGACGATGAATCGAAGCAGTTCTTCCACAAGAAGGATTATGGAAAAACTATGAGGAAGTTATTTCAACAAAAATACATCAAATGTGAAGTCACAATTCCGGTTTACTGTTTTTCACTGTAAATTATACAACGAGTTGTTCTTTTTCACTTTCAAAAAGTTTTTTGTACGTTTAATGGTATTTTACAGTAAAATTTTACAGTATTATTTTTACAGTGTATCACACTAATAATGAAAACTTAAAAAAAAAAACTGTTCATAGCCCAATTCCCTATAGTACAAAGCTTCAAAATAATAATATATTTTGAATATTTTTTGCAGTTTAATGGGTATAAATGGATGCAATATTAACAGTAATAATAATAACTAAAATAAACAAAGAAATTAAAGGAAGAAATAAATCTCAAAACAAGCCTTGTGGGAATAATAATCTGAGTATTTTGCATTGGGTTTGATACCTTTAGGTCAAATGGTCTTGGAGTTTAATGGCTTTAGAATACATACATTTAATGTTTTAAATTATAAAATGTATATTCCCCAGAGTCTTGTGCTATAAAATGGATATTTTGTCACATTTTACTTCACTATTGAAAATGCCATACAGTTAAATTGTTTAATTGATTTTGAAGTATGGAAGTAAAATAATGCTTAAATGTTTTTGAAACAAAAATAGCTTGTTGAATGGCACTACAACATGGTTGAATATTTATGTGAAGCTTCAAACAAATTTATATTATTAAAAAAAAAATCTATAATCCATATTCACCTTTCATATTTCACTTCCAAAATATTCAACCTGTTTAACCTATAATTTTCAAAAGCCAATTTTCGGCCAATTTAATTTCGCTTTACAAATCTGCTTCCACACATCCAGTGGTTCAAATTCGACAGTAAATTCAACTTTAACATCCAGGTACTGCAGGAAAAGCAGTAGATTACCGAGCATAATCTAAGTCTGCTGTTAGTCAACCTCACCAGCGGGGGGGCGCAAGCGCGTGTTGTTGACGAAGACCAGAGCAACAGATAGTGCATTTATTCATAAAAAGCTGATTTATAGAAATGTAAGTGTATATTGTTATTATTATGAGGGCTTTTTATGTTTGAGAGAGAGAGATTTTTTTTATTTTTATTTTTTTGCCGATATGCATTCTACTTGGTTTTATGAATTCAGTAATACAATATATTTATTACTGAATTCATAATATATGTTTGATATGCAGTGAATCAGTGTGGTTCTTCTGCTGTTTATTTGCATGTGCTATTTTGGCATTTTTGTTGTATTTCCTGTTGTATATTTTTATCTCACTATCTCAGACATGATTATGATTACTGTTTATTAATTCTCCAGGTGTTTCTGATGTTGAGAAAGTGTCGGTGTCAGTGACGGAGGAAGATTCAGTCACTCTAAACACTGGTGTTACAGCAAACCAGCAAGAGAAGATTAGATGGTATTATAATGACATTCGCATCGCTGAAATCACTGGAGATCTCAGTAAGATCTGTACAGATGTTCAGTGTAATGAAGGCACTGAGAGATTCAGAGACAGACTGAAGCTGGATCATCAGACTGGATCTCTGACCATCATGAACACCAGCACCGCAGATGCTGGAGCTTATCATCGAGAGATCATCAGAAACAGCACAATCTGTGAAAAGATCTTCATTATTGCTGTTCATGGTGAGTCATTTAACTCATGTTTCAAGCAGGTTATATGAGCAATATCACACACGTATAGCAGTGCGATATCAGCACGGCTTCATTTGTGCTAACTGAGCTGAAGCTGTGCTGACTTGAATGAACAAGTTTGAATACTAGTGCTTATCAAATGACAACATGGTCTCTAGGCAATGAGAAATTAAGAGAATAGTGTTTATAGTTCAGTGAAATGAGTGTGCTTTTTGGCATTGTGGTTTTGAAATTTGAGTTCAAAGGCCTGGTTACAGTGTTTAAGCAATCTAGAAAAACCAGCCTGGTCTCATCCCCCAAGGCGTCATAGGTGACGCTTTTGACATTGCATCTACGTCCGATGCATATGGCACCCAATAGCGTCAATATGAGACACAGATATATATGGGCCAGAAGGCGCCTCCTAGTGGTCTAACCTGGGGTGGGGAAAAAAATCGATACAGCATAGTATCGCGATATTTTCTGTCGCAATACTGTATCGATACACGGACGCCAAGTATCGATTTTTATTTTATTTTTTGCATATTTAATTATAAAATTATCTGTTTTACTTTCCGGGTTTCATGATTTCTCTATTTTTCACTGCTTGAGAACATAGGTTGAATCCGAAATCGCCCCCTAAACCCTCATTCACTAAGTTAGACTTATTCCCTAAGTCCACTAATACTGTTTATGTCACGGTGCGGGTGCAGGCAGAGAGACAGGCTGAGTCCAAAAGGTTTCAATACAACAGGTTTACTAAAGATAAAGTTCCGATACAGGCAGGAAGACTGGGTAACACCACATAACATTAAACATCGACCGACCAAGACTGACTAAAACAGAGGGAACTAAATACACTGAAGAATCAAACATAATGAGGTGAAGACAGGTGAAACAGATGAACAGGACGCTGAACGGGAGGCTGATGAGGGAGTGAGTTCAGGTGTGCAGACAAGAGGATCATGGGAAGTGTAGTGCTGGAGACGCAGACAGGATGGTGCAGACGAAGACTGTGACAGTTTACTTGAAGAAGTGAATGAAAACGAGTGAGCGAATTTGGAAAGCCGTTGAGCGTAAGCTGTAGGCTACACGTTAATGCAGTGCAATGTGGGTGAGAGATGCGATCTGACACGCGTCCCATTTTCTCACAAATGTTCATTTAAGACTTTATTTAAATCATTTTAGACAACTCTTATGAGGACGTTTGACAAAACGGACATTTTGGCATAATTTGTGTGTGTAATGATTTGTTCAAGCCCGAAAGAGAACTCGATACTGACGCGCGTCTGTTCTGTATCTCTCTCTCTCTCTCTCTGTGTGTGTGTAATACAGGCAGGATTGAACGGATACTGCGTAATTGCGTAAAAAAAAAGTTTGTTCTTGCATTGATGAAACCCGTGTTGCGACTGCACACGTAATATTCAGAGAATAATTACGTCCTGTCCTGTGTCCTGAATGTTCAAGAACAAGTTTTTGCACTTCAGTTAATGTGTAGAAGATAATGTTTATAGAATTTAATGTGACATTTAATTAAACGGAGTTGGGCAGTCTTATTTTGCTCATATTTTGTGATGTCTTTGAATAATATGGGGAACATGAATCGCAATATATTGCTTGTATCCAATAATATTGAATCGTGGCCCAAATATCGCGATACTATCGAATCGTCACATTGTTGCCAATTCCCACCTGTAGTCTAACCCTAACCCTACCCCAGACCTAAACCTACCCATACCCATAAGCGTGTTATATTGACGCTAAAGGGTGCCACGTGCGTCGGATTTAGATGCAATGTCAAAAGCGTCACCTATATGACGGCCTAGGATGAGAACGCGTTAGAAAAACTGTTATTGTAATTAGGAATTGTGAATGCGCTCTGGCGATATTCGCACTAAATTATTTTCTGACTGGGAACCAGCGAGCTTTTCGCCCAATTGATTGTGAGACCCAGTTTCTCGAGGTGTTCGAGTAACATGGTCCTGTGTTCTATGAGCTCTGACTGAGATCCAGCTCGAATCAGCCAATGGTCCAAGTAGTTTAAAACTCGCATGCCCTGAAGTCTCAGGGGTGCGAGAGCCGTGTCGTCATAAATGAACGGGGTGCAAGCGACAGGCCGAACGGTAGGACTGTGTATTGCTATGCCTGGCCCTCGAAGGCAAATCTCAAGATTCGCCTGTGACGTGATGGTATTTCTATGTGGAAATAAGCGTCCTTCAGATCTATCGACATAAACTAGTCCCCTTGGCAAATCTGCGCGAGGATTTTCTAGAATGGGTCTTTTTTCGGTAACAGAAAATATCTGCTGTACAGGCCCCCTGTACCAAGGGCGGGGTAGCTTTTTTTTTTTTTTATAAAGAAGTTGTTTCAAGTTCAGTTGAAATGGCTCGTCCTGCAGAAGGCTTTTCAGACATTGCAGCTTCTCACTCTATATGCAGCGATGCGAGAGATTAAAAACCAGTGATATCAGCCCATCAAGCTATATTTACATGGCTAGGCCACGCCTGCTTTGGATGTGACTCAGTGGGCGTGAAGCGCTCCCATTGGACCATCACCAATGCGCCACTCTCGATAGGCTGCTGCAGTTGACGCAGGACTGCCAATAGGCAAGCTAAGCTGCCTTGCCTATGTCTGCATGCTGCCGCGACGCGTTTTACATTAAAATTAAGGATAAATTTTGGGGTTCAATGGGCTCTATGCACGGCGTTATTTCCGGTGAAGCATTAGGGATGCTCGATAACTTCCGCCGATCATAGAGTCCAATGCAATACCGAGAATTTATATTGAATTTTATACTCCATGGTTATACTAATGAAACGTTAGTCACAAAAACAGATAAAACAGACAACCCTCGTTGTGTTTATGCTTCTTTTTAAAATTATTTTAAATAAACATAACTATATATAAAATTACATCTAAACGTATGTACGTTTCGTTTCAAAGACGGGAGGAGAGTAAATATTGAAGACTCTGCCATAATCCCGTTTTCTCCGGTTTTCCTCCGCTTTAATCTACACAACCGGAAATGGACGAGCATCCTTACGTCAAATGCGGAACTTATGCGTGCATATAGCCCATATCCCGAGGAAGAGAGATTTTCCTCTAGCGTAAGATTTACGCAGCATGACAGAACCTCTTCTAGAGAGAACCGAGGTTACGTTAGTAACCAAGTACGTTTTATGCTCTGTTTCTTTTTGTTTAGCAGGAATGCAAAGTGAAAAGGATTTAATATGAATAAGCACGTAAACTGTGTTTGCAAGCCCAAAATGTGGATAAAGTCACAAGATCACAATTTTATTTTTCAAAACGCTCCTAGACTAGTAATATTATAATGCAGTAATTGATTTCTTATTGTCCAGTTTTCTTCAGCATCTGTTGGTTTGTGTTTCAGGTGTTTCTGCTGCTGAACGAGATAAAGTGAAGAGAAAGACAGTAAAGGATGGAGAATCTGTCACTTTATACACTGGTGTAATAAAAAACCCAAGTGATGTGATGATGTGGTATTATAATGACACTCTCATCGCTGAAATCTCTGGAGATCAGAGTCAGATCTGTACAGATGATCAGTGTGAAGAGAGATTCAGAGAAAGACTGGAGCTGGATCATCAGACTGGATCTCTGACCATCACACACACCACAAACACACACTCTGGAGAATATACACTACAGATCAATAACAGCAGATTCAGCATCACTAAGATCTTCAGTGTTTTTGCCAACGGTGAGGATTGTTGAGTCATTAAGTAGCCTACATTTTCTCATGAACAGGTTTACAATAGTTAATATTTGTTATTCTTGTGGCATGTTTGAAAAACGAGCTATTACTCAATATTAAACTATGTCTATCTCCTTTGCAAGCATGATCATATTCACATGTTTTGTCACTATCACAACAATCACATGGTTATGCAACAAAAATAACCACATATATCGATTGTGTCTAAAAAAATCGATTTTAGGGATGTTATTTAAAAGTTAATATTGTTAAAATGAATAAAATGAATATTGAAAAAAATAATAAAAATTAATTAATGATTGATTAAAATGAAGATTATACTAGACGAGTATATACAAACTAAACATTTTAGTATGGATACCTGTTACACATATTTTAAGCTGGATAGTTATATTTGAGGTATGAAACTTTTTATTAACCTCTTACATGTCTTAATATCAAGGAAGGTTTGATTTTCCATTTCATGACGCCTTTAAATTACAAAAACTGGAAAGCGTAACAACCCTGAATCTCTGAAAAAGCTTGTGTGAAAGTTTTCCTTTATAATTTATTCACATGTACACTC
This sequence comes from Pimephales promelas, assembly GCF_016745375.1. Next base: position 10,541,709 of record NW_024121266.1, on the reverse strand, counting down.
AGATTTGCTGATGTTTTATAATGTTTGTTACAGATCAGACTAATGACTATCTCCCATTTATTACAGATTCACATGTAGAAACTCCACTGCATCTTCGTTCAGGTGTCAGAATTATAGAAATATGTAGTTATGTATTCCTGGCACTGCTGGTCGTGACTTTAGCCGCATGCCTGTTTTACTATCTTTATAGGAACCGCAATCAAAACAGACAAAAGTGTAAGTATTTCAGCTGACAGTTACTGTAGTTTTGTACATCAGTGATGCACAATGAAATATAAGTAGAAAAATATTACAGACGGCACTTGTGCTGTATTCTGCTTTAGATTGATGAACTATAAATATACGTGTATATAGTTTTTAACACCCATTTTTTTAACAGTATGACTATTTTTGATCAAATAATGCAGCCTGGTGAACATAAGAATATTTGTAAAACATTTTCATAAAAAACTACGGAAAAATCACATTGACCCAAAACTTTTGAAATGAATATATATATATATATATATATATATATATATATATATATATATATATATATATCGTATCAATTCCGTTTCAGTATTTTTCAATAATTCAACAGTCATTTATTCTGTTTCCACTTTTCTTTTCTTGTTTCTGTATTTCAATACATTTTTCATGCTTTTGCTCTTGTGTATAGATCTAGCTTATTAGTCATTTTAGAGCTAGTAACAGATCACTAGTGGAAAATTGTATTTAATTGCTTGATAAAAGTACCACTACACTGAAAAATGTAATGTAGGTTTGAAACTATTAAATGAATAAGTTTGTTGTTTAATGGTCAGTAAGTGATGATCTGCTGTGATTTTGTTCCTCTCTCTCTTATTGTTAGTTGTCTTCCTCTGATTTTGCAGATCGAGTGGGGATAGATTTGAAGATTGAGGGACAGTCTGTCTTTCTACACACTGGTATTAAAATACAGAAAGGTGATCACGTGAAGTGGATGTTTGGAGATAAAAACTTTCTCATAGCTGAAATCACAGAAGAGACACAGAAGAGAAGAGAGTTCAATCTATATGATGATGCTGCAGATGAGAATTTCTTAGACAGACTGGAGCTGAACAAGAAGACTGGATCTCTGATCATCAGGAATAGCAGAGACACCGACTCGGGAGAATATAAACTACGAATCACCAGAAATGGAAAATCCTCAACCAAGAGATTCAGTGTTACCGTCTCTTGTGAGTAATTCAAATCTTTCAATGGACTATGAATTTGTATAAGATTAATCAGATTAATGTGTAAAAAAAATAATTGTAGATACTATCGAAGCCCTAAATCAGTCCATGAGCGTGCACAACTCTGGTTGCAGTTTCGCTTGTCGCCTGAGGGGGCGTAGTTTTGCAAAAACTTAAAGACTTGCACAATGCACCTTTAATATAAGAAATATATTTATATTGTTTTAATGCATTCTTTCCTGTTCATTTGTGCAACATATTTTATTGGTCAGAAAATCTTCACCAATTACATGCACTGCTCATTATAATTGTGTTTGTTTTGTTTGTGTTTTCCTTTAGGCTCTTCTGAACCCATAGTAATTCTATCTGATCAAATTGAGTTCCCTGAAATCAAAGTGCAACCACTTCAGTATGTATGAATCCACCATGTATGTATACCTTTGGATGAAGCTCTATGTTTAATAACTTGTGTGCTCACACTGATTTATAGATCAACCCTAAATCTTCTTTATTATAATCCAAGTATTTGCACAGTGTGTGATTTAGGGCTGAACATATTAACCTGAATGTCACATGTTTGAGTATGTCACTTGTTCTTCTCCAAATATTAGTTTAGACATACAGTATTAAAAGTGTGTTTAACAGACGCGTGATTTAAAACCACATTTAGCCTGCATCTTTCTCTGCCTGAATCTGATGTGAAAGTTTTTTTTCTTTGCAGAAGTTATCTGCAAGTTTGAGTTTGTATTTTATTTTCTGTTTGATTTTTATTTAACACAGTCGTCTTGGGATGAGACTGCGCTGTTTTATTTCAATCTCAGTGCCTTGGTTTTTCATGATACCATGTTGAAGATATAATGACTATATAAAGTTATCTTTATCTTTCCACTCCTTTCACATTGTTTAATTATTGATGATATGCCTGTTGCCCCCCTTTCCTGTCTGTCTGTTTGTTTGAGTGGATGTTATTTTATTTCTAAAGTCAATAAGGAGTTGATCACATAAAAAAAAAAAAATTGAACCAGGAGAAGTGGCTGGTATTATCCTATGAAATTAGAGACAATGTGCTAATTATGGTTAAAATAATTAAATATAAAATATTTAAATGCAAATATAAATTGATTGATAAAAACAATGAAATTAAAATTACTTAAAAAGAAGGGAAACTCTGGCCTAAGTCTTCTGTCTGATCTCACTTATTTTCTTTCTTCTTTCATTTAGTTTAATTATATGTGTTACTATTATTTGTGTTTGATGCATTGGGATGGGATTTTTACACAGAGATTGTTATGTCTATTAGTAAAATCTGTCGATTTTGCACGTTTTGACGTTGTTGCATTACTGTATGCCAACAGTGACAGTTCAAAAATGGCACTTGTGTTTTTCCCCTAAATGTGCATGCTTGTAAAGATGTATTAAAATATCTTAATATCCTTTTAGTTTTTTGTTCTTAACAAACTTTTCTTTTGGTATCTTAATTTTGAAGGCGCTATATATTTTAATTCCAGAAATACTGGGATTTCAAAGTAAGTCAAATTGTACTAATTTTTAGTGGTCAAAACCAAATGTGGGTCACTTTGCACACAGCTGATACTCTACTGATACTGTGAATTTCTTTTAAAAGGGGGCTCAGCCTCAATTCACAATAATGTACGACTTGTGCTTGGCATGTTGGATTATAATTATTGAATTGTAGATTTAATAATGATTTAGTAGTACCCAAACATATAAACAACCCAGTGTCACATGTATGTCCTGTGTTTTCCCCATTCTTTGTGTATTTGGTTCAGTCCTGTTTCCATTTTCCCATTCCTTGTTAGTGTTTAGTTAATTCACCTGTTTACCTACCTGTCATTATCAGTTCATTTGCCCCAGATAGGCCTATCTATGTCTTGTTTTCTCTGATCTGTTCTCTGTGTGTTTCAGTCTGTTCCTTGTGTAACAGGGTTAAAAAGAACCTTTGATTTAAAATTTTGTGTGAATTTCATAAAATAAGGCATTTGGGTGTATTCATTGGTGTTAGAAGGCTCCCCTCCTGTGGCTATTAATGGTACTGCAGATATTTGATTTTGTCGCTCTTCTCTTGCCGTACCACAGCAGATTCAAGTGTCGACGCTGTGGGTATGTATGGTTTTTCATGCTCTGACGCATTAACAAATTAATTGTGAAAATGATGCGTTTCAAGTGAATCTTTTTGACTTAATACATTGCATACATATATGTGAACATATGGATAATGCATTTTGCACTTTAACACGATTGTTGAGAGTTTTATAAGATGTATTGAATTTACATGTGCGTCACATGTGCGAGCACGGATTCATTTCTTGTGATTATTGCGTCTGTCTTAACTATCTGACGATTTTTTGTATTATGAGTTAATTGAATGTGTAATCTTTATCTTTCTAGTCCATATGAATGTCTGCAGTCTGTCATCAGCCACAATGTAACTTTTCTTTCTTGTTGTTTCCAAAAAAAGGTATGTTGCTTTCGTGTTTATTCTATTAACAAATGTTATTTGACAATTAATGAAGATTTACGGATGTTGTCTGCTATTAACTATTCTGTACATTTACATTGGTGTGCTTATTATGAGTATTATGTTAAGTTTTTCACATTGTATATCAATACTGTGTTCAATGTGAATAATACTATTGACAGCAGATTCAAGTGTCGACGCTGTGGTCCATATGAATGTCTGCAGTCTGTCATCAGCCACAATGTAACTTTTCTTTCTTGTTGTTTCCAAAAAAAGATAAACTGAAGCTGAATCCCATTTGTGAGTGTCCTTTCACATCCGTTACACTTGTCTGTTGTTGTTACTATATGCTTGGTTGTTCTACTGGTTCCTGGATATCTGAACCTGCTTCAACCAAGCCTGTGACACCCAAAAAGACTCGGAGCCTGCATCTATCCACAAGTTTCCTACGCCCCATGAGGCCTTGCGTCAAAAGTGGGCGCGACTTCCGGTTGGAAGTAAACAAAGCACGATTTGACATGCTTGACACTCGTTCATTCAACAGTTGACAGTCATTCAAGTTATAGCGATCCAAACTAGCTAACGATGTGTGAACATAATCTCAACGAAATTAAAAAGGGTGAAATAACAATACCTTTACCCTCCACAGTAGTTGATTGGGAGTATTATAATAACATTATTAATAATCAATACTCATCAAGGCATGGTGACAGACAGATGTGCGAGCTGACAAACAATTAAAATAAAAAATACACACTAGTCATTGTGCTTTGGAGTTTATTCAAAATTATAAATGAATGTGCTGCTTGAATACATTAACTGGCACATTTGGTATTCTGTCAACACAGGCTTTGATCCTGAGTTTAGGTGCAACATCAGTAACTTAGAGAACAGCCAAACACATGCTGATAAAAGTTTATAGAATATTAAGAATTTAAACAAATGTACACAGGAAGATTGAAACTTGTGGATAGTCCCCCACCGAGAGTCCCGCATTCTCAGACCCCTCGTTTTTCGAACACAGCGCCTCCTGCTGTTCGAAAGATCGTGCTACTAAACCATGAGTTTCCTCATTGTTTTAGCCAAATCTACATTGGGTGTTTGACTTCAGCTGGATTGAACCGGTGAGATTTCCTGCATTCAGTTGAGGAGGAACTTAAAACAGAGACTTTAAGTCAAACAAGTTCTGCTTCCTAGAGATGTTTTGCGTAGGCGTAGGCTCACAGAGATAAAAAAAAAAAAAAAAAGCCACAACGATTTTCATGAGACTTTCATTCAGTACTTTGTTTATTGGTTAAAACAGCGCTTGTACGTGCAAGAATACAGTTCAACATGAGACTATGAATACCAATAAAGTGGTGCTACATATTTTATGAGTTTTATTTTGATAAACATGACTCAATGTTACATTAAGATAAGGCTACATTAAATAAGTTTTTACTGTTAGTCAATATTGGCTGCGTCTGAAATCGCATATTTCCCAATTCTATAGGCAAAAAACAGTATGTGACAAAAGAAGTCTGAGTAGCCTACTCAAATAAGAGGGGGCGTGGCTTTCTGGAGAAACGAATGAAACAATGATAGATTAAATTGAGATTTTCAACAATCGTACTTTAGTCTTTCATGAATTTAAAAATGTCTAATTTTCTACTTATAAAAAACAGTAATAATTAAGAACAGTTTTAAAAAAAACATGAGATGACAGAAGCCCATTCATCGTGTCTGACATCTTATAAAATCCAGATGAAATCAACACATTAGTGAATTAATGTGATTAATATAATCAGTGCTGCTGTACCTGCAGATGTGTTAAAGAGTTGAGCTGTGACTGGTTTTGAAGTAGACTGACTGTCCATTTCTGTAATGATGAAAAAGCCTCAGGTCAACAGAAGACTCAGGTCAGTAAACACACACACACACACACACACACATACAGTATATCATCAGTGCTGCTGTACCTGCACATGTGTGACAGAGTGTGTTGATGTCCAATAATTGAAAAGACTCTGTTGACTTCTTGAGATTTTGTTCAGTAATTTGTCTCTGTACAGGCCGCCATGCTAGATTTGAGTTGAATGTTGTTATTTGTCCTAGAAGTTGCCAGCGTGATTACTGAAATGTTCTCTTCATGTATTCTCAAATGTCTGTATTTGATATGTGAATGCAGTAACAGTGCTTGCTCATTCAGCCTGACTTCCAGAAATAAAATAGGGACTTGTTTTGTGTTTGGGCAGTCTCAGTTTTCACGAAAACCAGACTGAAACTTCACTTCTGAAAACATTATTTAGCTGGTTCGCAACAAACTTTTCTAGAATTTTAAAGGTGGGTGGGATTTTAGGGTGGGACCTTGAGTAATTTATGGGGCCCTAGTAAAACACACACAAACTGATGTATGTGTAGCCAGTGAGAGGCCAGGAGTGTTTTTGAGCAGGCACCTGAAGGGAGGCCTATAGAGAGAGGTCCAATTTTTTGTCTGGACCAAGATGGCAGCACATCCTCGTGTGTTGGTGCACAGATTCGGTCTGGGTGAGTGTTAAGCGAATATTGGCTGTTTGGTTTTATATTACAAAGCTTTTATTCACTGAATTAGATGTTTTAAATGCAGACACAAACTCTGTGTTGTACACGTCCATGTTTGTTTGTGTGTGAGCATGATCTGGTGAGCAGGTGGACTAGAAAAACAGAGATTGTTTTGTTTCATATTTATGAAGTCTTGTTTTACTAAATTAGGGAAATGTTTCTAATGCAGACGCAAACATTGTGGATTTGTAGGCCGGTTGGCACGTCCATTCCTATTTTAATCTTGGAAATTTGAGGATTTTATTCAATGTTTGTGAGCGTCTTGATTTATTTTTCTAATGAGATTGTAAAAAGTACGGTTTGTGGTTATTGTTGGGTATTGTTAATTGTGTTTTTGTATTAGGTTTAGTTGATCGCTGTTCCTCTTGTGTTTTAGTTTGATTCCTCGGCTAGCCAGTACCATGTGCGCGCTGTATGCCTCCAGCACAATCAATGCGGTATGCATGTGAATCGGATTGGCAAGTAGGGAGTTTTGAATTTTTTTTTTAGTTAAGTTAAAGGGATACTCCACTTTTTTGGAAATAGGCTCGTTTTACAACTCCCTCAGAGTTAAACTGTTGAGTTTTACCGTTTTCGAATCCATTCAGCCGATTTTCTGATATTTAGAAGAATATCAGTGAACAGACAGTTTCTGGTCTCACTGACTTCCATAGTATATTTTTTTCCTACTATGGTATTCAATGAGACCAGAAACTGTCTGGTTACTGATATTCTTCTAATTATCAGAAAATCGTCTGAATGGGTTCGAAAACGGTAAAACTCAACTGTTTAACTCTGGGGGAGTTGTAAAATGAGCCTATTTCCAAAAAAAGTGGAGTATCCCTTTAAGATTACGTATTCTAAAACTTAAATACTTATTTTGAACCGTATTTTTAAGGAAATATGAGTAGTGCCCTTAACATTTGTTTTACTAGTAAATAGGATACAGAAGCACGCCTGTAATTGTGACTCACCATATACAGTAACATTGAATCTGATTGCGGTCCTTCCCCCGGTGCGACTGATGGTCACATGATAAAGTCCAGAGTCTGTGGTTGTGGTGTGTGTGATGGTCAGAGATCCAGTTTGATGATCCAGCTTCAGTCTGCCTCTGAATCTCCCATCAGGAACATCATATATGGAGAAGATATTTTTATCTTTATCGATTTCAGCTATTTTAGTGTTTAAAGGTTCAAACATCCATGTTATCAGATCATGTTCCTGTAATTTAGTAACACCAGATTCTAGAGTGACTGAATCTCCCTCCATCACTGAAATGATCCTCACTGCACCATCAGCAAACACTGGAGAACACAGACAGTTTCTCAGTCACACAATGAAGTTCTCGTTACAGTAAAATAAATATCTTAACATTGGTTTAATCAAGCTTCAACTTTAAGCTTGTAGGTTTGAAATGATCCCAAACTTTAGTTTTGGCTTTGGGGTTGGTAGATGCTTTGAAATAAAAGTGAGTATTTAAGCTTTAACTCTTGCTTCAACATCAGAAGTGAAATCAAGCTTTACAAGGCAAAATACGACAGCGGTGACAGATCTGTTTTATTTTTAGACATCAGCATCTTGGACTTTAACAACATGCATTTAAAGTTTTGTGAGGCCTATGATCATCAGTCATGATCTTAAATGAACACCGTTTTTTTTGATGCCCAAAAATCGATTTACTGAAACAAAACGCAGATCTCTTTATTTTTTTATTTTTCACTATCAGGCCAACGTTTCAAAACTCTAAAATTACAACAAACTTTTCTCAAATGTATTTTATCAGCACCATCAGTGTCCATCAAAACACAATAGAATGATCTTTCAGATTATCATTTATAATGATTAGTTATTATAGTAATTAAAGAAAGACACTTGTTGACTGAATCTCTGGAACTGAATGAACAGTATTACAGTTCAGTCCCATTACAAACACACATACTGTACATTACCTGATCTAATAAATCATAGCAAGTTATCCTGCACTAAGTTTTGGAAAATAGAAAATTGCATTTTTTTTTTTTTTTTGATTTATGCCCTTTCTGCTTTGAAATTCTGATGGGACAGAATCCTGTTATTTCTATTGCAGAACTTTCAGATGGAAACAGTCTAGGGACTTTTATAACACTAAGACTTCAGATTTCATTCATTACAGTAAGATGCCAGTAGAAAACTACGCAAACACAGAGATATCTTAGTTTGATTCATGATTCTGGTACACTTGAAACTATATATATATATATATATATATATATGAAGAGTTCAGATGCAAAAGCCTCTAAGTGCCATTTGAAATTTTCTTCTAGAATGATCATTTTTATCAAGCTTGTATATTTAAGTTCAGTGATTTCACTTAAATTGCTATTATAATTACCTATTAATTGTCATTTAAGTGAAATTACTGAACTTAAATATACAAGCTTGATAAAAATTATCATTCTAGGAGAAATTTATAAATGGCACTTAGAGGCTTTTGCATCTGAACTCTTCATATATATATATATATATATATATGAAAAAATAAAAGTTTTGAACTTACCAACCAGACGCCAAAAGCACAAACAGCAGAAAACAAACGAGTGAAACATTTTCTTCCTCAGTTCAGAAAAGGGGAAATGTTTAAAGTCCTGTAGAGAGTCTACTGAGGTGAAAACTGCTTCAGTCTGTGTTAATGTGTGTGTGTGTGTGTGTGTGTGTGTGTGTGTGTGTGTGTGTGTGTGTGTTAGGGGTGGTACTTCAATTTATATTAGTTTATGACCACTCACACTATTGTTTGGACTACATTAATTTATTAATCTCATTTACTTCTAAATTTCAGCATTAACCAGAAATAGAATTATTATAATCTAATCTGCAGTTACAACAACAAATAAATAAATGTATTTCTCTGAAAATATTGTGTAAATGTGGTGGTAAAAGTATCATGACTTAAAAGTTGGACCAGTTTGACTTAAAAAACAGGATCATAAGTCTGTCCTAACAATGATTGGAGAAGTTATAGTTCAGTTTTCTATTCAAAATAAATGAAAATATTTTATATATTATTTGATTATTATTGATTATTACATTAAGCAAAATGAATGTTGAATCACTGTTACTCCATCGATGAAAACCTGATGTTATTAATGTTGATGGAACGATATTGGAACAACATTGAGTTATCTTTATGATTGATTAAGCATTGATATTTGGTTTACCGGGCGATCGTTGAATGTGTTGAAAAGTCATTGATTTATAGTTGACCGGGAAATATGATTGAAAATCAATAGATTTTTGGTTGACCGGGAGATCAACGGGTGTTTAACCAACGTACACCGGACCCACTGCTCATTTCTGGACCCTTGGCACCAGCATAAAGGTAAGCTTGCTTAATGTTTGAAATGACTGAATTGTACCAAATCAAACACTGTCAGGCTGTTCGTTAACATGATGGTTGGTGTAGCAACGCAGATGCAGTGATAAATAGATTTTTGTTGTACCACTGTGTCAAAATCTGCCAAAATTAGCTGACGGCTGTAATTTAAATGGTTCAATTATTGCAATGTAATTGAACTTTAAACACAATTACGCACTACCAAATCTTCCCCTTATCTCGTTTTCTTAAAAACACTTAATTTTAACATGTATGCTCTCTTAATGCAACCATATGCAAAGCATGCTGGGAACTAACAAGCACCACCCAGTTTCAGTTAATGCAGCACAAATCATTCATGTAATCCAACACAAACGGATTAAGTAAACTTAAATGTTTTATATATTTAAAGGGATAATCCACTTTTTTTGGAATTTCGCTTTTTTTTTTTTCACTTTTTCCATGGAAGTCAATGACCAGAAACTGTCTGGTTACTGATATTCTTCTAAATATCAGAAAATCGGCTGAATGGGTGATGGGATACTCTCTTGCCCTGTTTGTATTCATTTAAATGACAAATAAATGACAAAAAAGGCCATATCTGTATGAGAACAAGCGTTTCACTTCAAGCTGTAACCAATAAAAATGTGATTTTATTCATTGGTCATTCAATCTGAATCTGAATTGATATTTTATTCTTATCATGGCAACACTTTTATACTGTAGGCATATGAATCATATTCTCAGCTTTATATCAGGTAATATTCAGTTCAGTGATTTATTCGTGTTTACAGTTGCTGCATACATTCATGAAAGGAAATTAAAATAGCAACATACATTAAGAATTTAAAACAGTGCAATTAACAAAAAAAATAATATTAATGAATTAAAAAATTTAATTGAATTAAAGAATATTCATAGTATTAGCCTCAAAGTGAAAGAATAGTTAAGCCAAACTTATTTTTACTATCACTAAACAATTAAACCACACATATTTTCATCTTTACCATTGAAAATCCAATATATGCCACAATTTTTATGATATCTCTTCTTTTTTCTCCGTTTTAGCTCTTGTAGATCTGATGTCATTGACCAGAAGAACAACAGCAGCGGCGGCGGCCACGCCCATCAGCGCAGTGACGACCAATCGCAGCACAGGTTCAACAGAATCACAACGGGGGGCGTGGCTTTCTGGAGGAACTAATGAAACAAATGATAAATTAAATTGAGATTTTCAACAAACGTACTTTAGTCTTTCATGAATTTGAAAATAATTAAGAACAGTTTTAAAACAAAACATGAGATGACAGAAGCCCATTCATCATTTCTGACATCTTATAAATCTCGATGATATTCTCGATGAGAGTGGTGGTGTACCTGCACGTGTGTGTCTGCAGAGTGTGTTGATGTCCAGATGTGTGGTCTGGTTGCTGATGGGATTGTTCAGCACACAGCTGTAGGTGTTTTTATCCTGATATTCCACCTCCAGAGGTAGAGAGAGACTGATGCTGAGATCAGACGCACTGATGCTGGACAATACACTCATTCCTGCGTACCAGGACAGAGTCGCATCACACACACTCAACACTGATGATGAACACACCAATGAACAATTTAATGATGATGAGGAGGATGAAGAAGAGCAGTCTCTGCTGATGACAGGAACAGGCAGACGAGCTGGAAAACATGAGAGTTTTATGAAAAAATTAAAACAGAACAGATTTCACACAGAAGGAAACTTGGATGACAGTACGATAACATTAGAATGCTTTTTTGTGAAAAATGATTCACTTGTTTTTGTCCTTGACATTGACAGACCAACATGAAATTGTGTATATGCAAGTTCACATCATTAATATGCAAATGATGGAAATATTGAGAGATGCATATGCAGCTGAAAATCAATCTAATATTTCACAAACATAGTATATAAAATATGGTCCGTACCTTTCTTATAAAGTAAACGCTGCACCATATGTTTTCTATCTATTCTTAATAAATCTTAAAAAGTTATGAACTTTATATAAAACATTGTATAGGCCTAAATGAAGTAGGCTATTCTAAAACTTATGGAAATACTAATTTTAAACCAAATGAAACTATATTTTCATATATATATTTAAAAGAAATATGAGTCTGTGCAAAACTCACTCCCAGTATTATGGGATGGTTGTCAAGTAAATGGATTTAAACATTAAAAAACAAAAGTTTACAAGTACAGTAGCCTATATTTGACACACAAGTGTGTGTCCGAGACACTACAAAAATTCATTACATAGCCTACTGTAAAAGTTGCTTTGAAACAATTGTGAAAAATTCTATAAAACTAACCCAAATTTAGCCTTAACAGAGTTCGACATTTCATTATAATTAAACAAAATTTGGTATTTTGTAAAATTCATTTAGAGATATAATTATATATTAAGGACCAACACAGTCTCACGAAAGTGCGTATCTATTAGCCTAGAAATCTAGACGCACCCTAGCGGCAGCAAAAATTATTTTGCAGCAAAGTGTGGTCTAGCAACTCTCCATTGGCTTTCGATGTGGAAAAACCAAACTCTGGTCCGGCCAATTACTTTTTTTTAATTTTTTTTATTTTTTTATTTATTTTTATTTAACAGTCAGACATACATACAAACCAACATAGTGCAGTAGTGAGCAATCTAAATCCATAATTCCACAAGTGACCAGAGTGATTTAAGTGTTTGATCTAAGTGTGTATGTGAGTGGGTGTGAGTGTGGGTATGTCAACCCTGTATCACACGAAATACGTTCTGAGGAAACTATTTTGCAAATCGCAATTACGTTACATGCCAACATATAAGCAGTGCTATTACGTTGGTCCTTAACGTAATGTCTCATTGTTAATACGTAGATTTAATACGTTATTTTCAAAGATATATAACGTACGTTTTTGTACGTTTGGATAGATGCTAAAACGTATAATATGGACGTATTTGCAACATTTAAACGTAACCTTATTACGTTTTTACAGCTACAAAACGTTAACTATTTACATATGTTTCATATCATAACGATATCTGTATACTTTCACTTTTAAAGATAAATGTAACAAGACCCCTTAATCCTACTCCAAAAAACATATTTATTTTATACAGAACATAAAAAGGATAAAACGTAATGGACAGAGATGTGTAGTTAAATGAGTTTTAGCATTAAAATATATTTTGAGCCACTAATCCCACTCCTATCCCTAAACCTAACCATAACCATTCCTTAAAACTACGTAGGTAACACAATTAAGAAAAGAAAAAACATAACAGACAGATACATTTCACAATAATTTATTTATTTATTATTAACATTAGGCTACCAAAAGTCGTTCACATGATGATGCGTTGCAGTCGCAGTCCTCTGGCAGTATTATAGTAATTGTGTATGAGGTACAGATCAGAATTAAAGTTATTAACGTTAATCCAAAATGTTAATCTGATTTCGGTTCGTCCTCTGTCTGAAGGCGCACGCTCTTCTCCATTTCAAATGTGAATGTACTACACTACACCGACTGAAACACGGCATGTCGCAATCTGTGACGAAGCAGGCGAGAGCCAATGAGCGTTTGATATCACTGCCGTAAAACATGCCGTAACGCTTCTTGAAGGCGCATTATTTGAATTTGAATTAATCACCAGCGCGGATTTGACGTTTGCGGTCGCTGCTGAGAAATGAAGATGAAGATCACTGGATAAAAGGCTGGATTTGGATCTGTTTCTTGCAAACAACGTATGGATTCTAGGATTTGGTTTACATCAAGCTAATAAAATGTATGTCTTTTGTGAATGTATCAGTATGTTGTGTTTTATTGGAGAAAATGCTTTTTATTTATGAGTTACGTTGGTCTATTATATTAATAAATGCGAAGGAAAACTTAATTGATATGACAGTTGAATGCAAAAGAGTCAAAATTTTAATGCCACGATTATGCATAAATAGTAAAAAAAACCTGCTTGGATGTATTATGTTCAGGAAAAACGTAATAGCACTGCAATAGTATTACGTTAAGGACAAACGTAATAGCACTGCTTAATATGTTGGCATGTGACGTAATTACGATTTGCAAAATAGTTTCCTCAGAACGTATTTCGTGTGATACACAGTTGCAACATGTATGTATATGTGTATGTGTGTGTATGCGTAAACAAAGTAACCATTTATTATTTATTACCATTGTCATTACCATCACCACCCCACTCCCCACTACCACCATATTGCCAATATTGTGTTGATCGATTTTTATTTCCATCCTTCCTCCTATGTAGCAATTGGTCCGGCCAATCACATCGTGTATACAGTTGGTGGGCGGGCTTAACACAATGACGGCTGAGTAGTTTGTGCGTATTATACGCCATAAAGTGCGTATCATATGCACGCGAAAAACGCGTACCATATAGGCCTACACGCAAAACTATTTTTGCCATATACGTAAATGGCAAAAAAAAAAAAAAAAAAAAAATATTTACGTATTTTTTTTTTTTTTGCCATATACGTAAATGGCCCCTCCTTGAACTGCCACCTTAACGTGGTGGAGGGGTTTGAGTACCCGAATGACCCTAGGAGCTATGTTGTCTGGGGCTATATGCCCCTGGTAGGGTCTCCCAAGGCAAACAGGTCCTAGGCGACGGGCAAGACTAAGAGCGGTTCAAAAACCCCTTATGATGGAAATACATCCAAGGACCGTGACGTCGCCCGGTATGGCGCAGCCGGGGCCCTACCCTGGAGCCAGGCCCGGGGTTGGGGCTCGTATGCGAGCGCCTGGTGGCCGGGCCTCTCCCCATGGGGCCCGGCCGGGCTCAGCCCGAAGAAGCGACGTGGGACCGTCTTCCCGTGGGCTCACCACCTGCAGGAGGAGCCGTAAGGGGCCGGTGCAGAGAGGATTGGGCGGCAGTCGAAGGCAGGGGCCTCGGCGACCCGATCCCTGGACACGGAATCTAGCCTTAGGGACGTGGAACGTCACCTCGCTGGCGGGGAAGGAGCCCGAGATTGTGCGTGAGGTTGAGAGGTTCCGACTAGAGATAGTCGGAATCACCTCTACGCATGGCTTGGGTTCTGGAACCACACTCCTTGAGAGAGGATGGACTCTTCACCACTCTGGAGTTGCCCATGGTGAGAGGCGGCGGGCTGGTGTGGGCTTGCTTATAGCCCCCCAGCTCAGCCGCCATGTGTTGGAGTTTACCCCGGTGAACGAGAGGGTCGTTTCTCTGCGCCTACGGGTCGGGGATAGGTCTCTCACTGTCGTTTGTGCCTACGGGCCAAACGGCAGTGCAGAGTACCCGGCCTTCTTGGAGTCTCTGGGAGGGGTGCTGGAAAGTGCCCCGACTGGGGACTCCGTTGTTCTACTGGGGGACTTCAACGCTCACGTGGGTAACGACAGTGACACCTGGAGGGGCGTGATTGGGAGGAACGGCCCCCCCGACCTGAACCCGAGTGGTGTTCAGTTATTGGACTTCTGTGCTAGTTACAGTTTGTCCATAACGAACACCATGTTCAAGCATAAGGGTGTCCACCAGTGCACGTGGCACCAGGACACGCTAGGTCGTAGGTCGATGATCGACTTTGTGGTCGTTTCATCTGACCTGCGGCCATATGTCTTGGACACTCGGGTGAAGAGAGGGGCGGAGCTGTCAACTGATCACCACCTGGTGGTGAGTTGGATCCGATGGCGGGGGAGGAGGCTGGACGGACTCGGCAGACCCAAGCGTACTGTAAGGGTTTGCTGGGAACGTTTGGCCGAATCTCCTGTCAGAAAGATCTTCAACTCTCACCTCCGGCAGAGCTACGACCAGATCCCGAGGGAGGCTGGAGATATTGAGTCTGAGTGGACCATGTTCTCCACCTCCATTGTCGAAGCGGCTGCTCGGAGCTGTGGCCGTAAGGTCTCCGGTGCCTGTCGAGGCGGCAATCCTCGAACCCGGTGGTGGACACCGGAAGTAAAGGATGCCGTCAAGCTGAAGAAGGAGTCCTATCGGGCCTGGTTGGCTCGTGGGACTCCAGAGGCAGCTGACGGGTACCGGCAGGCCAAGCGGACTGCGGCCCGGGTGGTCGTGGAGGCAAAAACTCGGGCCTGGGAGGAGTTCGGTGAGGCCATGGAGAAGGACTATCGGCTGGCCTCGAAGAGATTCTGGCAAACTGTCCGGCGCCTCAGGAGGGGAAGCAGTCCCCTACCAATGCTGTTTACAGTAGGGGTGGGCGGCTGTTGACCTCGACTGGGGATGTCGTCGGACGGTGGAAGGAATACTTCGAGGACCTCCTCAATCCCGCCGTCACGTCTTCCATTGAGGAAGCAGAGGCTGAGGGCTCGGAGGTGAACTCGTCCATCACCCTAGCTGAGGTCACCGAGGTAGTCAAGAAACTCCTCGGTGGCAAGGCACCGGGGGTGGATGAGATCCGCCCCGAATACCTCAAGTCTCTGGATGCTGTGGGGCTGTCTTGGTTGACACGCCTCTGCAGCATCGCGTGGCGGTCGGGGACAGTGCCTCTGGGATGGCAGACCGGGGTGGTGGTTCCTCTTTTTAAGAAGGGGGACCGGAGGGTGTGTTCCAACTATAGGGGGATCACACTTCTCAGCCTCCCTGGGAAAGTCTATGCCAGGGTACTGGAGAGGAGAATACGGCCGATAGTGGAACCTCGGATTCAGGAGGAACAGTGCGGTTTTCGTCCTGGCCGTGGAACACTGGACCAGCTCTATACTCTCTACAGGGTGCTGGAGGGTTCATGGGAGTTTGCCCAACCAGTCCACATGTGTTTTGTGGATTTGGAGAAGGCATTCGACTGTGTCCCCCGAGGCGGCCTGTGGAGGGTGCTCCGGGAATATGGGGTCCGGGGTCCTTTGCTAAGGGCTGTCCGGTCCCTGTATGACCGAAGCAGGAGCTTGGTTCGCATTGCCGGTAGTAAGTCAGACTTCTTCCCGGTGCATGTTGGACTCCGGCAGGGCTGCCCTTTGTCGCCGGTTCTGTTCATAATTTTTATGGACAGAATTTCTAGGCGCAGCCAGGGGCCGGAGGGCGTCAGGTTTGGGGACCACACGATCTCGTCTCTGCTCTTCGCGGATGATGTTGTCGTGTTGGCCCCTTCACACCAGGACCTTCAGCATGCACTGGGACGGTTTGCAGCCGAGTGTGAAGCGGCTGGGATGAAAATAAGCACCTCCAAATCCGAGGCCATGGTCCTCAGCCGGAAAAGGGTGGCTTGCCCACTTCAGGTTGGTGGAGAGATCCTTCCTCAGGTGGAGGAGTTTAAGTATCTTGGGGTTTTGTTCACGAGTGAGGGAAGGATGGAACGGGAGATTGACAGACGGATCGGTGCAGCTTCAGCAGTAATGCGGTCGATGTACCGGTCTGTTGTGGTAAAGAAGGAGCTGAGCCGTAAGGCAAAGCTCTCGATTTACCAGTCAATCTACGTTCCTACTCTCACCTATGGTCATGAGCTTTGGGTCATGACCGAAAGGACAAGATCCCGGATACAGGCGGCTGAAATGAGCTTTCTCCGCAGGGTGGCTGGGCGATCCCTTAGAGATAGGGTGAGAAGCTCGGTCACTCGGGAGGAGCTCAGACTAGAGCCGCTGCTCCTCCACATCGAGAGGGGTCAGCTGAGGTGGCTCGGGCATCTGTTCCGGATGCCTCCTGGACGCCTTCCTGGGGACGTGTTCCGGGCACATCCCACTGGGCGGAGGCCCCGGGGAAGACCTAGGACACGCTGGAGAGACTATGTCTCCCGGCTGGCCTGGGAACGCCTCGGTATCCCCCCGGAAGAGCTGGAGGAAGTGTCTAGGGAGAGGGAAGTCTGGGCATCTCTGCTTAGACTGCTGCCCCCGCGACCCGGCCCCGGATGAGCGGAAGAAGATGTATGTACGTAAATGGCACGAGAAATGACATTCGTGCTGTAGATCCGAACTTTCATGAGATCGGGCTCATAAGGACAAACAAGAAAACACATTGAACTTTTCATAGTTTGTGAAAAGATGCCTTAATAGAGACCACCAGTTCAGGATTGTAAACGCAAATGACAGTGTTATTTTTCTTGTATTTGCATTTGATCTTGAAAGATGTGGGATGGAGGTCCATCAAGTGTTTTTGAACTTAAGGCCAAATCATCAGTTACACCACTGGTAAGAAGCCCATTTTAAGATTAGTTTTACTAATAAACAGTCGACAGAACAAGCAAACCTGTAGTTGTTGACTCACCATAGACAGTAACATTGAAGTTTTTTGTGGGCAGTTTTGATGGGCCTATGATAGCTATTTGATAAACTCCAGTATGTTCAGTTCTGATGTTCATGATGGTCAGAGATCCAGTCTTCTCCTCCAGTGTCAGTCTGCCTTTGAATCTCCCATCAGGAACATCAAATGTGTTGATATCATTTTCCTCTTCATTGATTACAGCTATTTTAGTCATTTGAGGTCCAAATGTCCATGTTATTACGTCACGTGTCTGTATTTTAGCTATACTAGAGTTTAGAGAGACTGAATCTCCCTCCATCACTGACACTGACTCGGTCTTCACTGCATCTGCATCAGCAAACACTGGAGAAGAAAGAGTTTCCCAGTCACACATTCAAGTTCTTAAAATAAACAATCTATCTATCTTTAACTCTAAGCTTGTAGTGAAATAATCGCTTTCATTTTGGCTTTGACATTAAAGTGAGACTCTGAACACTGTGGTAAAGTGAGATCTCTTTTTTTTTAATAAAGGTGAGTATTTGAGCTGATTTTAGCTTAGGTTCAGCTCAGGCCAGTCTGTGTGTGAAGGATCTTTATCACCGGCTCTTGTTAAAATTAAACATCAGATGTAAAATAAAGCCACATCCAGCCGTTTCAAAGAACAACATGACACATGACAGATCTGTTTTGAGTATTTTTAACTGGACATCAGCTTCTCAAGTGATGATTTCAGACCGCAAGTAGAATTACTGACAATATTGACCATTAGGCCAGGCATCGTGACGACATCACATACATATAACATTTTGTGAGACATTGCAAAGATATATCTTATCATTAGTCATGATCTTATAGTGTAAACACCGTTTGGGTTTGGTGCCTAAAATCAATTTACTGAATCCAAACATGCATATTTCTGAAAAAGTTATTCTTTTTGTTTTACTTGTACATGTTTAAGTAAGACTTATGCAATTTCTAGTTTGAAATTCTTTATTTAGCATTATTTTTAATGCCGATATTTTGTACTTTCAGTTGGAAACAGCCGAGGGATGTTTATAACAAATACTTCAGATTTCATCATTTAAGATGCCAGTAGAAAATTAAGTATATAGTAAACTAACTATAACATTTTTTTCAAACTTACCAACCAGACGCCAAAAGCACAAACAGCAGAAAACAAACGAGTGAAACATGTTCTTCCTCAGTTCAGAAAAGGGGAAATGTTAGCCCTGTTGAGAGTGTACTGGTGTGAAAACTGCTTCAGTCTGTGTCAGTATGTGTGTGTTAGGGGTTGTCCTTCAAGTCTGTTAAGTTATTTTCTCCTACACCACAGTCTGTCATGTTTTAGTTGAGCTGTGTCATTGCATTGATAATATTGTGTTGATATATGACCACTCGTTTGAGACTAGTTTAAATTACTAATGTAGTGTAGAAACAAATACCATAACATCTCGCTTACAGTAAGTTTAATTTGTCAAACATTAGCATTCACTCATTCTTTACTTCACATTAAAACTCATGAGAGTTTCTCATAAGAGGAAGTTAAATTGTCGCTCCTTCAACCCACGTGAGTCACAGAAACACACACTCACGCTATTCACACCTCAAGACATGCAAACACTGAAGCACATTAACCACAAACGTCCAGTGGTAACACATTCTCATGCACACACTCTCTGACCAACAGATCAAACTACATTCATAGTCCATATCTGAAAATGAGGCCTTCTGTAGTTTGAGCTTTAGAATACAATACTGTAAAAATAAATGTCATGAAATTAAATTTGTACTGTCATTTTGCATGTTGTTTTGCCGTATTATACTATTTTAAAGGTTCCTAATTTTGTTTTGGGGTCTCCTACAATGTGCAATGTCAAAAAACTGTTTTTAATCAAATTTTCCTGTAATTGAACATTATTTAATTTATCAAACACACCAAAACAACTTGTTCTCACCACAATCCTACTTTGCTCTGATTGGTGAGATGGCCTAGTCTGTTGTGATTTGTCCGATGGTTCAGTCTGTGGCACGTCAGAGAATGTCTAATGGGCTCTATGCACGGCGGTATTTCCGGTGAAGGATTAAGGATGCTCGATGACTTCCGATCGTATCCACAAGTTTCCGAGGGGCGCTCCTGTAAAAAATAAAGTGGGTGAAACTTCCGGTGAGGCGGCGGAAGTAGCATTCCAATGGTATTTTGTGTGTTAGTTAGCGAAGAGGCTAGCTGTTTTTCGGAGAATTATTTTACTATTTAAAGACGCATATCTTTATGGGAGATGTCGTTACGGAGCTCAGGGACAACATGTGCTGTTCGCAGTTGTATGTATAGCCGGACTAAACAAGTTCAGTGGCTTAAACGGGATTGTTTTGAACATAAGCTGAAAACGAAATCAGAGTGATCCTGCCAACGACTGTAGTTTCCATCACCTCCCAAAAGACGACGAATCTTCCTGTGTACATTTGTTTAAATTCTTAATATTCTATAAACTCTCTCAGCATGTGATTGGCTGTTCGCTACTGATGTTGCACCTAAACTCAGGATCAAAGCCTGTGTTGACAGAATACCAAATGTGCCAGTTAATGTTATTCAAGTAGCACATTAATTTATAATTTTGAATAAACTCCAAAGCACAATGACTAAGTGTGTATTTTTTATTTCAACTGTTTGTCAGCTCGCACAACTGTCTGTCACCATGCCTTGATAAGTATTGATTATTAATAATGTTATTATAATACTCCCAATCAACTACTGCGGAGGGTAAAGGTACTGTTATTTCACCCTTTTTAATTTCGTTGAGGTTGTGTTCCCACATCGTTAGCTAGATTGGATCGCTATAACTTGAATGACTGTCAACTATTGAATGAACGAGTGTCAAGCATGTCAAATCGCGCTTTGTTTACTTCCAACCGGAAGTCGCGCCCACTTTTGACGCAAGGCCTCATGGGGCGTAGTAGGAAACTTGTGGATATTCAAATTGCAAACACGAGGAGAGCATGAAAGACCCATATACAGTAAAAGAAAGGGAAAGACCCACAACTGGCAGATGAACGTGCTCTCCAAAACGGTAGGAAATAAAATTAGATAGAATGGAGGATTTTAACTGTGACAAGATGATTGACAGGGCAGTTTACGGTGACAGGATGCACGGAGCACGCGACAGAGCTTTCCGTTAAAGATGACGTGATAGTATGTCCCAAAGCTTGCCTACTCTTTTGCTACACACTCAAAAGTATGTACTTTTTCCTCACAAAAAGAGTACATACTTTTAGGGCGTAGGCCTACGTAGTATAAGTAAGCTAATTGGGACGCAGCTTTAGATTAATAAATCATCAAAGCAGCCAACTAACATTTTTCTTTTTCCTTTATTTGTAAATTTATTTACCACTGTATGACAGAAAGATTCTGAACCATTTTTCATTTAAAGATGAAGATAAAGATGGCTTACCGTGGATAATTATTTGTCGTTTATCAAAGCATCATTTGTTTTTAAAATTGTTTGTAGTATCTTTAATATGAAGAATGATAGTTGTGAATCTTGGCACCGTTTAGCCTGTAAGAATACGTTGTTCCCCTAGAGGTCAAATTATGTCATAGTTTAATTTATGAGTGTGTTTACAGCTCGCACATCTAACAGTTGAAATGAAGTGGAAACTGTAGACATCACTTATGTTTAAGATATAGAAACATACATAGAAACACAAAGTTAGAAGTGGAATATTCTGACTTAATATGTTTGAGGGTATGTTTGATTGCTTTGCTATTTTTAGATCTCGGCATTACATCTACATGTATATATTAATCTCTTTCTTAATTAAGCACTGTGTTTCCCACTTATGAATTTACATTTGTGAATATGCAATTTACAAAAATAAATAAAATTAGTAATACAACCAGCATCCTTTGAGCAATAGTCCGTAATAAAATATCTTTATATTTCACGTATTTATAGGATAAGAGAAATGTATTCAAAATTATCAGCAATAAATATCTCAATATTTTTGGAGAAACACTATCTTGGACCAAAATATTTGAGAAATAGTTTCACCTTTGCCGAAAAAACATTTCAAATAAAAGTTCCTTCATTATTAATAACTGACTTGCCAATAACAACTAGTTCCTAAACCAGTTTTTATTATTATTTATGTATTTATTCCTGTCCAAAATATTGCCCTTATTCCAGATAAAGAATGTGTGGGGAGAAAAGTTGTGTTTGTAAATGATCAAGTGCTTGTTTAATCATAAGTTTTTCCATATTGAGCATTTCAATAAGCCTGAGCATTGAAACATCTGCAACTAAGATCACATTTAGTCCTATTTACTCATATTATTATAAAAAATACTGTAAATATGTTCATTATCTGTAAATGTTTATTTTGACTAAACCTATCTGGGTTTTTATGCTTTTTAAAATTTGTTATTCTTAAATGTTATTATGTTTTGTTATATTTATATGTGTTGAAAAACACCTGGCAATAAATGGAGTAATTCCAATCGGGTCCATCGGTGCTCGGCCCTAAAAAGATCTTTCTGATTATTCACTAAAATATTGTTTTAGCTATTTTAAGACCAGCTACCTAATATTGCACAATATTAGCACTATCCTCCAGACAATGTAGTACACTTGTGAGAGAGACAGATTTAATACTATACTAGGCAAATATTGATTTTCTTGAAGAAAAATGAAAAAAAAAAAAATCAAAGAATCTTGGCAAATGAAGCATCATGTGATTGTAGTTCATCCCTTCATAAATATATTACATGACATGTTTCTATTTGCACTATTTAGTTGCTGCATACAATTATGAAACAGAATAGAATCGCAACATCACATACATTAGTAATAAAAAATGAAAACAGAGAAATTAAAGAAATATAAAATGGATGGTATTAAAGAAGAAAATAAAGTATTATCGTTGTGAACACTAGATGGCCCAATACACCAGATTAATCTAATGAACCTTTTCCAGTTCAGAGAGAGAGAGAGAGAGAGAGAGAGAGAGAGAGAGAGAGAGAGAGAGAGAGAGAGAGAGAGAGAGAGAGAGAGAGAGAGAGAGAGAGAGAGAGAGAGAGAGAGAGAGAGAGAGCACTGGTTCTCAAAGCTTATTTCACCATCACTACATTTACATCACATTTATGCTTTTAGCAGATGTTTTATCCAAAGTCTATTACAAAAGAGGAGCAAAAACATTCATCAAAGAGCCAACAATCGTTGCAGTTCATAATGCGGTTTATTAGATAACTACAGTGGATAAACAAGAAGTTTAGGCAAGCTTGTGTCCTGTGTGCTCTTTCTGTGAGATATTCTCTCCAGATTAATTATAGTTGTATTGTTTTATCTCATATTGTGCAATAATCCCTCCAGACATCACTTTAACCACTACTGTATCAATCCCTGACCAGACCTCAAACGTCCATATCAACAGCGGCTCGCGGTTTGGTTAGCCTTAAAAAAGACCATTTCACCCTTATAAAGCATCTAATGCCTATATAAAAGTAACGTTTCTTGGAGGCTTTTAAAAGTGTAAGATAATCCTGTTTTTCACAGTCTGCTGAAGGAAGTGTTAATATAGAGCATCAGCATTAGAGCATTAATATGCAAATCATGGAAATATAGAGACATACAGCTGAACATCACTCTTTTCTTTTCACATACATATAATAAACTCTGATATACAGTATATTCACAGATATCACAGAGAGGTTTTCTCAGTAAAACAAAAAAGGAAGTTAAATTGTCGCCCCTTCAACTCACGTGATTCACAGGAACACACACTCACGCTATTCACACCTCAAGACATGCAAACACTGAAGCACATTAACCACAAACATCCAGTTAAAACACATTCTCACACACACTCTCTGACCAACAGATCAAACTACATTCATTGATATCTGAAAATGAGGCCTTCTGTAGTTTGAGCTGCAATACAATAGTGTGAAAATATATTAAAAATGTCATGTCATTAAATGTGCTTTCATTCTGCAAATGTTCTTGCTTAACGTGCCCCTATTATGCTATTTTAAAGGTTTCTAAATAGTTTTGTTTTGGATTTATAAATATATTTACATGCATCCAATGTCACAAAGATGCTGAAAACTTTGTGTTCGCAGATTCATTCTTTTTTAAACCCAGTCTGTTGTGATTGGTCTACTTTGCTCTGATTGGTCAGATGTCTCAGTCTGTTGTGACTGGTCTACTCTGCTCTGATTGGTCAGATGGCTCAGTCTGTTGTGATTGGTCTACTCTGCTCTGATTGGTCAGATTGCTCAGTCTGTTGTGACTGGTCTACTCTGCTTAAGTTTTAAATAAAATATATTTACTAAGTTAAAGTTGAAGCTCCAATCTCCTCCCGAAAATCCCCCAAAACGTGTGTTGGCGCCAGTGTTGCCAGATGTACGATAATTATCGTATTTGTACGATAATTTTGACCTCTGTACGATGTACGATCAATAATGAAAAAAATCCCATAATGTACGATAATTTCAGAGTTTTCAGTCGTTCGTCCAAACACATCCTACCGCTTCTCTCTCTGACCCCGAATCATTTTGCAGGCTCCCCTGCCAGCACGCAAGCACCTAACACACACACACACACACTACACTACAGTTTTGCTGAAGAAGACAGTTCAGTTAAATCAGTCTAAACAAAACGAAGCAGTGAAGTGATAAAAAAAATGAGCTCAGAAAGGAAAGGTGAGGACAGTGGAGGAGTGAAGAGAAAGGCAGAGTCTGAAGAGCACTGGAAAAGTAAGCATAGGCCACCCACAAACATATAGGACAGAGTGGGAAAAAGACCCCACTTTTTTTAGGATGGCTAAAACCGGTTCCAGGAAACGATGCTAAAGCAGTCTGTCGTTGACCAGTGGAGGCGATTGCCTGTCATGGCCTTGAGTGAAGACACGAAAGAAATGGATGTCAATGAATTTTGGCATCATATTTCTACGTTGGAAGAATTTAATTAGAATAGAATTTGAATGTTTCTAGAGTCGATTGTGCCCTTTTTTTCTCTCTGTATCATAGTTAAATTATAGTCTAGTTCAAAATGTGAACTGTCGGCATATCTTTTGCACTAAGGCAAAAAAAAGTTAAGTTGCCAGATTTCCTCCAGTTTGAGCGTATTACACAGCTTGTTTAAATTGGCTGTAAAATTATGTGGAAAATAAAATTGTTGGAAAATAGCTTTATATTATGCGTTTGGTTTGTGTACGATAATTGTTCTCAAAAAACGATAATTTTGAGGTTTTGGTACGATACTTTGACATTTCTAATCTGGCAACACTGGTTGGCGCCTCAGTGACTACTTCTCTCAGAGAAGCTGTCAATCATGACGTGATTTGGAGAGAAGGGGGGCCTTGGAATAAAAAAGGTTGAGAACCAATGATTTAGTGTATGAATTTTGATGTAACATCAATTGGAAAAGCTCCATTATTTGGTCTGTAAATAACTTTTTTTTTGGATTACTTTTGAATCTGGGCAAATAATAGATAAAGTGTCGTGTTGGCACAATAATTTGAAAACTTTTTGTAATTTTCACACTGTTGAATAGATTAATCTAAACTTACACTAACCAAATTCTGCTCATGATTAAAATTCAATAGAATTATATTTACCTGATTTATTCTGTGAATTTTACCTGATTTTTATATACTGCTTGATAATAAAAGTACAACACACAGTGTTACACACCTCTGACCTGCAACTCCTCTTTAACTGTTGGTAGATACTTAAAGAAGGTTTATCTAGAGGAAGTCAGACTGTGCGGTTCATAACAGGAAGATGTCCTTCACCTTCAAACTAAACGCAGATTAAACAAATGCCCGCTATCATGCAAAAGCTGTTTGTCCATTCAAAAGATCAAACCCTGTTTTTGAGGGTTTGAAAACAGGGCCACAGCAGGTTTCAGTTTTACTCAGACGAACTGCTAGTGAAGACTGGAACGTTTTTGTTTTGCCATTCACAATCACAACCACTGAATAATTATAAAACCATATTTAAAAATCCACAAACTTATTCACCATTAAATTTAAGTTGAATAATCCACTATTTCACACAAGTTTCCACTCTTATATATTATTTAAATATTTGGGCCAATGACAAGATGCCTACATTTTCTGTCCAATTGCTTACAATGGGTAGGTTTAGAGATACGGTTATTTGTATACACAAATAACGTCTTTGGAGAGTCCCCACAAAGATATCAAAACCGAGTGTGAGTGTGAGTTTGAACTAGGTCAAACTCTGTTGTGGGAGGATTTACACATCAGATACACCAAGTGTTTCCAGCAGACCGTTTTGTTAGGTCACTGAACTATTGAAGAAAATGTTTCACATGTTTGTTCTGTTCTGTTTGTACTGGTGGAGACTGACGGGTAAGTTAGAAATATAATTCAGTTTCTTTCCATATCACTGTAGCAAAGCTTTTGCTTTAATTGAGATTAGTTAGAGGACTTTAATTTAATGTTCAGACCATATAAAATAAAACAATTTTTTTTGAAATATTTAACATCTGTTTGTTCTCCAGGTGTGTTTGTTGAGTCGGTGTCAGTGATGGAGGGAGATTCTGTCACTCTAAACTCGGATCTTTCTGAAATACGTGAAAGCGACGAGATACTGTGGAAATCTGGAGTTGAAAACTCTCTGATAGCTGAAATCAATAGACCTGCTCGAAAATTCTCCACATATTATGGTCCTGATGGGAGATTCAGAGACAGACTGAAGCTGGACAATCAAACTGGATCTCTGACCATCATGAACATCACAACTGAACATGAGGGACATTATGAACTAGAGATAAATGGAGCTATGTGGTCATCAAAAACATTCAGTGTTTCCGTCTATGGTCAGTCAATTCTTGTTTTATTAAAGAAATATTTTAAGTTGAATGCAAATTAAGCTTAATTCACAGCATTTGTGGCATGAGGCATTACTACAAAAAAAAATATTTTGGCTAGGTTTTAAAAGAAGAAATGTACCATTTTAATAAATAAATAATTCTATATTAACTTACATTAATTAAATCTATTTTTGAATCAAATTTTTAGCGATACTAGGAAGAAATTATTTTGTTAATTTTTACAGCTTCTGGAGCTCTTTACGTTACTGTGTAATGTCTGTGGACTGAAGGCCTTAAAATTAAGATTCCAAAAGAGAGTTTCATAGGGAAAAAAAAAAAAAAATCTATAATGATATTTAGATATTTTTAAAACTTCTTGAGTTACACATGCAAACTTCAGAAAAATATTCTTTTTTTTGCATGCAAGTGTTTTCATAGAAGGAAACGAGATGAATTTCTAATTTCAACATTATTTGTTCTAGCCATTTCCCTTTATATGCAATAATTATCGGCTGTGTGTAAAGTGACCCACAGTTGGATCTCGTTTTTCTACGTTATTTTTTCTTCAGATATTCCACTTTAAAAAAAAAAAAATGAAAGAAAAAAAAATGAAAAAACAAAACATATGGGGCCTTTAAAATGAAGATACCAAAAAAAATGTTTGTTAAATCAAAATCTTAAAGGATATTAAGATATCTTGAATATTTACAGTCAGTCATGCACTTGGGTAAAAAAAAAAAAATAATAATAATTGCTTTTTGACATTTCTGAACTGTCAGCGTTGGCATATAATGCCACACAAATTGTTAAATTAAACATATTTTATTAATAGACCTACCAATCTCTGTGTAAAAATAAGTAAATATTCATCCATAACATTTAATATTTTGACTTTCTTCATTTTTGTATTTCTTTCTACAGAAAAAAAAGTCTAAATAAATTATTTTAACCGGGGACCGCTAATTGAGTTGACACGGAATGACTCTACAGCGGTTTTAGGTTTCTACAATGAGACAAATTTATAAACATAGATATACAGAAATAAGGTGATTTTATCACGCTAAGATTATGTTAACATGCATATTGTCCAAATCTTGTGGGTGTACACTACAGTTGTTAATGCAAAGTTTAAAGATCCATTCACTGCCATTGTGTCTCATACATATCTATTAATCATTTTTGGCTTTTGTGCTGGAAATAGATTTGTGGTAATCAAAATTATGCCTCAAATGCTTTAGATTGAGCTGAACTGAACTTTGGATATTCCTTTAACTGATATTGATATTGAAGGTTTAATTATATTATAGTTTGAGATGACTTTCACTGACCATCAACACACTAAACACTAACGCAGCACAAAAATTACTACCATTCATTACAACACACTACACTAAAAATAACGATTGCTGTAGATTTACCCATATTTATTGTCTTTTTTTTTTAGCTCGTTTGCCTGTTCCTGTCATTATCAGAGTTTTTTCACCAAATCTTACATCATCATCAAGCCAGAATTGTTCATTGGTGTGTTCATCATCAGTGTTGAGTGTGTGTGACGCGACTCTGTCCTGGTACAAAGGAATCAGAGTGTTGTCCAGCATCAGTGTGTGTGATCTCAGCATCAGTCTCTCTCTACCTCTGGAGGTGGAATATCAGGATAAAAACACCTACAGCTGTGTGCTGAACAATCCCATCAGCAAGCAGATGAAAAATCTCAACATCACGCAACTCTGTCAGCATAGGCGGAGTGTGAACCAACTCCAGGGTAAGGCTGAATGCACTTCCTTCTTAAAAGCACATTTAAATAGAATGCCACGAAATAGGGCTTGATCCCTCAGTAAAGCGGCACCAAGCAGTGGGCCAAAAAGTATTTAGTCAGCCACTGATTGTGCAAGTTCTCCTACATAGAATGATGAGAGAGGTCTAGGTACACTTCAACAATGAGAGACAAAATGAAGAAGAAAAAAAATCCAGGAAATCACATTTTAGGATTTTTAAGGAATTTATTTGTAAATTATGGTGGAAAATAGTATTTGTACTATTTGGTCAATAACAAAAGTTCAACTCAATCCTTTGTAACATAACCTTTGTTGGCAATGACAGAGGTCAAACGTTTCCTGTAAGTCTTGAGCAGGTTTGCACACACTGTAGCTGGTGTTTCGGCCCATTCCTCCATGCAGATCTCCTCTAGAGCAGTGATGTTTCGGGGCAACACAGGCTTTCAACTCCCTACACAAAATTTCTCTGGGGTTGAGGTGTGGAGACTGGCTAGGCCACTCCAGGACCTTGAAATGCTTTTTATGGAGCCACTCCTTCATTGCCCGGGTGGTGTGTTTGGGATCGTCATGCTGGAAGATCCAGCCACGTTTCATCTTCAAGGCTCTCACTGATGGAAGGATGTTTCGGCTTAAAATCTCACGATACATGGCCCCGTTCATTCTTCCCTCAACACGAGTCAGTTTTCCTGTCCCCTTTGCAGAAAAACAGCCCCGAAGCATGACGTTTCCTCCCCCATGCTTCACAGTAGGTGTGGTGTCCTTGGGAAGCAACTCTACATTCTTCTTCCTCCAAACACGACGAGTTGAGTTTTTAACAAAAAGTTTCATCTGACCACATGATATTCTCCCAATCCTCTTCTGGATCATCCATATGCTCTCTGGCAAACTTCAGATGGGCCTGGACATGTACTGGCTTAAGCAGAGGGACACGGCGGGCACTGCAGGATTAGAGTCCCTCTCGGTGTAGTGTGTTACTGATGGTAACCTTTGTTACTTTGTCCCAGCTCTCGGCAGGTCATTCATCAGGTCCCAAAGGACACCAGGAAGAAAATTGTAGACCTGCACCAGGCTGGGAAGAGTGAATACAATAGGCAAGCAGTGTGAAAAAAAATCAACTGAGGGAGCAATTGTAAAAAAATGGAAGACATACAAGATCACTGATAATCTCCCTCGATCTGGGGCTCCACGCAAGATCTCATCCCGTGGGGTCAAAATGATCATGAGAACGGTGAGCAATGGTAGCCTTTGTTACTTTGGTCCCAGCTCTCGGCAGGTCATTCATCAGGTCCCTCTGTGTAGTTCTGGGATTTTTGCTCACCGTTCTCATGATCATTTTGACTATCTGAAGAAATCCACATACTCAGATTTTTTGGTGCCTTTTCGGATACCTTTAAATGTCCTGGACGATTTCAACCAATCATAGCGTACAAGGTTGCCTTATGCCGAGTTCAGACTGCATGATTTTAGCCACGATTTTGGCTCGCCGACAGGTTTTGAGAAATCGCCGACAAATGCCCGAAATCACAGGCAAATCGGCGCTCGTTCACGCGAGTGACAATCACGCAGTGTGAATGAACAAAGACGCGAACTGAGAGAATCACCGACGAGTCGCCGACGCCCGTGAGATATTTGGCATGCTAAATATCTGGACCTGTCGGCGATTCAAAATCCTGCTGTGTGAAAAGTGTTTTGACTGAAAACTACATCGGCGATCACCGGCAGCCAGTGAGAGAGCAAGATACAGAGCAGCGGGGAGTTCGGGGAGGAGTTATAGATCACATATCAACATGATATGGCATTGTTTCAACAAAAAAAGCTTCTTCTCGGTTTATTTGGACACAATAAATGGAAGAAAAATGAGTAGAAATTTGGCAGGAGCACTCGTGTCTGTTTCACCAGCTGTACCACAACCGGGTCGAAAAAAAAAGTCTCACGTGAGAACTCCGGTCTTGCACGTGTGGTGTCGCGCGTTGTTTCCTTTTCATATCTCACGCGTGTTTGTTGTGAAATGTAGTTTGCGTGCAGCGTGCTAGACAGAGTCTGTCGGCGATTTTTCTAAAGTCATGCAGTGTGAAACCTTCTGTCGCCGATCCATCGTCCAGTGTGAACACAGCAGCGACTGAATGCTGGCCAAGATAGTCATGCAGTTTGAAAAGAGCAGCGACCTGACTACTTTGAAAATCGTGCAGTCTGAAAGAGCCATTAGTGACATTCGTGCTGAGGTGAATTCAGTCGGAGAGAGAAGACGCATCATAATTATTAGTTAAGATACTTGCAGTTTCAGTTTAGTTAATCTGTTGTGTTCGACGATTATTCAGCTGGTTTACATATACATTGAGTCGCTGTGTGCGTACATACCAAGTAAGTTTATATTTCCAAGTTTTTCCGTTAGTATGCAGAAACTGTTAGACGACCCTGCAAACATGCCCCTGCGGGGCCGACGCTGGCTTTTTGTGGGCACAGTGGGCTAGGGCCAGCCCACGCCAAACCTAAACAGGCCCAGTGCGGGTTGCCCAGACGAGGCCCACAGCTTTGGGCTCACTGCGGGCTATCAGTGAGCAGCCCACACTAGCGGGCTGCCCACATTAAGCCCATGATGGCCCACTGTGGGCCATCCCATTCGGGCCCATGAGCAGGTTTTGCACCTTTGGGCCCATGCGGGTTTAGTTTATGTAGCCCACATTTAGATTTGCCCACATGCCCACAATGTCGTCAGTACGTCCTCTAATCATAATAACTTGGTAATTTTAATTCTCTTAAAAATTAAAAAAAAATAATAATAAAAAATATATATATATATATATATATATATATATATATATATATATATATATATATATATATATTAAGAGAATAAGAAAGCACTAATAATATATATATATATATATATATATATATATATATATATATAAAGAGAATAAGAAAGCACTAATAACTTGGTCATTTTAATTCTCTTAAAAAAATTTTTTAAACAATTTAAATATATATATATATATATATATATATATATATATAAGAGAATAAGAAAGCACTCTTTATATAAAGATGGTAATGAAATTACCTGTGGCCTGTTGCAGTTTCATTCCACACTTTATGTTACATATTTATATTACACGTTGCTCTTTATATTACATGTAGGCCTTTATATAATACAGATGTCATGAAATTGCTTTACAATAAAAGTAAAAGCAAAATGGTATTAAAAAGCATAATTGTCAACTGAATGGGTCATAGAACTACACAATGAGTTTAAATTCATTATATAAAATTAATGATATTTTAAATTGTTAAATGTTATAATTCTAGATGTTTATTTAAATGCTGCGTGCCTTTTGACGTGTTCTATGGTTTCAATATGGGCGTACGTGCGCGAGTCGCATTCAAATCTGATTCAAAGACAGGAGCGCGCGCGAGCAGATGGAAACCATGGAAACGAGGAAACCCATCAACTGACAAACAGCAAACTAGCGTCTCTCACTGTTGTTTTCTCTGCTTTCAGGTAAGTCTAGTTACCAAAATCACACAAATAATACATACAAACCTTCCTGATATATGTCTTACGTGTAATTGATACACTTCTGTTGAATATTTACTTTATAGAAATAGTTTTGTGTCCTCGATAAAGTCCGTTAGCATCTGACTGAACCGTTTTCAGAAGAGCTAACGTTAACGTTAAGTTGTTTACGTTACAATTGAGCTCTTGTTTTACATAAGTGTGGGTTTTTAACCACATTTTTGTGTTGATAACAGTTTTTGATAGTTTGTTTTGCTGGTAATTTGTCAATGGGTGATTGGAAGTTAGCTAAGTTAATTTATTTAACCTTGAAAGAATTCATTGTAACGTACTTAATGACGTCATTTACAAATATTGGTAATAAGTGATTTCAGAAGGAACAAGAAAAAAACACAACAAAGGGGAATTATTGTTTAATCATGATAATTATTTCATATGCATTATTGCACAATATATTACCTTAAGATTTTTTATGTATATTCTTTAGCTATGCTCTAGCTTGCTTCCTTGTATTAAACCCTTTGTTCTATTGTAAATTCAATGTAATATTGTTGGCTCTGTGACACATTGCATGTTATTTTCTTGAAGATCATCATAGATGTCCTGCTGCACCCCCTGGGGTCCAAGACAATCTCCACGGCTATGACCTCGACTATAGTAAGCAAAACTTCATACATACTGTTTAATTGTTGTGGGTCTGTAGGATTTATGATTTTGAATGAAGTCTCTCACTTTAAATTCATTAACTACAGTTTTTTTCAGTGACATTGCACTTGAGAAGCTAAATAATAGGTGGCAAATATAATGTTATAATAGTCATAGTTATAATAATTCAGGATAATAGTCATGGGTATATATATATATATATATATATATATATAATTTTTTTATTTTATTTTTTCTCTGGGTGTGTTTTTAATTATGTTGGCCAATGAGACACCATACTGTCCAACTCAAAGCTATTTTTTTATGTATGTTTGACTGATAAATACTGAAATTCTTTTTACTTTCAAATGCTGAATTCAGGGGGTTATGGCTGTGCTCTTGTTACCAGATGAGATATCATTTGATCCTGTGATTCTTCAGGACAAGATCTTGATGCCATCCACACCCAGTACATGACGAAGGTGAGTTTCACAATAGCTATATCACCATCACAAACCAAGAGGCCAAACACAACAGGCCTTCATCCATATGAACTCACCCATATGTAGGAATAGGTTCCGAAACCCGGTATTAAACATTAAACGGGCCCTGGGGCCAAATTAAGGAAGACTGCAGTATCGATAAGCTCAGATGTTATCAGTTCTGCTGACGGTACTGAAGAAATTACACACACACTATTTATTATAGACATTATCTTGTGTCATTGTCATGTGTTTTTCAGGCTGGTTGTTTGTCATTTTGTAAGAGTAGAGAGAGGCTGTACCTCAGTGAAGACTTATTTTACATTAGATAATTCAATTTCCGTACGTGATAAGTTAGATTTTCCGAAAAAACTTCATGCACTGCTTATTTCAATTGTATTTTTCTTCTATTGAATTTATCAATACTTGTAATTTGTTATAATTTTCAATGCAGATTCACTCAATAATCTCTTGAAATTTGTTTTTATATCGCAATATATATAGCAGCAGATAAACAAAATGTTTTATTTAAGGTTTTTAGTATTGTGCAGCTCTAATATTGAGCATTTAACCTGATTGAACCTGGAATTGTTATAATAACCTGGAATAATTTGTGATACCAGATGTATGATTATGTATGATAGATTTTGAACTGTATTTTTTTTTTTTTTTTTTTTGCAGGTTTTCTGGGATCCACAGTGGAAGGCATCAAGGCGTGAGATGTTGGCTGGACAGATGTACCTGTACACCACACCGACCTCTGCTTTTACATGGATGGCGGATTACTATCATGTTCTGTAAAGGTTTCATTATAGCAAAACAGAGCACCTGTGACAGTGGAATCTGTAGGTGTAACGTAGTCAGTTAAAAGTAGTCAGGTGTAAAGTAGTCACAGAGAGAACGTTTTTTTTTTTTTAAGTTTCAAACTTTTTTCTCTTTCACAAAAAACACTGCAGTTACAGCTTTTCAAATTCTTCATTGGAGGTGTACAAATAATTTTCTTTTTTTCAAATCACAAAAAGGGCTGTGCAAAAATTAATTGCAATTAATCGCATCCAAAATAAAAGTCTGTGTTTACATAATATATTTGTGTGTGCTGTATATAATTATTTTGTATATATAAATACCTATGCATGCATGTATATATTTAAGAATTATTTGCACTTAAATTCTGTGTATATATATATATATATATATATATATATATATATGAATACATAATCTATATTATATAAATATAAATATTTTATATATGAATAACACATTTTCTTAAATATATACATGCATGTGTGTGTATTTATATATACAATATAGGGCTGTGTAACGATTAATTGCATCAAAAATAAAAGTTTGTGTTTACATGATATATGTCTGTATAATTATTTTGTATATATAAATACACACATATGCATGTATATATTTAAGAAAAATGTGTTATTGATATATCAAAGATTTGTATTTATGTATAATATTAATTTTGTATAAACATATATACAGTACAAACATGCAAATATTTCTTAAATATATACATGCATGTGTGTGTATTTATATATACAAAATAATTATACACACTACACAAACGTATATAATTTATGTGAACACAAACTTTTATTTTGGATGTGATTAATCGCGATTAATCGTTTCACAGCCCTAATACAAAATAATTATATACAGCACACACAAATATATTATGTAAACACAGACTTTTATTTTGAATGCGATTAATCGCAATTAACTTTTGCACAGCCCTGTAAGAAATGTATGCTGACATTTAAGGCACGGCCACACGGGGTTTGAGCATATGTGACTGTGAATGAAAAGTGAAGTGTGACCACATGAGAATAGCCAAACAGTATAGATGATTCACAAAATTATACACCAAGAAATGTGCATAATTGGCCAAAATGTTACTGTTTATCAACAAAAATATGACCCTATGAGTTTGGTAATTTTTAGAATAGGATTTGTGCACCTGCAATGAAGAATTTAACTGATGTTTTGTGTAACTGATGTGTTGTGTTTGTGAGAGAGAGAAAGCAAAGAAAAAGAGGTTTGCAACTCATAAAACATTTTCTCGAAGACTAAAAATCTACAAATTGCACTGTTATAGGGACTCTGTTTAGCTTCAATATTACTAGATATAATACAGTGTCAATCTTATTAACTACTATTTATTTTGTATAAAATCATATACAGTATACAGGTAAAAAATTTGGAAACATTTTGGAAGAAGTCTATTCTGCTTATCAAGCTTGCATTTATTTGCATTTATTTAAAAAAAAAACTTTTTAATATTGTGAAATTTTATCATAATGTAAAACAGCTGTTTTCTATGTTTCTGTTTTTTATGTGAATATATAATAGTGTAATTATATTATATATAATAACCTGAATTTAATGTTTTATGTTTTGTAATTAATAAATACATTGATTTGAAATCCCTTTGACTTCTGTACATTTGTGAAAATACAGAAATTAGTTATGTGGTGACTGCATTCAGATGTATAGAATAATTGTTTTTCCCAAAGACTTATAGTTATATTAGCCAAAAAGTATTTATAGTGAAACAGATTAATTGTGAACTATATCTATTGTTGTAGATGCCCTGTGTGTGCGGTGCGGGCCCTGTGTGGGCTTAGTGAGGGATTCCTTGGGGCTAAGTGAGGGCTGCCCATGCAGGGCCAACGTTTTGTGGGCCCAGTGTGCGGGCCCTGTGTGGGTTTAGTGAGGGCTAAGTGAGGGCTGCCCATGCAGGGCCAACGTTTTGTGGGCCCAGTGTGCGGGCCCTGTGTGGGTTTAGTGAGGGCTAAGTGAGGGCTGCCCATGCAGGCCCAACGTTTTGCCAATGAGCAAATTCTCATGGGCCCTGCGCTAGCAGCCTGCAGGGGGCCCTTAGGCTAGCCCTAAGTGGGCCCGGACAGGGCCAGTGCAGGCTTGTTTGCAGGGGATGTTCATTAGCGCGAGCGGTACCTGATTGGCATAAATCTGCCTGTATTACTTCTTCTTTAGTAATATTTCGGAGATTCTGCATGTTACTTTATGTTATGTATGAGACATTATGTTATTATTGGTTTTACGGTTACTTTAGAGATGATCATTATCATGAGGTAATCAGCGCCGTATACTGAGCATATGGAATGTTTAGTTAAACGCATTTATGTGCTATTAGCACCTCCTTGTGGTGATGTTTAGAATTATTATTCTGTCTGATAGCACTTCCTTAATGGGTTTGTTAGACTGAATGCTGTTAATAATGTTTATTATGTATCATGTATATGTATGCTAATATTTATTTCTTTGTTTAATTTGTTATAGAACCACACCTACATACCCCATATGTAAATCAACCAGCTCTTCAGTAAATAAGTGAAGTTTGAACCTGGTGTGTCTGTTCAACTAAGCATCATCTTATACAGTTCTGACCGACTGCCTGCTGCGTTTCACATCCATTAAAATTAGTCTACTGTATCGAACCTCTTCATTTCACAATCAGAAACCGATGTTTAAGTTAGAACATTTCATGCTAGTCTCAAGTCTGTGTCCCAGGGGTAGGGTAAGCCGGCTCCAAGCTTACACACTCCGCTATGTCTGCCAGATTTACTCGTACGCGCTGTAGTGGTGATAGTAGTGATTATTTTTTTAACCTGGTCTCTATTTTTGACTCAAAAATAAAAGATCACTGAGGTCTCAGTCTTGATGGTGGTAAGATTTACATTAGTTGTGTCTTACAGATCTGGGCCTACCTTTACTGTACATCGTGTTGATCTCTGCTGCTGGATGTCTGATGATTGTTGCTGTGGTTGTGATCTTCTGCATCTGCAAGAAATGTAGAAAAACAGGTAAATCAGGAATTTAATTATGAATTTAATTATGAATTTAATTATGAATAATCAGATATACAGATATGAGATTACAAGCTTTGTCATTTTAATACTTCTTTGATTATTAATGCAGTCGAGACACGGGAAAACGACAGGATGGATTCGGTGTTGTGTAAACCAAAATCACATAAAACGGTAAGATGGGCCTACTTCACGACTTGTGTTGTAAGAAGTTGTTGCACTGGAGTAGTCTGAAGCACTCAAGCACAATGTTGCTAATAAACTGTAATTTAGGGTGCTTTTACACTGAGCTCGTTTGAGTTTCACAATTCACAATCAGTGTGTTTGCATGCATATTATGTCACTGCAAATTAACATGCATGATAGAAAACAGAACAGAGAAGCCTACATTGAAACAATTTTTTTTCGTTATTCTAAAGACTTCACATTTTCATATACCATTAGACTTTGATTGGAAGGAAAGTAGGACAAAGTTGTTAAGCATGTCATTTGTCTATACCAGCAGCTGCTTTGCGGTTCATGATTATTCAGATTTTTTTTCAGCTTTGTTGTTTGCTTTGTAGCTATAGGCGTTCGTGCTGCCTGTAACTTCATAATATGAGCAAATCATTTGTTGCAAGTTGTTTGGGGCGCGTATCAATAGGCTTGTTTGAGATGCGCCTCGCCTCGCCTGCAATGTAGTCCAGAGTAGGCGGCTGCAGTGAGGGGAGGAGTGAAAAAAGCGCATTCAAGCCGGACAAATCTCGGTTCTCGCAGTGAATCAGACACCTGTGAGATCAAAGTCTGATATTGCGGGATTCACGCTCGTGCACGTGTTGCTCAGATATCTATGGTGTTGCTAATAAACTGGATGTGATTTAAGTTCTGTTGCTTTTATATGAAAATAAATATAATGAACAAGACATCCAAAGTACTGGTTATTTAATTAGGCTACATTCCAAATATGTGTTTATCAATCTTTTTTTTTTTAAATACAGAAAGAGAACAATTCATCACTGTTGTTGTTTTTTTATTTTATTTTTTATTTTTTTTATTAGAATGCAAGTTACAAACAAGCACCACAATTCGTGAAACAAATATTATACAGTGACAAATAAATAAACATCAGAATAAAATTAATAAAAATAAATCAAAATAAGCTTAGTTTAAATAGACAGACTTACAACCTTCATCATCTTTAAAATGAGAGATATTTTCCTAATTTTCAGTTGAACATTTTAGAGTATATTTGAGTTACTGACATGGCTTTCTAATTTTTAACCCGTTTAAGAGACTCACAATATCAGTTTCAATTTGAAAAAAATTAAAACATGGCCTTGATTTGGAGAATTCAGCTTTATGAATATGGAATTTACCTACATCACTGTTGTTTAAACCAATGAGCATTAAGCTGTGTCGTCAGCAAGTCGTTTCCCATCATGCTTTTGATCTGCGCAGTCGGCGGAGAGCAGGCTTGTTTGAGATGAGCAAATTCTGCGCAGAATCGATCACCGGTGATCAGCGCGAGATGCATGCCGGTTAGAAATGTGTCCGAGAACGGTCCGCCTGGCTCTGATGTCATGCCGACGTATGTCAAAAAACTCTCGCGAGCGCAAGGCGGAAGGGTCGGATTCTGCAGTCGCGCGCAGTTGCTCTCCACCGACTGCGCTGATCAAAATCATGATGGGAAACGACTTGCTGACGACACAGCTTAATGCTCATTGGTTTAAACAACAGTGATGAAGGTAAATTCCATATTCATTAAGCTAAATTCTCCAAATCAAGGCCATGTTTTATTTATTTATTGTTTTCAAATTGAAACTGATCTATATTGTGAATCTCTTAAACGGGTTAAAAATAAGAAAGCTATAGTCAGTAACTCAAATATACTAGGCCTACTCTAAAATGTTCAAGTGAAAAATAGCTCTCATTTTATAGATGATGAAGTTTGTAAGTCTGTCTATGTTTGTAACTTGCATTCTAATAAAAAAGTAAAATAAATAAAAATAAAAGAACACCAGATGAATTGTTCTCTTTTAAAATGTTTGATTTTAAAACTGATATCATGTTTTATGTGTATACATAGGCTATGGGTGAATAAACTATCTGACAGTGCCATATGGGTTATATTTCATTTTTGTTAAAACAATAGGCTATATAAAAACACGTCTGTATTAAAGAAAAAAAAAGATTGATAAACCATAGGCTATTTGGAATGTAATTAAATAACAAGTAGTTTGGGTTTTATTTACATTTTATTTATTTTTATATAAAAGCAACAGAACTCACATCCAGTTTATTAGCAACACGTGCACGAGCGTGAATCCCGTTAATCCCGCGATATCCGCCTTTGATCTCACAGGTGTCTGATTCACTGCGAGAACCCTAGATCTGTCCGGCTTGATTGCGCTTTTTTCACTCCTCCCCTCACTGCAGCCGCCTACTCTCGACTACATTGCAGGCGAGGCGAGGCGCATCTCAAACAAGCCTGAGCAACTGCGCGCTATTGCAGAATCCGACCCTTCCGCCTTGCGCTCGCGAGAGTTTTTTGACATACGTCGGCATGACATAAGAGCCAGGCGGACCGTTCTCGGACACATTTCTAACCGGCATGCGTCTCGCGCTGATCACCGGTGATCGATACGCCTTATTCACGGGAGCGCCATCTTTGATTTTTAATGAGAATGAAAGCGAGGCTGTGAGGGATAGACATGCATGTCTTCAATGGGCTGTATGTTATTTAATGTGTTTTCGGATTGTTCTGCTCATGAAACACTGGAAAAATATCTTTCCAAGAAATGTCAGTTGACAAAAAACTCCCGACAATGTAAGCTGTGGAAAATTGTAAGTAATCTAGCCGCTTTATTCAGCTTTTTACAGCGGATGCCATTGGAAACACGGTAAGTCTATCCCTCACAGCCTCACTTTCATACCTGTCATGGCGCTGCTCTGAATAAGGTCTATTCTGCGCAAATTTTGCTCATCTCAAACAAGCCTAATGTGACAAAGTCACGTGATTTCAGTTCTTGTATCGTTTAATGGCGTTTGACAAAACAGATGGTGTTTTACCGCCACCACCTGGACTTCAAGGGTTAGTTCACCCAAAAATGAAAATTCTGTCAGTATTTACTCACCCTCATGTTGTTCCAAACCTCTACGTGTTTATTTGTTCTGCTGAACACAAAGGAAGATATTTGGAAGAATGTTTTAATCAAACAGATCTCATTCCCCATTGACTACCATATAGGAAAAAATATGTACTATAGCAGTCAATGGGGAATGAGATCTGTTTGATTAAAACATTCTTCCAAATATCTTCAGCAGAACAAATAAACACATAGAGGGTTGGAACAACATGAGGGTGAGTAAATATTTTCATTTTTGGGTGAACTAACCCTTTCAGTGTGAAGAAGCATCAATGCGAAGGATGATGCTTTTTTCCTTCCTTTGGTAAGTACAACCATGTAGAAGTAGTTTACATGCTCTATAGTCTCTTCTTCACTACAGAAGAGATATACATAGGCTAAACCAGTTTTATGTTTCCCTATGAGAACAATATATGATTTAAACCAGAATGCCATTTTCAGATTCATGGAATAACTGATGTCCTTTCCTATTGAGTAATCTGCCACTCTCTCTTTTCCGACTTTATTTTGGATATTGTAGAGGTGTATTCATTGTCATATATTAATTGTGTTGTTGAATGTGCATTAACAACTATTTAAAGCTGACACAGTCTGAACAAATATCAGGCCTTGTTGGCTTATCTTCCTCTACCCAATGAATCTTACTATTATGACTTTGAATCACTGAATATATACAGCTCCAGCCGTATGTCCTGATGTAGGATCCTTTGACACATCTGTAAATAATAGTCTTGAACAATATGCTTGATCTAAATCCTGCTGAACAACAACCTTCTTACATGTAGGTGTGCAGACGTTTCAATCTTAACCTTGAATTGTTGATGTAAATCGACTTGAGGCATGAAAAACAACCAGATATAGTCTATTTTTACAATAGTGGGAGTGACTGAAATCTTTAGTTGCTGTTCAACCAAAACTGTTGATGTTATCGTTCCCATATACTCCCAGCACTTATACTTCCTTGCTTATACAATACTTCGACTATGTGGCCCTGAATGCACTTTCATATTAATCCAATAATTCATTGTTCATTTCAATTCATTTATACTTAAAGGTATTATTCAGTACCTCTACCTGGAACACTGATATTAGAGAGGATCTAAAATCCTAACAAAATATTCTGAATAATTGTGTCTAAAACTGATTGTGCCTGAAATTTTAATTAAGGATTTAATTTCTACAATTTACATACAATCATATAAGCAAGAATGAAGTGTGCTCCACAAATAATGAATTGTTCCTGTGTTTCACACTACAACATTCAAAAGATGAAATATAACATTCAAAGACAAATCAGATGCATTTTGATCATCATATTAAACCTTCAGAACTTAATCTGTCTGATTATTTACCAGCCTAAAAACTGTGATAAACTGATGTAATTTTTAATTGCTTCTCCATGTTAGCATCTGTTAATTCTTCAACAAACTAAAGTCTCAGAATTTGTAGATTCAGCTTTTAGTGAGAAACAGTTTGCCTGTTATTAATTATCTGTTTCACCAGCAAGTTTCTGATTGACTTTGTTTCCTTGCAGAAACCAAAGATGGAGGCTGTGTATGAAAATGTCCCCAAAAGATGATCAAAACCAGTATGTACTGTTAGAGCTTAAGACATTTTGGATTTGTTTATTCTGTGCAAGATGTATATATTTGTTTATTGCTCTTTGTTTGGGAGACACACTCCCATGCACATTTTGCAATGTTTGAAATCGTGTTTCTTTGTATTAGTTTAATTTTTTGCTTAAATATAGCGTCCAAAACTCAACAATGTTGTATTATTAGCTGAAAGGTGCAATATGTAAAACAATTTTTTAATAAAATATTGAAAAGCCACTTGCACAGTGTGAAATATTTGTTGTGTACTAATATTATCCCAAAAGTTCCCAAGGATTTGTAAATACAGAAAAATTCCAGATTTAAATAATTTTAATTTGAGATTTAGGCATGTCTGCTCTGGGCATGAAGCAGCGATCCCTGTATATAAGATTTATAAATGTATAAGTCAGTAGATGCTATTCAGTTTCCATTTTAAGATGATTTATTGGCATAACAAATATTTTTAGATTTATTACCGAAGCATTTTCAGCATTGCTGCGTACAATTAAAACTAGAACCATAAAGACATTTAAAAAATGTGTAACTCACAGAAATACAAAACAGATACCAGTACAGAATAAAGTGGAGGAGAAAATGAGGAAATTGAGCATTTTGTCCACCAGATGGCATCACCCTACAGCCTATTGAAAATGAGTAACCTTTGGCAATGATCAGCATCAGTGGTTTGCAAAATGACAGTAAAATGTCAAAATGACAGTTGTTTTTTGAAAGCTGTTAAAAACAGACTTCTTTTTTCCTGATTAATTATCCTCATTTATTTTTCGGCTGGAAAAAGTTTAATAATAATTAACTATAATATAGTACCATGATACTCTATAATATGTAATAATGGGATCAGTCACATGGCATTTCGTCTTGGGCGCAGGTTGATAGAGGTCATGTGTGTTTTTGACAGATGAAAGAGGAAATGTTCATCATAAAAAAGGATGTCTGTGATATCAAGAATATAGTTGAAACTCCTTAGAATGAACTTCTGAACTCTTGCAAGTGTTGAAAATAATAGTTGGATCGTTGTAAGAGTCTGTATTTTAATATTCAAGTACACAGTATATTTTATTTTCATTATTTGACAATAATATCCCTTTTATTTCAGATGATTTTATTTTCTAGAATCACCATTAATGGATTATGCGTTTTATTTTACATAAAAAAGAGGAAGTTAAGTTGTGGAAGTATTCTCAACCATATGCTATTCACACACACTCACACACTCATACTAATGCAAATTAACCACAAACGTCCAGTATCACACGTTCTCGTGCAGAAGTTGTCTGTCCATCCAACAGATGAAACCACATTTCTTTCCCAGATCTAAAGAAAGCAGACCACTGCAGGTTTCAGTAACTCACAGTGTGGCTTACATTCAGTGAATCACATTCATGACACATTCATGAGGGATAGAAAAAGGAAAATTAGCCCAATTTTACTCATGCTCATGTCATGGTGTACAATATATGACATTCTTCTTTCAGACGAATATAAATCAGAGCTATATTAAGATATGTCCTGGCTATTCCAAGCTTCATAATGGTAGTGAATTGCTGTTTCTGTTTAAGTCTATAAAAGTGCATCTATCCAACGTAAAAGTACATCTGTCCATGATAAAAGTGTATATATCCATCATAAAAGCACATCTATCCATGATAAAAGTGCATCTATCCATCATAAAAGTGCATCTATCCATGATAAAAGTGCATCTATCCATCATAAAAGTGCATCTGTCCATCATTAAAGTGCATCTATCCATCATAAAAGTGCATCTATCATCATAAAAGTGCATCTATCCATCATAAAAGTGCATCTGTCCATCATAAAAGTGCATCTATCATCATAAAAGTGCATCTGTCCATCATAAAAGTGCATCTGTCCATCATAAAAGTGCATCTATCCATCATAAAAGTACATCTATCCATCATAAAAGTTCATCTATCAATTATAAACTTGCATCTATCGTTTTAAAAGTGCATCTGTCCATCATAAAAGTACATATCCATCATAAAAGTGCATCTATCATTATAAAAGTGCATCTGTCCATCATAAAAGTGCATCTATCATTATAAAAGTGCATCTGTCCATCATAAAAGTGCATCTGTCCATCATAAAAGTGCATCTATCCATCATAAAATTACATCTATCCATCATAAAAGTTCATCTATCAATTATAAACGTGCATCTATCATTTTAAAAGTGCATCTGTCCATCATAAAAGTACATATCCATCATAAAAGTGCATCTATCATTATAAAAGTGCATCTGTCCATCATAAAAGTGCATCTATCATTATAAAAGTGCATCTATCCATGATAAATGTGTATCTATCCATCATAAAAGTACATCTATCCATGATAAAAGTGCACCTATCCATCATAAAAGTGCATCTGTCCATCATAAAAGCGCATCTATCCATCATAAAAGCGCATCTGTCCATCATAAAAGTGCATCTGTCCATCATAAAAGTGCATCTGTCCATCATAAAAGTGCATCTGTCCATCATAAAAGCGCATCTGTCCATCATAAAAGCGCATCTATCCATCATAAAAGTGCATCTATCCATCATAAAAGTGCAAGATTGTGTGTGTGTATATATATATATATATATATATATATATATACATTAGCAGAATATATATACATTATACATTAGCAGAAATAGCATACGCAGAAATAATATATATTATAGGCTACAATAATATAATATATATATATATATATATATATATATATATATATATATAAACAGAAAATAACATTATGCCTATATATACATACAGAAAATTATTATTATATAAAAAAAAAACACTTTTACTCTCAGCTTTTCCACATATATTTATTTTAATCTTATTTAATTATTTATTTTATCCTTATTCATTCATGAACTTAAATTTTTCAAGGTTTTACTCAAAAACCACTCCAATAACCCCCTTTCACTCCTTTGCGGCCCCCTGAGGGTCCCGGGACCCCAGTTTGAAAACCCCAGGGCTAGTTCGGTCTAATAAATGGTGACTTTCTCTAACATTTAAATTTAGAAGATGTGTAGCCCCGATGACATGAAGATGATGTATAACGGACACAACATGGCAGATTT
The DNA here is from genome assembly GCF_016745375.1 of Pimephales promelas. Next base: position 10,497,025 of record NW_024121266.1, on the reverse strand, counting down.
GCAGTTGTTTGTTGTCAAACACAAGTTTCCTACCAACAGAATCAAAATGAATAAACTCTATATGGTAGACTCATAATGCACTGTGTTGCGTGTGTAACGTTATCAGCACAACATATCAATCCTGGGGTTGAGTTGCATTCTCACAGCAAGCAATTTTATGGGATCAATGCTCTGTGTGAAAGGGACTATTTCACATTTGGTATGATATTTGATATGATTTCTCAGTAATCGTAACATTCTTCATCAAACATCAACATTCATCTATTGTGTACTTTTTCGCAGTAAAACAGTTTTGCTTCAAGAGGAAGTTAAATTGTGGAAGTCCTAAATGCTATTAACACACACTCACACTATTGCCTCAAGACGTGCAAACACCGATGCTCACTAACCACAAACGTCCAGGACAGACACATCTCGCACACATGCTCTCAACAGATCAAACCCACTTTTATTTCCAGATGTAAAACTAAGGCCTTCTGTATTATGATTCCCTTGGCAATATGTAATCATACCCCAATATCATGTTTGTAATTCTAATATGTATCAAAATTAAATTTCTACTGTCATTCAAGTTTTAATTTGACCCTAATTAATGAAGAGAATAGAGGCGACCTTTTTAGACCATGCTCGGGTGCACAGACCATTTTTCCCGTCGAAGTGGAACTTGTGCAACATTAATTTTTACTATTGACAATTTGCCCGGAAGTGATGATTTATTACCTTTAACACATGGGATGGAAACAGTGCTTTATTCACTAATGTTTTATGCAATATTTTAATTTTAAGTTAATTTGCCAGCTTATGAAATGCTTTTTTTTCCAGAATTCAATTCGAGGAGATCAGTTTACTTTTAATGCCGCATGATGCTACATCTTTTCTGCATTTGATTGTTTGACCTTCTGACCTTAAACATAGTTTAATACAAAAATACTCAAAAAAACATATATATAGATTACAGAAAACACAAATAAAAATGAATGAACAGGTAAAATTGCTGTTCAGAGTTAACTTTTTTTTTATTAACACACTTATTTACAAAAAAGCAATTTACAAAATATCTCGTTGGGAGACTCATGTGCATTGTTCAGAGTTTACACGCACTTCAGAAATTGGTATATTGTAGGGCTTTTGAAGCTGTTAAACGCATGTTCGTGACATTTACAGAATGGTCGCCATTAGTGAGCAGTTTTAACCAAACCTTCAAACCGTTCTGTTACTTTGGTTATCTCTCACACACATGTGGATTTTACAAAAAACAATGCATCTTTTGCATTTGCATGAACACCACGGCTAGCACAGTGCATGTTAGCACCTCTTTTACATTTTAAACGGTTTTGTTGGAATAATCGGCTTTCTGGTGTACATGTTAACCTACTGACTGTGATCAGATCACTGAGGAAGAAACTTCACATAATTGGATTATCGTCTGGTGACGACACCTGCGTACACCACATCTTCCTCCTGTTTAGCACTCTGAAAGAAAACACAACAGATAAAAGAGGGAAGTTAGATTAATGAACAAGCTAGAGGTGAAATCCAGAAAATAATAGCAAGAAGGGGTTTTAAAATATTGAGTCAGACTCAGTAATAACCTTGTTTATGGATGTGTATTAATGTGGTGATGACTGAATCCGAAAACACCCCTTATACCCTCAAATAAGGCACTATTTGAAGGTACGGCCATTTGTAGTGGTGTCCGAAACCATAGTGGACGTTTTTGAGTGCACTCATTCAATCCCACAATGCACTGCAATAGCGAGTGTACAACGCTCAAGGGTTGTAATTCGATCTCTCGTTTTTAATCACTCCGTCAAGTGAACAGTATTAGCGGATTAGCATAGGGAATAGTGATTGACGGTTTAAAGGAGAACTCCGGCGCAAAATGAACATTTGGTCTATAATAAAACATCGGTACCTAGTCGACCGTTTTCATAATAATCGAACGTAAAGCGTTTTATCTCTAAAAACTGTTTAACGTATAACGCCCATATACTAGCGTTATGCGTTAAACAGTTTTTAGAGATAAATGTACGAAGTTCAGCAAACTTCTCAACTGTATGAACAGCGTTTGTTCGTGGTTCGACCTACCGTATCTCACGACGAATTCGTACGAATTCGTACGATTTGTCTAAACCCACGTGATGGGTTGGTTTAGGGGCGGGGTAAGGGGTAGGTCATTCGTACGAATTCATACGAATTCGCCAATTCAATTTAACAAAATCGTACTAATTTGTACGAGTGAGGTCGTATGAATTGTTACGAATTGGCCACTTTTTAATCATTCGTCGAATTCGTATGAATTGGTCGTGAGATCGGGTTGGGTTCGACTGTTCGAGACTGTTTTCCAAAGATGGCTCCTGTCTGTATACACGAAGGGAACTGTCTTTATAAAATATCTTTTTATTAAACGGTCTGAACACTTGCAAAGTTCCCAATGCTTCGTTTTGCATGTATGGACCCTCATTATGTTACTGTGTTAGTGTGAGGCTATTTTGAGCCTTGTTAGTGGCATTAACTAGCGATTTATTTTGACTTATTATATGCCCCCATTACTTGCGTTATACGCTAAACAATTTTTAGAGATAAAACTCTTTACATTCGATTATCATGAAAACAAATCTCAGAGAACGGTTGACTAGGTACCGATTATTATTAGACCAAAGGTTCGTTTTGCATGTACGGACCCTCATTATGTTACTGCGTTAGTGTGAGGCTATTTTGAGCCTTGTTAGTGGCATTAACTAGCGATTTATTTTGACTTATTATATGCCCCCATTACTTGCGTTATGCGCTAAACAATTTTTAGAGATAAAACTCTTTACATTCGATTATCATGAAAACAAAACTCAGAGAACGGTTGACTAGGTACCGATTATTATTAGACCAAAGGTTCGTTTTGCGCCGGAGTTCTCCTTTAAGTGACGATTCCGGATTCAGACACTGTTTCTATGGTACCCGCAGTGATGCGCTGACTACCAGCTGCCGATTGGCTCTTTTATTTAAAAGGCGGGACTTATTCCGCCATATTGTGTGTTGTACTTTCTCCTATTTAAAAGTAATATGAAAGCACCGTCTTTGTATATTTATAGTCTTATCTGTGTTGGCGTATTATGTTGCTCGCTGTGCTATTACACATGATGTGACAATATTAATGCTTCTCGTTTAACTGCTGCACAATCTTTTCCCAGAACTGGCTTCTCTTTTCTTTTCTTTTTTGTGGGCCTATGAAGTCAGTTCTCCTCCACTTTTCAGAGTAATGCAGGGTTTCTTGAAGGGGAAGTACACAATGAAGAGACAAAGATCTACTTCAAATTCTACTTCTTGTAGATTTCAAACCCTGGTGCACTTGATCGGACTGGTCATATCAGATTAATGTTAATTATGCATCTTCTCGACACCAGATACATTACTAAAATGTTCAGCTCACGTAAATATGCATAATGTTCACATTTTAAATTGTTATTTTAAAAAAATCCAAGTTACCAACACCTCCCCCAATGTCATTTGCATAAAAATTGTCAAGTAACAAATCAGCTTTTTTTATCGCTAATGTAATAGTGAATTGAATTAATTTAATTCACACATAGCCGTTCACTGTGGCGCCTGGGGAGTGATTGGGGGTTAGGTACGAGTCGAACCCACAACCTTTGGGTTTCAAGGCTGAGTTTCTAACCATTAGGCCACAACTACCCCAAAAAAACACACGTTTTCCAAGGTTTACAGGTTTGCCATGAGGCACAACAAGTAGCTATCGCTGCGAAATGACAAAAAATGCAAATTTCGGAAATGGTGCAAAGGCGGCTTTAAGTCCAGACAGACTCAGATGTTTCTTTCTTCAAATAGGTGATATCTTTATAAATAAACCACCGATTTGAGCTTTAGGCCTTGTCCACACTAATACGTTTTCATTTAAAAAACATCTTTCTCTTCGTTTTGGCCTTCTGTCCACAATTAAACAGCGTTTTTGTCCGCATTTTTTGTCTTTTTGAAAACAGTTTTCGCGTTGTGCAATGGACTGTAAAAACGAAGGTAAGATGCATGTTGAGTCTGTATCCTCTAAGTGAGCTTTAATGAGGGTTTACGCATACACTGTAAGATGAGTTTGGTGTTTCCCAACGTTTACACAACTTTTGAAAAACGTTTGAAAAGGCTATTTTGACTGGAGAGCGTTTTGAAAATTAAAACCTTTTTCAAATCTATCTGGATTAATGTAGACGTAGTCTTTAACAGCTACATTCTCACAACTATTCTCACTTGAAAAAAGTCGAAAACGTCGATTTCCTAAAACGAAAAAAGTCGATTTCCTAAAACGAAAAAAGTCGATTTCCTAAAACGAAAAAAGTCGATTTCCTAAAACTAAATTTCGTGACACAGTAGCATTAGCATTTCCTCCACTATTGCAGCTCACCGGATGCATTCTGGGATACCTCGCTGTCTCAAGTCCACACAAGTCACCTCTTAAAGGGTTAGTTTACCCAAAAATGAAAATTAAGTCATTAATTACTCACCCCCATGCTGTACCAACCCCGTAAGACCTTCGTTCGTCTTCAGAACACAAATAAAGATATTTTTGATTGAATCTGAGAGCTAGATCAGTCCTAGATAGACTGCTTAAGGGACTGGCTCTTGACGGCCCATAAAGTCATTAAAGAAAAGGTTTAAATATTCCATGTGCCTACAGCGGCTCAATTATAAGTTTATCAAGCGACGAGAATACTTTTTGTGCGAAAAAAAACATAAATAACGGCTTTATTCGACTATTCCATTACTTCCTTATGGGCGCATGCGCGAGAACTGAGACGAGGACGTTCTCGAAGATGAACGAAGGTCTTACGGGGTTGGAACAGCATGGGGGTGAGTAAATAATGACTTAATTTTCATTTTTGGGTGAACTAACCTTTAATAAATCTACGATAAAAGAGGTGGATCAAGATCACATCCGGGGATCTGAACCGGACTTGGCTAGGTGGGAACAGTACTTGAGCAACGAATGATGACGTTTCACAAGAACACAAGAAAAGCACATTGAGAAATGTTTTCAGTCTCGAGCTGTTGTGGTGTGGCGTGATGCAACAACAGTTGGTGTAGACAAGCCATGGTGTGAGAGTCACCTGTTTTTTTAGTAACCCCAAATAATCAAAGTGAATCGTTTTATTGGAAACTCACTAAACATCTAAATGGGACACAATCTTACCGATTGCGGTTCGTTTCTTTTGTGGAATGTTGTGTCCGCGTAAGTCACCTCTTCCTCGCGGGGCTCAACTATTTAAAAAAAAATATCAAGAAATCAATTTTCATCACACAAAATCCATTTATTTGAGGTGTATTATTAAAGTATAAACTTAGTAAGTATAATACTTAATGTGTTAGTAGGTGACACTTGCCCTGTGGCTCTGTTTTTCTGTGTTTCCTGCAGATGAAGAAGATCACGACTGCAAGAATAAGCAACAGAAATCCAGCAGCGGCAGCAGCCGAGATCAGTGCTGTCAGATTGGCTGAAGGATCTGAAGGACCTGAAGGAGTTGAAGAAGAAGCTGAAGAAGAATCTGAAGGATGTGAAGTAGAGGTTGGGTCTGTTGGTGGAGCGGCTGAAGAGGGACATTAGTGTGAGTGAATGAGTAGAAGAAAGTATTGCGATATCAGTCAGTGAGAGTTTTATTGTGATGATAAACTCATAATTGTTTTATTTCATAATTCATTTCATAATGTTGGTGCTTCAGTGACTACTTAGCTCAGAGAACCTGTCAATCACAGCTGTCAATCATGATGTCACCACCACAGCATCACATTATAACTAAAACAAACTTATTTTAAAAACAAACACTTTTTGTGAAATTACATCATTGTGATAAAAACTACACTAAATGATTGAAACCATCTTTGGAAAACGATCTTATAGTGTAGTTTAATTGTTTAGTTGGTCTCAAGGGGAGGTGGGGTTTATGACCTATACTAAGACCAGCCACCCGGGGGCCGTGTGGCTTGTGCGGGCTTGTTCAGGGCTTGTGCGGCAGGCTTGTAGCCTGGCATGCCAGACCTACATCAAGATGTTACATCACACTTTGCTGCAAAATAATTTTTGCTGCCGCTAGGGTGCGTCTAGATTTCTAGGCTAGCAGGCTTGGCTATTTCATAAGTAAAGCTGTCAGCCATCACAACAGTGGGCGTTTACACTAAAGTCTCACACAGACACGCCCCTATTTCTAAATGATGAAATTTTTTGATGTAAAAAACATACTAACATTATTAGTGCGCCACCAGGCAATATTATAAAACAATGCAGTTCATGCTCTTAAACCCTTAAAAGTTGTTTTACTAGTAAATAGTATATAGTAATTGTGACTCACCATATACAGTAACATTGAATCTGATTGCGGTCCTTCCCCCGGTGCGACTGATGGTCACATGATAAAGTCCAGAGTCTGTGGTATTGGTGTGTGTGATGGTCAGAGATCCAGTTTGATGATCCAGCTTCAGTCTGCCTCTGAATCTCCCATCAGGAACATCATCATATATGGAGAAGATATTTTTATCTTTATCGATTTCAGCTATTTTAGTGTTTAAAGGTTCAAACCTCCATGTTATCAGATCATGTTCCTGTAATTCATTGAGATTAGATTCTAGAGTGACTGAATGTCCCTCCATCTCTGAAATGATCTTCTCTGCACCATCAGCAAACACTGGAGAACACAGACAGTTTCTCAGTCACACAATGAAGTTCTCGTTACAGTAAAATAAATATATTAACATTGGTTTAATCAAGCTTTAAGCTTGCAGGTTTAAAATTACAACAATCTTTAGTTTTGGCTTTGACATTAAAGTGAGACTCTGAACAGTATGGTGTAGTGAGATGCTTTAAAATAAAAGTGAGTGTTGGAGCTATTTTTTATTTTGTAAATTTTCGGCTTAAGTTATATCCTAATTTATTTCCTTTCTTTTCTTGCTAAAGTTAATTTGTTTTATTTTGTATTTATGCTTTTATTGTTTACTTGTATTGTTGTTTATTGGTCACATGGTGCTATGTTAATTTGCATAAGTAGGTCAAGGTGGGAGGGACCTCGGGTTGCGAGGGCATATGTTTTTTTACCAGCGTGAGAGAGGCAGCAGAAAATGTCTGTGAGCTTGCTTGTATGTGTAAATAAACCTCCTCAAACTCAATTTTGTCATGGACTTTAGTTCACTTGGACACTTCTAAACCTGCGTAAAGCCTAACCCATGATGTAGCCTCAATGCCCATTTAAGAAGTTTGATATTATTAGTTTTAAGTTTATGGACAAATAGCCACTACAGTCTGGTAGGACCATTAGCACTCGCTCTTGCTGAACTTCAACATCAGATGTGAAATCAAGCATTACAAGGCAAAATACGACAGCGGTGACAGATCTGTTTTGGGTTTACATTTATAGACATCAGCATCTCAGACTTTAACATACATTTAAAGTTTTGTGAGGCCTACCCTGATCATCAGTCATGATCTTATACAGTCTATATGAACACCGTTTGTGTTTGATGGCCAAAAATCGATTTACTGAATTAAAACACAGATCTCTTTATTTTTTCACTGTCGGGACAATGTTTCAAAACTCTAAAATTACAACACATAGTTAATCTGTTATTGTGCTTTCGTTAGCACATGTTTTATTTCTCAAATTTATTTTATCCAACACATTGAGCTATATCAATATCAGTGTTCATCAAAACACAATAGAGTGATCTTTTAGAGTATCTTTTATGATGATCAGTTCACAGAATCTCTAGAGGAACTGAATGAACGGTATTACAGTTCAGTCCCATTACAAACACACATACTGTACATTCCCTGATCTAATAAATCATAGCAAGTTATCCTGCACTATACATTGAGCTTTGTAAAGTAGAAAAGTGCATTTTTGTTTAAGATTTATGCCCTTTCTGCTTTGAAATTCTGATGGGACAGAATCCTGTTATTTCTATTGCAGAACTTTGTACCTTTAGATGGAAACAGCCGAGGGACTTTTATAACACTAAGACTTCAGATTTCATTCATTACAGTATGATGCCAGTAGAAAACTACGCAAACACAGAGATATCTAGTTTGATTCATGATTCTGGTACACTTGAAACTATAAATAAAAGTTTTGAACTTACCAACCAGACGCCAAAAGCACAAACAGCAGAAAACAAACGAGTGAAACATGTTCTTCCTCAGTTCAGAAAAAGGAAATGTTTAAAGTCCTGTAGAGAGTGTACTAATGTGAAAACGGCTTCAGTCTGTGTTAATATGTGTGTGTGTGTGTTAGGGGTTGTCCTTAAGTTCTGATGAGTTTTTTTCTCCTAAACCAGTCTGTAATGTTTTAGTTGAACTGTGTAATCGCATTAATGATACTCTTGGTTTATGACCACCCACACTATTGTTTGGACTAAATTCATTTTGTAATAAAGCAGAAATAGAAATTAATCTGATCTGCAGTCAATAGCACATGGTAAAAGTCTCATGACTTACGTTAACTTGATCATAAGTCTTGGTGAAGTTACAGTTCAGTTTTCTATTCAAAATAAATAAAGCTGAATTTTTATGAAGTTCTCGGTTTCTCTAAAAACCTTGAATTGATCAGTCCACTGTAATATGTCTGTAAAATGGAGGAAGTTCAGCACTGCTTCTCTTATGATGAAATAGCAGCAAAGACTCAATGTTATGAAGAATCTTTAGTTTAAGTGTCAGTGAAAGACATCTACAAAAAATCTGCTTATTTCTAAACTAAAACAGCATGAAAGGAGACCACAAAAGAAGCAGTTTGTATTCTGACTGACACGAGAGTAAATTAACTTTTACATTAAACAAAAAAATAATTCACCTACTTAAGTTGCCTATTTCAACCCACAGTATATTTCTGAAACAAAGATTTTCATAGACAAATGGTTCGATATTCCTCCTGACCACTGTGTTGCAAATACAGTAAATATTTGGTGTGACTGCAGCCAGAGGAACAACGTCAAATTCATTCGGCGCAGCCCGTTATCAGCTGTCAATCAAAGTTAACCGCCCTTATTTGTCATACATTTTATATCTAAATACGATCTAAACTAACGAGTTAGAAAAAATCACCCCCTCACAGTTGTCAGGCACTCGGAACCTATCGAAAAATACAATAAAAGTCCATGCGACCAACCTGTAAAAGCATGAATTTATGCTGTGAAAACTGACATTTTAACATCTATGGATCTATGGATATTTGCTCCATTTTGGGACCTCCCTCTAGCGGATTTGAGATGTATTGCAGTTTTTCGCACTTTCAGCTAGGCTTCATTTTTTCAGATTAGAATGTGGCCGCTTGCCTGGCACGCACACAGAAGTAGGTTTACACACACGCTTTACAGAAGTGTAAATCAACAATGGCAACAAAGTTGTTATAATGCAACAAAAGGGAGACATTTATATGAAATTCAAAGCAACGTAGATAGATCAAGAAGTAGAAAAGAGCAGGTGATAATAAGAAGGTTGAGAATTGGGCATAGTAATCTTAATAGCACACTTTGGATTATAGGAAAACATCCTACAGGAATGTGTGAACAATGTCAGGAGGCTGAAACAGTAGAACATGTTTTAACAAAGTGCAAAAAATGTACTCAGGAAAGTCAAGAAATGATAGTTAAAAAATAGGAAGGGTAGATAAGTAAAAAGTTTATTGGAATATGGAGAAAGGAGGTTAGGAAATGGTTATTTGGTTTTAGAGGGGGACTGGATATGAGTGAAAGTAAAGGATAGATAAAGCCCGAAGATGGCAGTAATGCAATTCAATGGATGCCAGCTGCCGTAAAAAAAACAAAGAAGAAGAAGAAGAAGAAGGTTTTGAAGGGGAGCGCGTCTATAGACCTTTTTCACAAAAACCGGAATTACGTAATCGTTGTGGAAACGGAGTTCCCATCAACTGTTAACACATCAGAAAAACCTACTCTGGGAGGAGAAAATTGATCAGAGTCTTCAAAACTTCGAAAAAATTTAAACTTGTCATGGTCCAGTTGTTGATGACTTTGTAAAATGCTGTGGTGATGCTTGTCTGCAGTTGATGTATCTAAGACCAAAGATATGATATTGATTTTAGAACTGAAGCTCATTCTTCCCAATATACGTTCATTAAAGGTAAGAAGGTGGAGAGTGTGGAAAGTTATTAATATTTAGGGAGTATTAGTTACAATAAACTACATTTTGATGTGAATACCAGAAAGAAGTCTATCAGTTTTATCCTTTTAACTGTTATATACTTTAACAGTTATCCTGAATTTTTTGCACTGCTGTTGCTAATGATCAAAGATGAAGAAAAATTATACAAATATTAATTTATTCCTTGTACACTCAGATTGTTAAATACTCAGAATGATATATATTAATATTTTAAATTTATATGTAGCCCACTGTTGTGGGTTCTTATTTATCTTGTTTTATATTGTGGTGTATATTTTTATGTGCTTATTCCGCTGGATACAAATATCTTAATAAAGTTGAACATGAACTAACGTTACTTCAAAAATACGCAAATCATAAAACATAAAAAATAAACAAACAATGACGGCTTATTAGTGAATGGTGACAGGTACAGAAGATCACAGGATCAATAACATCCCGCCAGATTGCCTGAATCCATTTCCGTCGAACTTCATCGACAGGGAACTGACGACGAGGGAAGGAATGAAAACGAGTCAACGACAGGTATGGCTGCTTTTGGGAATAACAAAAAAGATCGGTACGCTACAACTCTCACTAGTTGCCTTCGGCGCTATCTGTTGTGAATGGAGCGGAAGAAGATTACCACGACAATTGCGTATTTCCGGTCACAAATACGGAAGTTGTGAGAAAGGTCTATTAGTGTGCCTCTCAAATGGCTTGGAAGGAACCGAAAGGAAGCCTTTTAGAAGGTAATGCATTGGCAATTAACAAACATTTGACTAAATATCTGAAGAATTAGGTTGATTAGAGAGAATTTAGCATTTATTTGACCTCATTTCCTCCCTGTTCTTCCTGTTTACGATGTACTGTTCCCCGCGCCAGGCCTTTAGATGGCGGTAATAAGGCACAAATGTGCTGGTGGCCAACCGCTTCTCATATTAAAAGAAGAATTGGCCTCGCTATGGTTAGAGAGTCTCTTGCGCTCTTTTTACTTCAAATAATAGAAGATAAAGACCCACAAACTCTTTTAGCAGCACATACGTAATCAAGAATATTCATTAGTACTTTTTCAGTCGATGTAAATTATTTTCGTTAAGCTCCTTCAGTCGGTTTTTGAGAGGGATTCTTTCTGTCGATCGTGTGGACTCTGACACGCCCAGAAACTCCTGATTATTACAAATAATATCCATCGATCATCTTTGAAAACGAAACATAGAGCAGTATGAAAAACATTTCATTGTTCTTTGTGTTCGTTGTGTTTATGGAAGGTAAGGTTTTAGTTTTGTTTTGGTTTCACTTTTGTAAAATACGGAATTGCTAATTGTTCTTCTTATTCCGGCTAATTTTTAAAAACATTAAATGTGATCATTATCATCAAAATGTATGACAGAGAATTAAGTTCATGTAGTGCAATAATAATTCGAGTATATCATAATTTTCCTACACGTGATTATCCAAGTGTACCACGTGAAACTCATGATTGCTAAGGCAGCAAATATTAAAACAAAATAGAGATTTTGTGATTACAAAGCAAATGTTAAATTAATAAAATACTGATTTATTGATTCATTTATTGATAAATTATGCTTCTGGATGCCATTTGTAGCTCCACTGCTAAACAATTGCAGTTACAAGAGTTATGCAATGTTCTAAATAACAATGGATATGATAATGCTGCTGCCTTCAAAACGTGATATGAACATGGAATTGAGATTTGTATTGGGCAAGACTAATTACTAAATGACTTGAATCTGTATGCTGACAGTGTTTGATAATTTGAACTGTTCCTCTGTTCTCCAGGTGTTTTTGGTGAGTCAGTGACTGAGGGAGGTTCTGTCACTTTAAAGACTGGTCTCTCTGAAATAAACCCGGATGAAGTGATAGAGTGGAGGTTTGTTGAAACTCTCATAGGTAGAGTAAGAAAAGGCATTGACCCCTCACTGTATGGTGACGTTCTTGATGGGAAATTCAAAGGCAGACTAAGACTGGACAGTAAGACTGGAGATCTCACCATCTCAAGCACCAAAACCTCAGACTCTGGAGAATATAAAGTTTCCAACAGCATCACTGACCTAAAGACCTTCACTGTCACTGTCAATGCTGCTGGTGAGTGTCTAATTCATTTTAATGTTATCGCAGTTTCTCTGTGCTTAAATGCTTAGAAATCAAACTCCCAAGGAGTCCCTGTGTCTAGATATTTGTAAAGCAGATTTGCAGCTCTAGGAAATAACTAGTAATTTCACAAATGAAACGGCAAGAACCAAATTGATTCAATTAAGTGTGAAATTTTGTATTGAAATTGTATTTTCTTGTTAAACATAGGCTACTCCAGTAATCTTTGAAAAGCTAGAAGCCAACAGCCCTGTGATCTCCTTCACTGTCCGTGTTCTTGTGTTACATTAATGTCCGTCTCTCTTCAGCAGCTCCAGAATCAGGTTTGTCTCCAGGCGGGATAGCAGGGATAGTTATTGCTGTTATTGCGGCGGTGGCTGCAGCTGTTGGTGGCATTTACTATGGCTACAAGAAAAAGGGAGGAACGTGTAAGTATTACAGCTGATGCGGCGTGAGATAGACACTGTTCGGGAGATTGTAAAGCTGTAACCGGTGATGTTTAGTCATATGTCTTAACCTTCTTGTGCTTTTATTTAGCAGCATTATAAAGAACTATCATTAATACTCAAATATTAAAGATGGAAGTGATAAGGATTATGAAGATTTAATGAACAGAAAGCAGGAGGAAGATATAGAGCAAATTATGGTGTTTTTTGTTTGTTCATTAAAGTTATTTTTGTATTATAATTCTTATTTATGTTCCATATTTGTGTTTCTACAGTATGAGCTTCAGTGGCAGATGTTGAATGTCACTGGTAAGTAACTCAATATTTCATTTAAAAGACGCACTATATTGTCATTATTAACATTTTTTATTTTATTTTAGCAATGTGTGAACTGTTTTGATGAAGGAACGCGTTATTAATGGCATTAACGCAAACCCATTTTAGCCGTGTTATTTTCTTAACTTTTTTTGGTCCAGAAAACTTTGTATTTTTTTTTTTTCCACATGCTTTTGCAACAGGACGTGTCATGCGCTGCGCTGTGCTATGAAACTTATTCATTTCAATGGCTTGAACACACAGAAGCGGATCTAGCTAGACCGGAAACAACACAACAGGCACATCGAACACACTTGTTTGGGCTTGCGAGCCAGACAAATAGTTGGTTAATGTTACGTTTTGAGTGGATGACGAGCACGAGACGCCGAAATGGATGCCAATAAGATTCTGAATGGAAAGTTTACTTGTAAAAAGTTGCCAAATGGTTCCAATGACAAGACCAGGTGATCTGTGTGTTTTGTCGTTGTGAACTGAGATATCATCATCGCAGCACGTCCAGTCTGAAATACCACTTGATGATGGACAAGCAAACACACACACACACACACAGCTGATGCGAATTCTCCGCCCCCTCGTCAATATCAGGACCTCGTCAGTATTTCTTTCACCCTTTTATTAAAGGGATAGTTCACTTTGAAATTAATTTTTGATATGTTTTATCTTACCTCTAGCGGATCCAAGATGTCGGTGTCTTTGTTTCCACAGTATTTTCAATTTTGACATTTTTCAGTCAAACCGTTGTTGTCTATCATTCATACACTGGAGGCAAAGCGGCTCCACCAAAGAGCATGCACAGAGAAGTCCAAATTAAACATGATTTAATGACTCGTAAATGTAAGTACACACTGATGGCTTAAGACACGAAACGAGCGGTTTGTGTGAGAAAACGAACAGTATTTATATCGTTTTTACCTTGTGTAATCACAGTGATCTGAATCAGTTGTTCAATGTCCAACTGAACCGAACTGAATCAGTTCAATGTTACGCCGGAAGTGATCGCTTGCGTGTGACGTCACTCAATATTTACACGGAGATTTCGTAAGTTTTACCTTTTACTAAACATATTTAGATATACCGAAATCGTCTTCCATTGCGGTTTCCCGTATATCTAAATATGTTTAGATCTTCACAGTGAAAGCTAAAACTTCCAAAATCTCGGTATAAACCAAGCCCGTCTAACGGAGAGCCTTGGCACTTCCTATTAGCCCTATTGTGTATCATCCTGGTTGCAGTTCCATTAGAATTCCACTAGAGGTGATCGCGGGCGAGAGCAGAATGAATGGGAGTCTATGGGGCTAAACGGCTAAAAGTGTCTCTTTCACCTGCTCGTCGTTAAATTAACATAGATTTTATTGTTGATTCCGCAAGTTCAATATAGATTATAGGCCAAAAGTCGAATGAACGAGTACTTATGTCCTTTTGATTTCTTACAGGTTAGGCCGTTGTTGGCCTGAACACGCTAGCATTCTGCTATTGTGTGACGTCATCACAGTTTTGAACGGATTTTTAGAGCAGATAAGTGAACTTAAAAATGCAATTTTCAGCTGAGTGTATTAACTTAGCCCCCCCTTTTGAATGCAACTATTAAATTACTTGACAAAAAATTACATCCTGAGAAAAGTGGCTTTATGGGGGTGAAACCCCATTGACTCCCATTCATTCTGCACTCGACCGCGAGCGCCCCCGCATGGACAGAGACGTGTTACTGCAGCCAGTCCAGAACCCGGAAGTAACCAGCCAGTGCCAATTCTCTTCAATTAGACATTCTCTGGTATAAACAAAGAGTGACGTCGGTGCGCAAGCGATCACTTCCAGCACATGTGCAGACCGAAGCGCCCGTGCCGTCAGATCATTTTGTCATGGCTATGATTACAAGAGGTAAAACGATATAAGTACTGTTGGTTTTCTCACACAAACCGCTCGTATCGTGTCTTAGGCCATCAATGTGTACTTACATGTACGAGTCATTAAATCATGTTTAATTTGGACTTTTCTGTGCATGCTCTTTGAGGTGGACCGATTGAGGACCCCCCTTCACCTCTTGTCCAGACAGACAAGAACGGTTTGACTGAAAAATGTCAAAATTGAAAATACTGTGGAAACAAAGACACCTACACATCTTGGATCCGCTTGAAGATAAAACATATCAAAAATTAATTTCAAAGTGAACTATCCCCATAATGGACAGCGTTACATTGTGAGATTATTTGCTCAAAGTGAGATTGTTATTGTGAAATTGAACACTGTATATGCCAATGACAAAAGAATATGTGATTAGATAGATAAAAATGTGCAATTAATCGCAAGTTAACTACGACATTAATGCGATTAATCGCGATTAAATATTTTAATTGTTTGACAGCAAAAAAAAAAAAAAAAAAAAAATATATATATATATATATATATATAACATATATTTCACTGCAATGAGCTGTTAATGAACATAAGAAAGTGTCCTGTGTGACAGAAATATGTCAGAAATCAGAAGATTTAAACTCTTATCATATCAGTCTCAATCCTCATGATGCTGTGAAATCACACATCGGTGAAGTTTTCATAAACAGCCTTCATTTGAAGAGATCCGATTTATTTTAAATCATCTGCTCTTTTAAAATAATTGTAAATAATCTAAATGAAATTATTTGATCATGAAGATCAAAATCTGTTTCCTAAAAAGACACTTAACTTGAAATATTTAGAAAGTATTTTTAACATAAATGATATCGTATTGATATGGTATGTGTGCAATCTATCCACTGATCTTCCCATTCCTCACTGTTAAGAACAAACACTTTTGTGTGACGCATTTAATTGGTCAAAACCCTTTACATCCCGACTGTACATTCAAAAACACTTCTCTTTTGTGTCAAATGTTGTTTATTTTTAATCGGTCTGTCTCTTCATATCTTGTTTTTGTCAGATTCCACTAAACACAGAAGAAATACGCCGGAGGAACGGCCTTTGATAAAGAAAAACTCTCTCGGCAACTTCAGGACTAAACCAATGTGACATTTTCATTATTCAATATTAGTCATATTTCTCCTCATATTAGCCTCTGAAATCCTCCACATCTGATCCAAATTTCACATTTCATCCCCATTTAATGCGTACTGGATAAAGCACTTACTGTTTCTGCAATTATTAGACCAAATATCTGATCAACTTTAGTTTTAACTCTTTCTAGAAACGTGTTTGTGTCGCACTGACACTGTGTATGAAATTTGATGTGACGCTCTTATTGCAGGAATAATCTCCACATGCATTCCTATTGCTTAAATCATAATATAAACTGTGCCTTCTTTTTCTGCTTAATTTCACTTTAGTTTCATCTGTTTTGTTATCTAAAGTAAATCTGCCCATCTTACTCTCTGATTGTGAATGTAAATTTAAATAATTTGTTACGGGTAATGATTTATCGGTGTGTAAGCTTATTGATTTTATTTTTTAATTTGATTGTTACTTTTTTAAATGATTTTATTCGAGAAGTTTTAGATTTGAATTTAATGTTGTGCTGCTTTAAGCTTAATGCAAACCTTTGCATAACTTCACTGAATAAAATAATAGTAAATTAACCAAAACTGTCTTCGTTTGTTGCTATTGTCTGGTTCAGTCTGTAAAACTGAGACGAGCAGAATCGGCCGAGAGCTTCAGTAATATGATGTAATGGATCTGGACTGACAAACAGAACGATGTCCAACGCCCCGCTAAAGTCAACTCTTGCTCAGACACATTTACTAAACATGACAGATTTACAAACAACAAAGAACTTGGTCCCATTAAAGCACTGCTCTAGTCATGCCAAAATCAAAGAATACTGCTCATTTTCCATAATGACCAACACATATTACCAAGAGTTGAGATGCAGTTAGTGAAACATTAGTAGGTGTTGAGCTCACACTGCTATAAGTCCCTCCAGGATTTCGCGGGCCTTTTTTGTGATTGTTGCGGCCTAAAATGCCTGATGTTGCGGCCGCTTTTTTAAAAAGTTGCGATAAAAGTTGCGATGTTCTTCTGCATGTTTTTATAGGTTAAAATGGCAAAGATAGATAGATTTTTAACTTAAAATGCCCATATTATGCTTTTTGGCTTTTCCCCTTTCCTTTATTGTGTTGTTATATTTTTTGTGCATGTTATAGGTTTACTAAGAGAGAAAAGTCCAAAGTCCACCCCAAAGGGACTTATTATGTCCCACAGAAAACACTGTTCATCATCTGCATCTGCTCTAGTCCAGAATTGACTTAAGAGACAAAGTCACACACTTTGTAACACACGAACAAACTAACTAACCATTAGTAACCATAAAAGGCAAAACAAACGATTTGAAGACACAGCAAAACCTAACAAACTAAGTTTCTTTTTTTTTTTTAAACAAGATCTGCACCTGCAAAAAAGTCAATGTGCAGAACCTCACAAACATTAAGCAGCATTTATGTTGAAAGACGCCAATACTAATAAAGTGCAAAATACAGTTTTAGGAATAGCCACTAAAGTGAAAAACCAAATGTTTGATAATGTTTGAGAGTTCGGGAACTGGGTGAACTAATGCACTGTGATAGTGAGTAGCCTATTACAAGTGATAAACACAAGAAAAGAAAGGAAAATAAAATGGTCAAACTAAATTCTTTAAATATAAAACAAAAGAGAAGCAGATAAGTGATGAGTCCGTGGAAACAACTGCTCATTCGCGTCTGTCAGCTGCCGCGCACTCCCATAGGCTACTGAAAAGATTATGAGGGCGCCTCCCGCGAGCGCATAATGAGCGCGCTTCCCGTGCGCCTAATCGCCTATTTGAAATAACGACCTCAAGCGCGCAAAAGACGCGATACGTGAACTAATCAAGAGACCCCCTTGATATCGCTTCTGCGCACGGCACCTTCTCAGCAAGCAGGGCGCCATTGCCAATAATTGAATTGAAATGATAAAAAATAGAAAACCTTCGCGGGACAGAGGATTTTTTTAACTGCTCGTGCCGCCCCCCATGTGACATGAAGAGATGCCCGGTTCGCCCGTGCCTAGAACCGCTACTGGACGTATGACGACGCTTTGCAGGAGACCGCGGCGCGATGATTCGTCAAAGTTGCAGAAAAGTTGCGGTGATTTTTCAAAATTGCAAGGCGCACTGAATTCACGTGGATTTGTTGAAGTTGCGTTAATAGTTGCGATCGCGACATCGCGAAATCCTGGAGGGACTGTAATATTAATACTATAATGCTGTTTTAGCTGCTGTTTAAAAAAAAAAAAGTCCACCAGATGGCGTCATTTATCAGGTAATCAATATCATACCACTGACGATCAGAGTAGAAAGATGTGAATATCAGAAAAAATCAATTGTTAGTTTGTCTCTAGTATTAACTTAATAGTATTAGTAAGTATAGAAGTATTATGTTTATAGTATTTGGCGTAAGCGTAACTGTATCATCAATCCTGTTCATTTCTTTTTTACCTTTTGTGAATCAGTCTCTACATTCAACATTAATCATCATGGAAAGGTGAATTTCAGGTTAAGAACACTAGATGACACTAGTGCAGTATAAGTCAGGCACTTAATGTTTTTCTCTTCAATTTATTCGAACATTTTTACACATATTTAAAGCTTTTCCAACTCAATTTTCATGTCAAGCCATTTCAAACAAGGACTGTTTGTCCGTAGTGCAGTTTGGAAATGCAAACACTCACTGTTATTATAGTTATCATTACCTGTGTAAAAGTATGGTAATGTTTTATCAGACAGAAAATTTATGAACCGTCTACAGAAGAGTTTATATGATTATACCATGGTACATTATTTGTTTTAGTTTTTTATGCTAATTTATTTTTAAAAGGTAGTGTAGCCTACTTTAATATCTTTATCTACTTCAATCTTCCCTGTTATAGCACATCACATTTGTTGTTTAATCTGTGAGAATAGGCCTATGATTATGCCCTAGTTATAGCTTATTTTCTGCTTCTGTGTTTGGGTTCCAGCTTTGATACTTTCGCTTTACAGAATTTTTTTTTTTTTACTTAATTTAATTTATTTTATTTTTTTACGTTAACTGATATGTGCCTTGCTTAATACTTATTTACCTGTATTTTCCAATGCCATTGATTGTAATGTATATTCTGTTTTTGTTCTGTTCTTGGTGTTCAATAAAATAAATAATAATAATTAAATAAAAAATTTCGCTTTACCGACCAAAAAAGCGATCCATTTCCCGATGACGTAGGCCTATACAGGATAACATGGATTCGATTTGCAGTTTTGTTTTTTTATTGGACAATCACAGGGATACATCACACACAAAAAAATGAATAAGAAACAAAAGGTAATGCAAGGCAGAAAAGTACAGGAGAAGGATAAAAAAAAATAATAATTCATAAAAAAATTAAAACAATACAAATTAAACATACAGCTACGTAAATAAAAACAAATAACATGAAACTGAATAATAATAAAATAAATAAAAACATGACATCATCAGGAAATCATGAGGTAACTTTGAAAATATTTATTTTTTTAATAACAGAGCCATTAGTGTCTTTCTTGTTAGCTGATAAACAAATTAAGTTATAGGATAACTTTAAACCAACACCAAAAAAAAAAGAAGATTTGCAGTTGTTCGTTGTTGTTAAACACAAAATTATCCTAGCAACCGAATCCTGCTGTTGTGTTGCCCACCGTTCAGAAAGGATCCGTAGCTACGTGTTTCACACACCAGATTCTGAAAACGTTAACTGAGAGGTTTTAATATAATGCAGTGTCATTGTCGACCAATTTCATTTTTATTTTTTTTTTAAAAAACCGAATGTTTATCATGTGAGCTAGTCAGCGTGCCGCCGCCATGTTTGCGTGACGTCACTCGCATCTCTGCAACAAAAGTTACGGACATCCGCACGAGTTGTAAATACGATTTAAAATTGGTGATTCATTTAATTAATAACATTATATTGCACGTTTCTTAGCAGAAGGTGGAAAGTATCACTTTGTGATTTGGGCAAATTAACAGTAGCCTACAAAGTGATCGCATTTAGCCTACTAAAAACACATGGACAATTCCCACAGACTTGGAATGAATGAGAGACCCGAGCAATATCATCGTTTATTTGACTCTTTAACCTACAACAACCACACACGAAACACGTATCGACCACATAGGAAGTCTCAACAACCTCAGACCACCTTGACAGGGGACTAAAGTAATTGAGAAGCTGGAGAAAGTGAAGAATGCAGATCTTCATCGGTCCCTCAGAAGTGTGCAGTCTGACTGACGCCATCAGGATCCCTCAAGGTGAGATTTAACAGTCTTTTTGAGACATTTGGGATTGAACTTTCATTTTACCGAGACAGTTCCGTTACTGCTTAGACATTTTTGTTGTTTGAATTGCCGTCGTGAAGCTCGAATTTGCAAAAATCGCTTGTAACGGTTCTTACGTAAATCTTTGGGCATATCATTGTAAGTAATGAACCGGTAGGTAGCATACAATACATTAGTTATAGGCTATTCATATTTTATGAAAGCGTTACATAAAGTCTGTTGCATATCTGCAAAACTGGCTACTGCAAATCACATAATTTTCTCTGTCGCAATTTTAAAATAAATAAATAAAATATTAACATTATTTTATAGGCCATTCCTTATTTCAGGTGACATAAATGTGTCCTGTATTTTCTGTCTGCTGTTTAGAATTACAACCAACACGATTCAAAAGAATGAATCGTTCTTTTGAGTCGGTTCTTTTCAATAAATAGGCTAAATGGGTTAGCCGAATGGTTTGAATCGATTCGCGAGTCAGTCTGAATGATTCATTAAAGGGATAGTTCACCCAAAAATGTAAATTCTGCCATCATTTGCTCCAAACTTGTGTGAATTTCTCTTATCTGCTGAACACAAAATATCATATTTTGAAGAATATGGGCAACCAAACCTTTCCTGGGGCTCGTTCTTCGTACGTTGCTTAAAACATCCGAGATCAAACGAGAGATCTAAGATGAGATCATCGTGCTAATCATGATCCGGCTAATTGGGTTCTTCGAACACACCTGTTGTTTATGATTAGTATCGCTGGATTGAGTTATCTGAGATAACTGCGCGTTCTCGCGTTGGTTTAAAAGGGGACATGTATCGATAGCAGAACCAGTGATCAGCAGCGCTGCTATTGGCTGTTCAGCATGGCCCAAAGAACACGCCCAGTTTTTCTCCCAAGCAGAGCAAGCGCTTTTAATGCAAGGTTATGCGCGAAATTCAGTCTTTAATTAAAACGCCAGGGAACACCTCAAAGTGTGCAAAAGCCAGGAGAGAGTGCTGGCAAAACTAGAAGACAAATTAAATGCGTTTGTGGTGACTATGTTAGATGTTTTAATAACTTATTATTATTTTATTTTTATTTTCATAATTTCATAATTACTTTGTTCATTGTAATGTCGAGTCACCGCACTATAATAATGGACATGGTCGAAGTGAAGTACAAAAATATTCTACTTAATGGTAATTTTAGGCCTTATAGGCCTACTAGTCTCTTTTAAAAAGGCACTGTTAAATAAATGATTGTCTGTTTATAAAAGCAACCAGGAAAAAGGCTGAGAAAAAAATAATAATGATGCTCCTGACCCTGGCAGAAGAGCTGACCCTTGGGTTGAGTGTGAATTGCCCTGTTGTGAAGGGCATCCCTGGGTTCAGCTCTTCCAGACCCACATCAGGGACCAGCAGCAGCAACACCTTCATCACTGGGAAATGAGATTTAAATTATCTTTGTACACTATGAAATAATTTGTTGCTGCATTAAATGAAGTAGACCTATAATCCAAATTGGCTGGTTTAGTCATTTCAACTGTTAAATCTTGAGTAATGATAAATTGCTTTGTCTTTTGAAAGTAAAAACTGATAAACTTATGTTAATGTAAAAATATTTTGCCATGAGTTATCAATCACATTGCACTGGAGAGTGAAGAAAACTTCTCAGATGACTGTCCTTTGGAGGAAGTACTTTAATTTTAATTGTGCCTATGCCTATTATTTCTGACAGGAGTCCACATGTACAGAAAGGCCTACAGAAGAGTCTGCACACAGCAGTGATATAGGGGTGGGCAGTGTAGAGACAACTTTTGCTTTTTATTTGTTGCATGAGGCATGTGTGACACAAACGACACAGGGTTAAATTCGTTCCCTATATAAGTCTTCAACAGAAAATAGAGTATTTTTTTGAAAAAACAAAAATCAGGGGGAGAAACAGAACTTGACTAAGAAAAAATTGCACTAGAAATAGAGTTGCTTCAAAATAAACTTCAGAGTAAAATCACACAGAGTACTATTGCTGACCTTGCATAATATCTTTTAAAAAGATGACTGAATAACTGGCTTTTCTTTACAAAGAACAATTATTGAAATAAAACTCTAAGCAAATAGAGTTTTGCAAATTTGTCTTGTCTTTTATTTTAGGCTTAATTAAACTTTTTTTTTTTCCTTTTTCTGATGTTGGCAGTGTTGTGTAATATGGCACATGCAATGTCACAGGCCCTGTCAGGTGCAACCCTCAGGCTTTTTAGACCCTGAAATCTTCCCTTTAGTTGGCCAAAGCTCATGTCATTGTGGCAAAAAAAAAAAAAAAAAAAAAAAAAAAAACTAAGAGCACTACTTTGTGAATGGCACAACAGAAAGCTTATCAAGTTCTCCGCATCTCCAATGGGCTATATGCACGCATAAGTTCCGCATTTGACGTAAGGATGCTCGTCCATTTCCGGTTGTGTAGATTAAAGCGGAGGAAAACCGGAGAAAACGGGATTATGGCAGAGTCTTCAATATTTACTGTCCTCCCGTCTTTGAAACGAAACGTACATACGTTTAGATGTAATTTTATATATAGTTATGTTTATTTAATATAATTTTAAAAAGAAGCATAAACACAACGAGGGGTGTCTGTTTTATCTGTTTTTGTGACTAACGTTTCATTAGTATAACCATGGAGTATAAAATTCAATATAAATTCTCGGTATTGCATTGGACTCTATGATCGGCGGAAGTTATCGAGCATCCCTAATGCTTCACCGGAAATAACGCCGTGCATAGAGCCCATAGTGTAAAGGAAGCCACTCGCAAATAATTTTAGGGCAATGCAAACATTTTGTACTGTTGTTGAACCCCGACATCGAATCAAACATTAATGTGCATTTCCAACAAAATAATAATGCATTTAAACGACACCCTCACGACGATCGTTTCACGAGAAAACAAAAATAATTCTCAGAAATTAAGCTACACTATCGCGCTGCGCTGAAGGACTTCCCGTATCAGCCGCGATCTAATCCTGTTTACATGAAATAAGCCTGCTCGCGAGCAGGTTCAAGCTGACGGACTTGTTGCTATGACAGCAAGTCCAGGATGAGCGTCGAAGAACCAAACGATCCAAGATCATGCCAAATCGCCAACAATCAAATCCAGCTAACTGAGTTAGCGACGTACGAAGAACGAGCCCCTGGTCCCCATTGACATCCATTCATAGTATTTATTTTCCCATACCATGGAAGCCTATGCGGGTCATCAACTGTCTGTTTATTCTTGTAGAGGTTAATTTATATTTTGCACACTAGAGAGCGCTAGTTTTACAGTGTAAGCACATGTGTCACGACTCATAACAGAGGCTCAGAGTTTAGCTGGTTAGCATAGCCTTGTTAGGCCCTGCTGTTAGATACTAATATACAATCTTTCATGCAGCCAAAAAGCCTTTTTGGAGGCTTTTAATATTGTGAAATAGATGTGTTTTTTGTTTGCTAAAGACGTTTTAATATAGAGTGATCAGTCACATGACATGATTCAGGCGGTTTGGCATTTGTCATGCTACACTGCTAGTGGTTGTAAAAGAAAGTTTTTAAAACATGATGATACACAAACAGATAGGACTAATGAGATTACAAATGATGATGATACACAACTTTAAACAAAAATAATGCACTGCACTTGCATTTTTTTATTTATTATTTTCTACTTATTTGTATACAGTATGTAATGATTGTGTAAAGTTTGGGCGGGACTAGTTTAACATGGAGGGTGGAGTAAAGTTATCACCAGGGCTTCATCTCAGTGATTGTAGTCCCGTCCTCCAAATGTGCCGTCTCAGTGATCATTGGGTGCGTTCTAGACCCTGGGAATAGTCTGTGCCAAAATTCAAGTGTTTTACACACTCCATTCATATCAAAAAGAGGACTGAAAGCACTTTTTACAAGCACAAAACTTATTTTATCTTTAAGTAAGTGCCTATTACCAACATAATCCAAGCAGAATTTAATTAATATATCATTTAACCAAACCTAACTGTCATATCTGTATAACTGTTATTTTATATATATATGAAGAGTTCAGATGAAAAAGCCTCTAAGTGCCATTTGAAATTTTCTTCTAAAATGATCATTTTTATCAAGCTTGTATATTTAAGTTCAGTTATTTCACTTAAATGGCAATGACGATTACCTATTAATTGCCATTTAAGTGAAATTACTGAACTTAAATATACAAGCTTCATAAAAATTACCATTTTAGAAGAAAATTTCAAATGGCATTTAGAGGCTTTTGCATCTGAACTCTTCATATATATATATATATATATATATATATATATATATATATATACACTATAGGTTATATGTGTTTGCGCACATGATATCAGGAAGCAACATATACACACATGACGACAGGAGTGAGGGCGGTGCGTAAATCGAGTTATCTCTCCCACTTCTGCTAGTTTTTCTGAGATCTCTTATCCCATGTGGATTGATGGCCATTATTATTACAGACGTCCTGTGGTATAAGTACATAACTCCATCTACCCTAGTAAAACTAATCCTGTCCAAATAGGGCAAACATGATATGTTCTTCACAGAAAATATGGGTGGACCCAGGCGTGATGAGAACAGTGGAAACTTCTCAGAAATAATGAAGTGTTGCTTGAGCTGTAAATAACACTGAGACTAACACTTCTTATCTGTAGGATCACAGCAGGGCCAAGAGTATATGAGTATAATAAGATCATGGACATACAGAGAGATTCATATGCTAATGAATATCAATCTTTCACATACACAGTAGGCTATATGATACATTTTAATTTTTCACAAAGTAAGATCTCGCAGAAACGATATTTTTCTCAAACATTTTGCATTCTTTATTTTGAGGTAAAACCGTTTCTCAAAAAGAGGAAGTTAAATTGTGGAAGTTCTTCAAGCCCACCAGATTCACAGAAACACACACTCACACTATCAACGCCTCAAGACATGCAAACACTGATGAGCATCAACCACAAACGTCCATACAGACAAAACCCCTTTGAACCAGATCTGAAACTGAGGCCTTCTGTGGTTTGAATGCAATACTGTAAAATACACCAAAAACATCTGTTTGCTGCTCATATTTATCATGATATTAAATATGTAATAAGTCATTCAGATTTTAATCCTCAATATTTATGTGAAGTTTTAATTTGAACTCAAACCATCAGAATAATGGCCATCATCATGTTAAATAATGACATTTGATCTGCAAGCATTGAGAATAATAAAGAATATAAAACTAACACGCAAAACTAAAAAAAACATCCAGCTAAGAATAAATACTTGTGAACAAATTTCTGAGCCGTTCCTTTTAAGCTTTTACATCACAACCACATGGTGTAAAGTTTAGCTAAATGCTAATGCTCCGCTTTTGTGCTAAATGCTCCGCTTTCTCCATATGAAATTATGTTTGACCTTTTGACCAGCACTTTGGTTGTTATTAAATGTGCTATATAAATAAAAAAATATATAATAAAACTAAACCAGTAACTCCTATGCATTAACAAGCAGGATCCCAGAAATCAAATGAAGCTAAAATTATTCAAAAACATTTTTTAAAAACTAATATTTTATTGAATATTCGTTGCGTTTTTATCATCTAAATTGTGCTGCAAATTATTGCAAAGCTACTTAGTCCTAAATTATGCAATTAATATCAAGTCCAAACGTTAGTACAAAGCCATGTGTACATAAAGCATTTATATTTACAATAAATAATAGTTTAGCAACTGAACGTTATATCGCAAATATTTGCATTTGGGCTGAATGATAAGTTAAGTGAGCCCATAAATTTGATTAAGCCAGAACAGGTTTTGTTGAGCTGCTCGCCTGCTTTTCTTGGGTTTGTACATATAGAAACCCTTGTCTTCCTAAAACCTCACGCACGTCTATCCCTCTGGATACCCTTATTTAGCCTATAAACAAATATCTTGTTCAACTTTAGCATTGTTTGTGCTTGTTAGGCAAGGTAAAGCAGGTCAAGATTTTTCATATCTATTTACATTTTGTGAATTGATGGCTAATTCAATCTCATTAGTACTGTCTGTTTGTTAGTACTATCATTACCTTGTAAAATAGTTCTGTTTTTTTTTCTCTGTGAGATCGGGATATTGCACATTTCCCACACGCCGGTAAATCATTTTGGTTTAAAATGGTTTAGGCTCAAATTTTATGATAAATGTTTATAAATACTAATGTAATTTTCACTTATGTAAAGTTTGTAAATGTTTTTTTTTTGTTTTTTTGGGCAGTATTAATGTGTGATAAACAGACATATCTTTTTTTTCTCAAACGCTATTTGACTCTGTACGACTTTTGTACGATTTTCTACCAGAAAATTCTGCCCACACAACACAAATAAAAGTATTTTAAGTAAAAGTAATACAAAAGTTCAGAGTGACTGACGATGTTTACATGCACTTAAAATCATCTCATGTGCCCTGAAACATGTAAACGCAGCACTTCTTTAGCATGTTGCAGTTTTGTCGCCATATCCATCTTTCTAGTGTGCATGTACACTGTACTGACTGTGATCACTGCATCATTTGAGAAGAAGTGCTTCAGCGTCTCGGGACGACACTTGCATACACCACCTCATCCTCCTGCTGAAAAACACAAAGACAGAAGATACAATCAGATACATGCTCAACATGCTTGTTTTAAATTGCTGATTAAATTAAATTTGAATATGATTTTAACTATGCATGAACTTTAACCCCTTAACTGTCACCGTCCAGGTATCGGGACGCCTAACTTTACTTCACTATATTTCTATTAAATCCTAATCTAATTATGACAAATTATATATTTTTGGAAAGGTCTAAGACTTCTAATTAAATATTTGACCCCTGTTTTGTGTTAAAAATTATGTAGGAAGAGTAATTAATGAATTTATGACAAGAGTGCACCTAAAAAATCTGCATCATAACAGGAGGTCTGACCTTTGTCACAAAAAGTTGATGCACCCACTTTTAATCATTGAAACTTCTGTTTTTATGCTAAAAGTTCATAATAAAACATATAATCTAGTATTTTTCAATAAAAAATAAAAATTATAGTATAACATTATCCTCTAAAAATTATAATATATATGTATATATTATCCTCTAAAATATAATAATATTTTTTATCACCTTTTTTTATTATATCACATATTTTAGTAGTTATCATAAATTAGGTATCATTTGAAAGCTTATAAACTCAGAATTCATCCTGTGAAAACCATTTCATAATTGAACGTTGCGTTACCATAGAAACGGTACTTATTTTATGAGGCTCCTCCCCTTTGGGGCATCCTTATATTTCATAATTTATGATCAAAACCTTTTCTAATCTTGACAAAGAAGCTTGATATTTGGACAGAAATGTATTAATTTATTAAGGCAGAATGTACACAACGAAATTCAATGGAATTCAATGGCACCCGGTGGCTATTTTTGGTACTACGCCTAAACAAAATCTCATGGGAACTTCAATTTTTGTGATATCAACTTTAAATTTGGAACATAACTTGGTTAGATTTATGGCTTTGATTTTATAGTAATTTTAGAGTAAAAATATTTTGTAAAATATATATTTTATATAAATCAAAAAATATATAGTATATTTGATTTACTGTGAATTAAAACTTCCATAACTTTTTCATACTTTCATTTTTTGAAGTGTTTTCACTTCAGCAATAATCAAACTTGGGTATATATTCCAAGGCATTCTTGAATTACAACCATTTAAGTGTAAATAGAGCATTTAACCCCCATTCTCAAAAAGGGTTGGTGACAGTTAAGGGGTTAACTTATGAAGGAGGCCCTGTCTGTTACACCTGCTGCCCTAAACTACACCGCAAATCACTCATATTCACTGTCACCATTTTTGTTTTTAATATGTATCCCTATATTATTTAAATAGGCTAGTCTTTTTTTCGGCATATAGTGGTCCATCATACACTGTTAAAAATTTTCCCGTTAAAAAACAGTAAAGAACTGGCAGCACGGTTGCCAGCAAGTTACTGTTAAATTAACAGTTTTTTACTGTTAGTGAAATTTACAGTTCACTACCGTTTATTAAAAAACAGTAATTAACTGGCAGCACGGTTGCCAGCAAGATACTGTTAAATTAACGGTGTCTTACTTTTGGTTAAATTTACAGTTGTTACTGCTTTTGCAAATGCATAAAGCAGTTTCTACATGTTACAGCAATATCCTGAAAAAAGCATGGGCACTTATTTGTTCTTCATATTGAAATTAGTGTAAACTACACAAATATACAATATGGTATTGTGTAATGTATTGAATAATGGACAGTTACCAAAAAGGACAACTTTTCCCCCTGTGTTTTTAAAGATTATTTTCTGAACCTTGTGATTTAATACATTTCCCTGTTGCAGTCTTGCTATAAAATACCAAAAGTGAATAAATTTAAAAGTGAAATAGTAAATTAAAAATGTCACAGAAGAAAAGCAGCTTTAAGTATTGTTTCAAAACATGTCTCGTTTATTAAACTTCTGAAACTCTTTTTGGAAAAAAAGCATAAAGGACATAACTAAATAATAAAAAAAATAACTAAAATTCAAGGTTTAGAAGTTACAACAAACATAAATAAACAAGATGTTTCCAAAATCAGAATCTGAACTATCCTGTAACTTGAACAAGTCCTTAACAAATGACTAAGTATACTGTCATTTTCTTTTTTTTTCCTCTGGACACAAACAGTGAATTACTTTATTCACGTGATTTTGAGTGTGTGTGTGTGTGTGTGTGTGTGCATGTATATGCGTGTGTGTGTGTGTGTGTGTGTGTGTGTGTGTGGGTGTGTGGGTGCGTGGGTGTGTGGGTGTAATACTTGTATAAAGTCCCACTCAAAATCCATCAATTTTTTAAGCAGACTGGAGACACGAGGGTTCACTGTTTTGTTTTTCTGGGCGAGCTTCCCCGTCCGTTTTGAAATGACTCCTCCAACCTTGGTGCCTTTTTCTGGGTTTATCCCGATGAACTGCCTGAAAAACAAACATGTTTGTTCAGAATTAGTTTACTCACAAAGAACATATAAATTTGCTATAATCTTAACTATTCTTGTTTTAAGATCACTTCCTCTAACTTTGTCAGGAAAGGATAGCTTTCTGAACAATCTTTTGGGGGTGAAGGATGTGATTTAATCTAGAATAAAGATATCTCCTTATTCAAGCTTTTGCATAGCACACCTTATATGCTATTTTAGCAATGTTTAAAACATTTTAACAAAATCATTTGATCATCATTTAGGTGTCAAAGATGAGGCTTCCTTCCAAGGTTTTCACCAACACTTCACCACCACCAAAGCCCTGTTTATTTCCTTGACAGTCATCTATGGCTACTCACTGGGCTTCAAATAGTTTAAAAGAAAATGTCTTTATTTGATGCTAGATTCCATTAATTAGGGCCAAATTGTGTTGTATCAATTAACAACACATTCTCACCCCAAGGCGTCACCTTTGACCATGCTTCAATATTTGACGTTTTAGGCGCCCTTTAGCGTCACTTACATGACGCGATCCTACGGCATCATCTAACTGAAGCTAAAGGAAAGTGTCAGTTTGAGGACGCGGTTAGGTTTAGGTGTGGGGTGGGGGTAGGGTACACGCGATCCTAGGGCGTCATCTAACTGACGCTAAAGGGCGCCTAAAGCGTCAGATATTGAAGCATGGTCAAATGCTTCCCAAGGCGTCAGTTAGGTGACGCCTTGGGAGTGAGAATGGGCTGCAATTAAACATACAACACTGCAACATGAAAAATTTTATGTAAAGCTGCGTTGAAATGATATGCATTATAAAAAGTGCTATATAAATAAAAGTGAAGTGAATTGAATGTATGCATCCAAGTATTTACCTTTGAATAAATTCCAGTGTGCATGCTGCCTCAGCTTGGTATTGAAGATTGAAGTTGTAAAAAGTAGAAAAAACAGCAGCAAGCCCAGACACAAAAGCCGACTGGATGCCCTCAGAAATAATATGACCCTCAAGGCTGATCATCCAGTGCTGAATACAGCTTCCTGGTGTTTCACCTGAAACTTTAAAATGAAAAACTGTCAGCATCGGCATAAAAACATGAATCTGCCACCACCGTATTGTAAATGAAATCATTGACAGAGCCATTTTTATTAAATTTTCAACGTGTTGATCATGGACTTATCTGGGCAAACATTTAATTTAAAATGTGTATTGTGAAATTATGTTCTCAACATTGTTAATGGGTTAGTTCAACCATAAAAAGAAAATCCTGTCATGAATTACTCACCCTTATGTTCCAAACCCATAAAACTTTAATTTATCTTTAGACAAAGATATTTATAAAATTGTTTAATAATTGTTGTCCATCAATTAAAAGTCCATGTTAAACATAAACTCAACAGAAACAACACTGGACAAGAAGATGATATAATTAGTGTGTGTTGTGTGTGTGTGTGTATGTGTGTGTAAACTATCCTTTTAAGTAAATTAATATAAAAATTGAAAATTAAGTAAATAATTACTCACCCTGGTGTTGTTCAAGGCCATATGTTCTTTTTCAGATAATAAATTAAAGAAAAATTGACTACACATGTAATCTGAAATCTGGTTTCTGACAATTGAAATCAGAAAATGATTCTATGTGACTCGTGTCATATATTCCAAGTGTTCTGGGGGTATACAAACCGAAATGTACTGTAAATTTACACGACACGAGACTCTATAGCACCACATTTCACTCCAAATCATGCTCTGCAGCATGATAACACTGCAGCAGCAATAACTAACGTTTAAATATGAATTAGTGTTAATAAATATTCTAAAGTAACACTGCAGCGGCAACAACAAAACTTTAAATGTGAATTAGTGTTAATAAATTTTAAATTACGTGTTGGGCAAAATAACACTGCAGCAGCAACAGTGAAACATGAATTAGTCTTAATGATTACTAAAAATTACGTACTGGGAAAAGTAACACTGCAGCAGCAATAACTAAACTTTAAATATTAATTAGTCTTAAAGATTATTCTAAATTTCGTGCTGGACAAAGTAACAATACAGCTTAACTTTAATATGAATTATTCTTAATGCTTATTCTATCACTTAACTTATATCAAAACCTGGATATATGCAAAAATAAAGCCACCATTAAAGTAGGCCTAACAATACAATCACTTGTACAACAAATAAATCACCCTGAGATGTACAGATTAGGCCTACAACAAGTTTATCCCCATTTAAAAGCACAAAAAGCCCGAAATTTAGGTTTTGTCCAACGGTTTTCCGAATAATGAAAAATCAAGCTGTAACACTTTAGCGCGCTAAGACGACGATGTAATTCACATGCAACAGTGTTTTTACTTATAGCTTTGCATAAACTTTGCAGAAGAATTGATTTTGGATGAAACTCACCCTGTAATCGGGAATTATCCGTGTGAGGAATCCAACTTCCCTCACGATGTCGCAGTTGGTGCTTTTATCACTGCGAATACAAAAATAGTTAGGCTACTTCCAATATCCAAAATACAAGTTAGTAACAATTGCAGATGTAATGCAGTTTTCTATCACAACGAGCAAAACAAAAGGGAACTCACCTATTATAAGTATGAAGATGGATGAAAAATCCATGCGTGCTCACTGCAGCTCTTCCGATGTCAAGTCAAAAATACTGTTAAGTACTGTTTTGTTTCCCTCGAGCAATAATTACGTTAAAATGCCGTTATAATTTTTCTACGTCATATTACAAACGCAAAAAAACAGCAATGTACTGCTTTTGAACAAAACAGGAATATACTGTTGAAATTTGGCCGTAAATTTACAGCAATTTCTAACAGTGTATGATATAATGGTCCGGTTTCACAGACAGGGCTTA
This sequence comes from Pimephales promelas, assembly GCF_016745375.1. Next base: position 10,464,838 of record NW_024121266.1, on the reverse strand, counting down.
GATTAAGCCAGGATTAGGCCTAAATTCAATTATGGCATCTTAGAAGCTTTTATTATAAAATGCCTTGGATAAACATTACTGGTGTGCATCCTGAGTCAAAACAATGGCATTGACATATATTAAGATGCATCAGTCTAAGTTGCCTTCAGTTAAAACAGCTCAAACATGCATTTTAGTCTGGGACTAGACTTAAGCATTGTCTGTGAAACCAGAGGAACGTGTCTGGGATTTTCTGTCGGCTGTTTAGAATTAGAACCAATTATATTAATAAATTAATCACTCTTTTGAATCATTTCTTTGCAATCAATTAGCCAAACGAGTTAGGATAATGGTTTGAATTGATTTGCGATTCAGCCCGAATTATGCATTATGCAGTAGATGGATCCCATTGACTTCCATAGTATGGGGAAAATTGTGTTCAGCAGACACAAGGGTGAGTAAATCATGCCAGAATTTACATTTTTGGGTGAATTAAACCCTTTTAATGTCTGACGCCATGAGACGTTTAGAGCAGCTTTCCACTCGCAACACGATATGGAGAACCAGGAGCCCTGGATGAAGTGAATCTTTACAAACAGTCTTTTGAAAGGTCTTTATTAAGTTAAACTTATTTGTTAGCGACACTTTACTGCAGATCGAATTATTTTTAAACCTGAATATAAAAACATATTTAAAAAAATTTAGACCTGAATATTAAAAAATTAAGTTAGATTCAATTGGATTTGCTGATCTACTTTGAGATCTATTTATATTGCCCCATCTGTTAACAGTATAGCTACTCCTAGAGGTTAATTAATATTTTGTACACTAGAGAGCGCTAGTTTTACAGTGTAAGCACATGTATTATGACTCTCTAACAGGGGCTCAGAAATTAGCTGGTTAGCATAGCCTTGTTAGGCCCTGCTGTTACATACTACTGTAATTATGCCATTCTGTAGGCAAACGTCATCTTTCTTTTGATGGTTATCAAATAGTAGTTAATTATTTTTGGATGCCTTTAATAGTGTAAAATAGATGTGTGTTTTTCCACTGTCTGCTGAAGGAAGTTTTAAGATAGCCTAAAGAGCTATCAGAGAGTGAGTCACATGACATTATTAGTCATGCGGTTGGCGTCTGTCATGCTACACTGCTAGTGATGTAAAAAAAAAAAGTTTGCTACTGGAAAATCATCACTGTTTAAAACAATGACTCAATTGCAATGCATTTATTTTTACTACTTATCTTTATAAGGATTGTTTCTTTTACATTAACAGATCAACATTAGTTGGGTGGACCCAGGCGTGATAAGGACATGATAACAAGAACAGTGGAAACTTCTCAGAAATAATGAAGTGTTGCTTGAGCTGTAAATAACATTGAGACTAACACTTCTTATCTGTAGGATCACAGCAGGGCCAAGGGTATATGAGTATAAAGATCATGGACATACAGAGAGATTCATATGCTGCTGAATATCAATCTTTCACATACACATAATAGGCTATATGATGCATGCATATCACATGAACATTTCACGTTTACACAATAAGATCTCAAAGAGAATGTATTTTTCTCAAGCTGTTTGCATTATTTATTTTGAGGTAAAACCGTTTCTCAAAAAGAGGAAGTAAAATTGTGGAAGTTCTTCAACCCCAGAACATTCACAGAAACACACACTCACACTATCCACGCCTCAAGACATGCAAACACTGATGCACACTGACCACAAACGTCCAGTAAAGACACATTCTCACACACGTTCTCAACAGATGAAAACACTTTCCTTTCCAGATCTGAAACTGAGGCCTTCTGTGTTTTGAGTTTGTTGAATGCAACACTGTAAAATACACCAAAAACATCTGTTTGCTGCTCATATTAATCATGAAATTAAATGTGGACTGTCATTCTGTAGATTTTAATGCTCAAGATTTATGTGAAGTTTTGATTTGAACTTCATCATGTTAAGTAATGGCATTTGATCTGCAAGCATTGAGGAGAACAAATAATATCAAACTAACAAACATCCAGCTAAAAATAAATACTTCCATGTTCAACAGTTTTGTTTCCATAGTCTGTGCTATGGTTATCACTGAGCCAGTCATTGCAATTTTGAATGTTAAATCCGAAACATTGAAGCGTGTATGTTGCCATTAGTCCTCTTAGAAGCAAGAAAAAATTTATTCAAATTCTGGTTTACATATAGCCTAAAAAATGTGCAAAGAGCGCTCACTTTACAATCACTAAAACATAAGTCCGACATGAAGAAGCTCAGGATTGGCAGGACCGGCGTGAAGAAGCTCAGGCTCGACATGAAGAAGCTCAGGATTGGCAGGACCGGCGTGAAGAAGCTCAGGCTCGACATGAAGAAGCTCAAGCTCAACATGAAAAAGCTCAGGATTGGCAGGACCGGCGTGAAGAAGCTCAGGCTCGACATGAAGAAGCTCAGGATTGGCAGGACCGGCATGAAGAAGCTCAGGATTGGCAGGACCGGCATGAAGAAGCTCAGGCTTGACATGAAGAAGCTCAGGCTCGACATGAAGAAGCTCAAGCTCAACATGAAGAAGCTCAGGATTGGCAGGACCGGCATGAAGAAGCTCAGGATTGGCAGGACCGGCGTAAAGAAGCTCAGGCTCGACATGAAGAAGCTCAGGCTCGACATGAAGAAGCTCAAGCTCGGCAGGACCGGCGTGAAGAAGCTCAGGCTCGACATGAAGAAGCTCAGGATTGGCAGGACCGGCGTGAAGAAGCTCAGGATTGGCAGGACCGGCGTGAAGAAGCTCAGGCTCGACATGAAGAAGCTCAGGCTCGACATGAAGAAGCTCAGGCTCGACATGAAGAAGCTCAGGATTGGCAGGACCGGCATGAAGAAGCTCAGGATTGGCAGGACCGGCATGAAGAAGCTCAAGCTCGACATGAAGAAGCTCAAGCTCGACATGAAGAAGCTCAGGCTCGACATGAAGAAGCTCAGGATTGGCAGGACCGGCATGAAGAAGCTCAGGATTGGCAGGACCGACATGAAGAAGCTCAGGCTCGACATGAAGAAGCTCAAGCTCGACATGAAGAAGCTTAGGATTGGCAGTACCGGCATGAAGAAGCTCAGGATTGGCAGGACCGGCATGAAGAAGCTCAGGCTTGACATGAAGAAGCTCAGGCTCGACATGAAGAAGCTCAGGCTCGACATGAAGAAGCTCAAGCTCAACATGAAGAAGCTCAGGATTGGCAGGACCGGCATGAAGAAGCTCAGGCTCGACATGAAGAAGCTCAGGATTGGCAGGACCGGCGTGAAGAAGCTCAGGCTCGACATGAAGAAGCTCAAGCTCAACATGAAGAAGCTCAGGATTGGCAGGACCGGCATGAAGAAGCTCAGGATTGGCAGGACCGGCGTAAAGAAGCTCAGGCTCGACATGAAGAAGCTCAGGCTCGACATGAAGAAGCTCAAGCTCGGCAGGACCGGCGTGAAGAAGCTCAGGCTCGACATGAAGCTCAGGATTGGCAGGACCGGCGTGAAGAAGCTCAGGATTGGCAGGACCGGCGTGAAGAAGCTCAGGCTCGACATGAAGAAGCTCAGGCTCGACATGAAGAAGCTCAGGCTCGACATGAAGAAGCTCAGGATTGGCAGGACCGGCATGAAGAAGCTCAGGATTGGCAGGACCGGCATGAAGAAGCTCAAGCTCGACATGAAGAAGCTCAAGCTCGACATGAAGAAGCTCAGGCTCGACATGAAGAAGCTCAGGATTGGCAGGACCGGCATGAAGAAGCTCAGGATTGGCAGGACCGACATGAAGAAGCTCAGGCTCGACATGAAGAAGCTCAAGCTCGACATGAAGAAGCTTAGGATTGGCAGTACCGGCATGAAGAAGCTCAGGCTCAACATGAAGAAGCTTAGGATTGGCAGGACCGGCATGAAGAAGCTCAGGCTCGACATGAAGAAGCTCAGACTCGACATGAAGAAGCTCAAGCTCGGCAGGACCGGCATGAAGAAGCTCAGGCTCGACATGAAGAAGCTCAAGCTCAACATGAAAAAGCTCAGGATTGGCAGGACCGGCGTGAAGAAGCTCAGGCTCGACATGAAGAAGCTCAGGATTGGCAGGACCGGCGTGAAGAAGCTCAGGCTTGACATGAAGAAGCTCAGGCTCGGCAGGACCGGCGTGAAGAAGCTCAGGCTCGACATGAAGAAGCTCAAGCTCAACATGAAGAAGCTCAGGATTGGCAGGACCGGCATGAAGAAGCTCAGGCTCGACATGAAGAAGCTCAGGATTGGCAGGACCGGCGTGAAGAAGCTCAGGATTGGCAGGACCGGCGTGAAGAAGCTCAGGCTCGACATGAAGAAGCTCAGGCTCGACATGAAGAAGCTCAGGCTCGACATGAAGAAGCTCAGGCTCGACATGAAGAAGCTCAGGCTCGACATGAAGAAGCTCAGGCTCGACATGAAGAAGCTCAGGATTGGCAGGACCGGCGTGAAGAAGCTCAGGCTCGACATGAAGAAGCTCAGGATTGGCAGGACCGGCGTGAAGAAGCTCAGGCTCGACATGAAGAAGCTCAGGCTCGACATGAAGAAGCTCAGGATTGGCAGGACCGGCATGAAGAAGCTCAGGATTGGCAGGACCGGCATGAAGAAGCTCAGGCTCGACATGAAGAAGCTCAGGCTCGACATGAAGAAGCTCGGGATTGGCAGGACCGGCATGAAGAAGCTCAGGATTGGCAGGACCGGCATGAAGAAGCTCAGGATTGGCAGGACCGGCATGAAGAAGCTCAGGATTGGCAGGACCGGCATGAAGAAGCTCAGGCTCGACATGAAGAAGCTCAAGCTCGACATGAAGAAGCTTAGGATTGGCAGGACCGGCATGAAGAAGCTCAGGCTCAACATGAAGAAGCTCAGGATTGGCAGGACCGGCATGAAGAAGCTCAGGCTCGACATGAAGAAGCTCAAGCTCGACATGAAGAAGCTTAGGATTGGCAGGACCGGCATGAAGAAGCTCAGGCTCAACATGAAGAAGCTCAGGCTCAACATGAAGAAGCTCAGGATTGGCAGGACCGGCATGAAGAAGCTCAGGCTCGACATGAAGAAGCTCCGACTCGACATGAAGAAGCTCAAGCTCGGCAGGACCGGCATGAAGAAGCTCAGGCTCGACATGAAGAAGCTCAGACTCGACATGAAGAAGCTCAAGCTCGGCAGGACCGGCGTGAAGAAGCTCAGGCTCGACATGAAGAAGCTCAGGCTCGACATGAAGAAGCTCAGGCTCGACATGAAGAAGCTCAGGCTCGACATAAAGAAGCTCTGGATTGGCAGGACCGGCATGAAGAAGCTCAGGATTGGCAGGACCGGCATGAAGAAGCTCAGGCTCGACATGAAGAAGCTCAGGCTCGACATGAAGAAGCTCAGGATTGGCAGGACCGGCATGAAGAAGCTCAGGATTGGCAGGACCGGCATGAAGAAGCTCAGGCTCGACATGAAGAAGCTCAAGCTCGACATGAAGAAGCTTAGGATTGGCAGGACCGGCATGAAGAAGCTCAGGCTCAACATGAAGAAGCTTAGGATTGGCAGGACCGGCATGAAGAAGCTCAGGCTCGACATGAAGAAGCTCAGACTCGACATGAAGAAGCTCAAGCTCGGCAGGACCGGCATGAAGAAGCTCAGGCTCGACATGAAGAAGCTCAAGCTCGGCAGGACCGGCATGAAGAAGCTCAGGCTCGACATGAAGAAGCTCAGGCTCGGCAGGACCGACGTGGGGCTCTGGCTGATGGTCAGGTGTGACGTGAAGATCAAGAGACTCGGGAGTAACGGCCATCTTGTAATGTGGCTCTGGAAGGCTGGTCTCGGGATCTGGAGCCATTTCTAGGCTGAACTCGGAAACAGAAGCCATCTCAGGGCTAAACTCGGGAACTGAAACTGTTTCATGGGCTGATCTCAGAATCTGAAGCTTTCTCTGGGCTGAAGTTTGTAGTAAAACATGGGGCTGATGACCAGAGAAGGGAAGCTGATTTCAGCGCTGACCGTAGACGCGTAAACGCAGGATCTGACACTTTTGCCCCCAGGTCCATGCTGTTAGAAATCTTCCGTGTTCGGGGAAACACTGGTAAAGTGAATTTTAATAGTCTTGCTATTAGTGATGAAGACGTGGAGCAATGGACTGATGTGACCTTAAGTTTGCATATTTACTTGCTGTTTTTTATAATGGTGTTGTCAGCTTTACTGACATCTCGTTTCACACTAAAGGTTTTTTTTCTTCCCCAGTTAACTTCCTGTTTTCTGTTAACCATCTGTGCTGCTGCATCTTTCACAGAACTAACTTCACTTCTCTTCATCTTTTTTCTAAAATTACTTTAATACTAGTGAAACAATTGATGTCCGTTCCTCTTAAGTTCCCCAGAATCACAAATGGTTTCTTGTATGATAAAGTCACAACAATTCTGAATATTCTATACAATTTACATAATTAATTTGAAACAATTTTTTTTGGTTTTTACATAGAAAAAAAAAGAGTAAGTGGTCGAACAAAATAAATTTGCTTTGTACCAGGGATGGGCAGTTTCTCTGTAGTACTGCTGTCCTGCACCTGAACCAATCTATGTCTTCAGCATTACTAAAATTGATTGATTTAAAAAAAAAAAAAAAATGTAATCAGGTTTGGATCTAAACTTTGCAGGATAGTAGCCCTGCAGGACGGAAGTTGCCCATCCCTGTTTAAAGGGCAAGACACCAATGACTCAGTTATAAATGATCTTACCGCTTTTTGCACATTTCTTTTGTAGAATATTGGATCAGCATAAGTTATCTCATCTTCAGAAGTCCGAACCGTTTCTAAGAAGAAGAATAGATGTATTAAAACAAAACAATAGAGCTCAATCTTAAAACTACAAGATTTAGAGATATAAGATGTTTCTTCATTAACATGTTTTATTATTTTGAAGTATAATATTAAAGGGTTAGTTCACCCAAAAATTAAAATTAAGTCATTCATTACTCACCCCCATGCTGTACCAACCCCGTAAGACATTTTTGATTGAATCTGAGGGCTGGATCACTTTTCCATAGACAGCCTGAGGGACTGCCTCTTGACGGCCCATAAAGTCATTAAAAGAAAAGGTTTAAATATTCCATGTGCCTACAGCGGCTCAACTATAACTTTATCAAGCGACGAGAATACTTTTTGTGCGAAAAAAAAACGTAAGTTCACGTAAAAAACGAGACCGTTCTTCTTCGACTACTTTTTGTTACCGGCTGCTCACCGCTTAGGAGTTTTACCGCCCCCTACCGTATAAGATGACGTACTGCTTGTAAACAGAACGTTTTGCGCCTCCGGCTATATCAGTACATCATCTTATACGGTAGGGGGCGGTAAAACTCCTAAGCGGTGAGCAGCCGGTAACAAAAAGTAGTCGAAGAAGAACGGTCTCGTCTCAGTTCTCGCGCATGCGCCCATAAGGAAGTAATGGAAAGTCGAATAAAGTCGTTATTTACGTTTTTTTCGCACAAAAAGTATTCTCGTCGCTTGATAAAGTTATAGTTGAGCCGCTGTAGGCACATGGAATATTTAAACCTTTTCTTTTAATGACTTTCTGGGCCGTCAAGAGGCAGTCCCTCAGGCTGTCTATGGAAAAGTGATCCAGCCCTCAGATTCAATCAAAAATATCTTTATTTGTGTTCCGAAGATGAACGAAGGTCTTACGGGGTTGGTACAGCATGGGGGTGAGTAATTAATGACTTAATTTTCATTTTTGGGTGAACTAACCCTTTAAAGTGTATCCTTATGTTGGCTTGAATGTATCATTATAATTCTGAGACAAAATCTTCCAAAGCTTTCTACCTACACCCACCAAACTCGACTCAAACCTTTAGACTGTTCTCTTTTATCTCTTTTATAACTGATTGAACATACGGTTTTCCAAAATCCCATTACATTCCCACTTACATTGTTATAAGTTCAAATAAGCCAAAACTGTTCAGACTTCAACTATCACAATTCAAAACACACAAGGCCACTAGACTCATTTAAGCTTCCATTTTATGTAATATTTCTAAGCCATGTATACCTCATGTAGCCCCGCCCCTTTTCAGCACTGTGGTTATTCTGTTCTGTCTTCTGGTTTGTATTTCCAGAGCATGAAGGTAACATCTTACAGATTTATGAATGAACCATTTGTTTTAAAAGCTTCCCAGTCCACTGACATTAGGACATCCACATCAAACATTACAATGCATGCGACAATGCTTCAACAGCTTACTCTTCGACAGCAGTGCCAATGTATAGAGCTAACATAAAAACAGAAGTTGTGTGCTTGTTTCTCTGGTGCACAAGTTCTGTAGACCCATTTAATCCTTCATTCTAATATTACCTTTCTTCCTTCGTCCCTTCCTTTCTTCAGAAGTCCGAACCGTTTCTAAGAAGAAGAATAGATGTATTAAAACAATAGAGCTCAATCTTAAACTCTGAGATATAAGATGTTTCTTCATTAACATGTTTTATTATTTCAAGTATAATATTCAAGTATAGACCATTTCACAAGATGTAAACAACACTGGTCCAGAAGCACTTGCTGTTTCAGTTTTTTAACTCTACATAAAAGCTGGGATAAAATACAACCAACAGAACATATAAAACTGAATCAAAAAGTTAAACAAACATCTTTAAGATGTTTTCTTTACATGTGAAATAAAGAAAACAGTTACAAACTGAAACAGGAAGTGTTTCTGGACCAGTGTTGTTTACATCTTGTGAAATGGTCAATATCCTTATTATGTTGGCTATAACTTATTATTATAATTCTGAGACAAAATCTTTCAAAGCTTTCAACCTACATCCACCAAACCAAACTTGTTTCTCTGGTGCATAAGTTCTAGACTCATTTAATCCTCCATTCTAATATTACCTTATCTTCCATCCATGCTTACCTTCTTGATCTGTTTTTCCACGTTTTTTGCAGATCCAGATGATCCCGACTAAAGTAACAGTCAACAGAGATCCAGCAACAGCAGCAGCACCAGCAAAGATCAGCATATGATTCGGAGGGCCCTCATTCTGAGAGTCCACATTCTGAGGGCCCACGTCTGAAGTGGAAGGGGAAGGAGACGACTGTGAGGGAGACTGTGAGTATGACCGCGAAGAAGACTGCGAAGGAGACTGTGTGACCTCTGCTGTAATGGGTACAGAGAGTCTTTAGTGTAAGTAAGTTTATAAAATCAAACTAAGTGAATATGTCTGATCCACAACAGACACTATAAACATCAGCACAGCTGAGTTAAGCATCTCTGCATCTGCTCCAAATTCTATGTGAAAATACAATGGCACATAAATGTAATATAAGCACAATATCTGAATCGCCTCAACCTTCACTGTTACAGGCGGATCTGATGCTGCTTTGTTTTTGTTTTGTACATTAAATGCAGCATCAGAACAACCGTAAACGATGTTGTCATGACAGAGCATACTTGAACGCTCTCCTGCAAAAATTAGCATTGTCATCCGAATCACAATCTCACTGACTAGATCAAACCTCAGTATTGTCTTATCTACATTTCCTTTCCCTGACATGATATGTTTACCTGACTAATACTAGTTAAGTTGTTATGCAGTTGCAAATCTATTGGGAGCTACAAAAAATTCTAATGGAATAATAGCAAGCATGAGGCAGCATGTGTCTTCTACTATTTAAATATTAATTTTAAAGGTTCTCAAAGCGATCCTGGGTGTTGACATTCGAATATTTTCAAACAAATCGGAGCTAGACCCTCCCTCCTCCGCATCTCATCTCCTCCCCCTCCCTTCCGTGCTTCCTGAAATAATTGTGAATGTGCATAGTTCTAGCTAATTATATCCTTGTGTGGGTTTGGCGAACATAAGCGTCAATTTAGAAAAAAAAAAAAAACAATTTAACATTACCCACCTGTCCAGCGAAAACAGAGCAACCTGAATGTCGGACTGGAAGCCCTTCTGCCGCCGGAGTTCTCGCCATCGTTCAAAAGCTTTGCTACCGATGTAAATTCGGAACTTCGCACGTTCTTTATCCGACTCCTTCTTCTTTTTAATTTGTTCCTCAAAACGACGTCTCTTTGGTCGTGTGTCGGTAATTTTTCAAACTTCCCTCTGATGCTTCGCTGCTCTCCTTCACACACACACACCCTTCATGTGCACGCGCACTAACCCCCCAGACCCACCCTCAAATACTTCTTGCCAGTGATTGGCTAGAACACTGTTTGTTGGGTTTCGTGGTCCGGGTAAGACATGATTGTTTTTGTTGCCGTTTGTGGAGCCTGTGGTGTCTACAGAGACCGCGTTTTTTTACAGTGTGTTTAGGGGACAGGCAGCTAGCCGATAGTGAGGAGACGTTTGATGTATTTGACAAAGAATGTTTTGGCCCAGCATCGCTTAGAGAACCTTTAAAGGGTCTGTAAGGTAGCCCTCTCGCCATGCTTTTTAAAAATTAGTGTATTACAAATACATTCCTTGTTGCATTACGATTGCAAGTTTAAAATGTACTGTATAAGCCATCTACTGTATTTAAACAAGCATCAGGTATTGTTTGTTATTCTCTGTGGTGTTGACATTCTTTCTTTACCCCCACCTTTTCAGCACCCCCACCCCAAAACATCTTCGCATGAATAGAATAATCAAATGCCAGATAAATTATTATAATAATGGCCAGTAATCAATTGGCATTCCAACCTAGATTCGACATAGTGACAAAATGCAGTCAGTTAGACATATTTCCAGAAGCAGAGTTGGCTACCCCTGATTTATATAATATTTGTGATATACTTCATATACTTTTTGGTCAAAAAATGGTACAATATTTGACTTTTTAATGTACCTGCACATGTGTGGCTGCATAGTGTGTTGATGTCCAGATGTGTGGTCTGGTTGCTGATGGGATTGTTCAGCACACAGCTGTAGGTGTTGTTATCCTGATATTCCACCTCCAGAGGTAGAGAGAGACTGATGCTGAGATCACACACACTGATGTTGGACAATACACTCATTCCTCTGTACCAGGAGAGAGTCGCATCACACACACTCAACACTGATGAACACACCAATGAACAATTTGATGATGATGATGTTGATGATGATGAAGAACAGGGTGAAGAGTTACTGATGACAGGAACAGGGAGAGGAGCTGGAATATAGAGCATTAAGAATATGAATAACTCACAACAAACTGTTGACATTTTTATCCATCCATCCATCCATCTTTTTCCGCTCATCCGGGGCCTGGTCGCGGGGGCAGCAGTCTAAGCAGAGATGCCCAGACTTCCCTCTCCCTAGACACTTCCTCCAGCTCTTCTGGGGGGGCACCGAGGCGTTCCCAGGCCAGCCGGGAGACATAGTCTCTCCAGCGTGTCCTAGGTCTTCCCCGGGATCTCCTCCCAGTGGGACGTGCCCCGAACACCTCCCCGGAGAGGCGTCCAGGAGGCATCTGGAACAGATGCCTGAGCCACCTCAGCTGACCCCTCTCGATGTGGAGGAGCAGCGGCTCATCCCGAGTGACCGAGCTTCTCACCCTATCTCTAAGGGATCGCCCAGCCACCCTGTGGAGACAGCTCATTTTGGTCGCCTGTATCTGGGATCTTGTCCTTTCGGTCATGACCCAAAGCTCATGACCATAGGTGAGAGTAGGAACGTAGATTGACTGGTAAATCGAGAGCTTTGCCTTACGGCTCAGCTCCTTCTTTACCACAACAGACCGGTCGTGTCGACCAAGACAGCCCCACAACATCCAGAGACTTGAGGTATTCAGGGCGGATCTCATCCACCCCCGTTGCCTTGCCACCAAAGAGTTTCTTGACTACCTCGGTGACCTCAGCTAGGGTGATGGACGAGTCCACCTCTGAGCCCTCAGCCTCTGCTTCCTCAATAGAAGACGTGACGGCGTGATTGAGGAGGTCCTCGAAGTATTCCTTCCACCGTCCGACGACATCCCCAGTTGAAGTCAACAGCTGCCCACCCCTACTGTAAACAGCATTGGTAGGGGACTGTTTCCCTCTCCTGAGGTGCCGGAAAGTTTGCCAGAATCTCTTCGAGGCCAGCCGATAGTCCTTCTCCATGGCCTCACCGAACTCCTCCCAGGCCCGAGTTTTTGCCTCCACTACCAACCGGGTTGCAGTCCGCTTGGCCTGCCGGTACCTGTCAGCTGCCTCCGGAGTCCCACGAGCCAACCAGGCCTGATAGGACTCCTTCTTCAGCTTGACGGCATCCTTTACTTCCGGTGTCCACCACCGGGTTAAGGGATTGCCGCCTCGACAGGCACCGGAGACCTTACGGCCACAGCTCCGAGGAGCCGTTTCGACAATGGAGGTGGAGAACATGGTCCACTCAGACTCAATATCTCCAGCCTCCCTCGGGATCTGGTCGTAGCTTTGCCGGAGGTGAGAGTTGAAGATCTCTCTGACAGGAGATTCGGACAAACGTTCCCAGCCATGTTGAAGTCCCCCAGCAGAACGACGGAGTCCCCAGTCGGAGCACTTTCCAGCAGTCCTCCAAGAGATCCCAAGAAGGCTGGGTACTCTGCACTGCCGTTTGGCAGTGAGAGACCTATCCCTGACCCGTAGGCGCAGGGAAACGACCCTCTCGTTCACCGGGGTAAACTCCAACACATGGCGGCTGAGCTGGGGGGCTATAAGCAAACCCACACCAGCCCGCCACCTCTCACCAAGGGCAACTCCAGAGTGGTGAAGAGTCCATCCTCTCTCATGAAGTGTGGGTCCAGAGCCCAAGCCATGCATAGAGGTGATCCCGACTATCTCTAGTTGGAACCTCTCAACCTCACGCACAATCTCGGGCTCCTTCCCCGCCAGCAAGGTGACGTTCCACGTCCCTAAGGCTAGTTTCCATGACATTTTTATGTTGGTGTAAATTTTTCCTCTATGATGGACATGTTTTTTGAGGTTGACAGAAAAATGAAAACTCATTCGACCAGATTGCTTTCATGTGATCGAGTGCGTTCGAACAACCACAAAAGACCTCCTACTCTATGCCTAGTTAATGCATGAACATTATGAGAAGCTCTCTAGCCAGATATCAAACGTAACAAACATTGTTCTCTCACCATTCCTGATTTCTAACACACACTCACTCAGAGCAGAATTGAAAGCTGCAGCTCTCCGTTTGTTTTTTCCGTCTTCTCCGGGCGCGCTCATACTGTATGCAAATTGTGCAAGCTTATTTTTTCCATCAGATCAAAAGGTCGGTGTGGTGAGCAGGACGAGGCCTAGAATGTGTCTAAAATGGGCTATATGCACGCATAAGTTCCGCATTTGACGCAAGGATGCTCGTCCATTTCCGGTTGTGTAGATTAAAGCGGAGGAAAACCGGAGAAAACGGGATTATGGCAGAGTCTTCAAAATTTACTGTCCTCCCGTCTTTGAAATGAAACGTACATACGTTTAGATGTAATTTTATATATAGTTATATTTATTTAATATAATTTTAAAAAGAAGCATAAACACAACGAGGGGTGTCTGTTTTATCTGTTTTTGTGACTAACGTTTCATTAGTATAACCATGGAGTATAAAATTCAATATAAATTCTCAGTATTGCATTGGACTCTACGATCGGCGGAAGTTATCGAGCATCCCTAATGCTTCACCGGAAATACCGCCGTGCATAGAGCCCATTCTTGTGATCCAATCAACCAAAATCCATCTTAATCCCAGGTGTAAACAGGGCCTTAATGGCCCTTTTTGTCAAAATTAGACTAAGTTGTAATTTACAAACAGCTGGTGCAACCAACCCCTCGGTGTATTTTGTGCCTGTTTCAATCAAGTCCCGTATTATGCATGACATCTTTTTCTAGTTATTATTGTGTAAAGCTGAAATTTTCGATACGGAACCCAAGAATTCTCACAAGAACAGACAGCATGCAATAAAACAAACCCACTAATCTGGAGTGAAAGAGTGTAGGACACAACCTTGCACAAATTTCTTTTCTCAATTATAAGCCTTCCTCTTCCTACTCCCTCTTCTTTTCCCATGATTCAAGTCACTAAATGTTCACTAAAAATGTCAATATACCACATATGATGTTGTAACTTGTGAATCTATTGTTTTTTCCCTTTCATGTTTGGTATCGTTTCAAAGGGGTACGTCACCGCTGGCAAAAAGGACTTTCAATAAATCTTGCCTATACTGTAGATTTTTTTTTTAGATTTCGATTTTTTATTTTATTTTTTTTATTTTTTTTTTTAGCAAACATTTAGTCATAATGTTTATATCCACATGCTTAAATGTCCTAATTGAACTAAGGCCTAATCCTAGCTTAATCTGAGCCCTGTCTGTGAAAGAGGGCTGTAGTTTGATTAGTAAAATTGTTTCAATTTCATAGCACTAGAATAGATAATAATGAATTATTTAAGATAATTCTGTTCTTTTGTTGTTTGTGGTGTCTCTTAAAGATCACCATTGGTCCTCACCAACTCTTCCTCGTACAACTCTTTGGGCCCATGTGGATGGGCCCAAAAAAATTCCACAAATGTTTAGATAGTAAAGATTTACAGATCTTTTGTTCTGGTCTGGGTATTTAAATGAGACCTATTATGCAAAATTCCCTTGCAATGTTAAGTGGTGTTTGAACATGCATGTACTGGCAGTGTGTATACACAACCACCCTATAATGGTAAAAATCGACCCAGTCCACTTTTTATAATTCCATAAATGATTACCAGGGGTCTCAGAACAAGTGTTTGCAGATTCTAGCAGCGTGACATCACATATGTTTAGGCCCCGCCCATGACTTCTGACGGACTCTGCCCTATTAGCATAGACCCCACCCTGTTTAGCTCCTAACCAGGGCATTTAACAGCAGCATTCAAGTAAGAAATGTATTAAAGCTACTGAGGTTTTTCAGTCAAGAGCAATGAGTGGTTTTCTAAATTTTTTGTTGTTGTTTGATTCATATGAACAACATATACACATGCAATTTCTTTACTTACTATTTACATTCATAGATATAAGAGATTACAGAGATGATAATCAAAACCAAAGCGATGGTTTAGTTTTTGTCAGAGTATCGGAGGCACCAGCTAGTAAAGGATTCATTTTGAATTAATCTTTAATATGACTCAGGAACACAGGGTTGTCTCAGAGAGTGATTTGTTCATTTTGTGTGCATGTTGCATGCACAACATCCTCTGTACAGGAAAGTTAGGTTCATGTCCAAGTCTTTGTTCATCCAGTGACAGCCCACATTTCACTCGCAGACCACCCCGCTTCAGGGGCAAATTCCATACTTTGGTCCTGAGCAACGTAGCACACGTCCGTGCAAAAGTAAAGATTTTACGGAGGAAAGGAACTACTGAACAGACTAGCCCGACGCCTTATGGTCACAACGCAACCTGCACTCTCTGAGAGTGGTGTATGTGCCAGGCAGACTGAACAACATGTTCCCAGGAGAATGGTCCCTCCATCCCCAGATAGTTCAAACAATCTGGAGCATCTTTGGCAAGGCAGCCAAAGGCCACTCTCACTTTGCCTCCAAAGGCCGCTCTCACTGCCCAATATTCTTTATAAAGAAAGGGAAGGGAAGACCTCCTTTCCCAGGCGAACGGAACAATCTGGCATCCCCGAGCCAAGATGTGGGCCCTCCGTGCATGGCCCCTCAACGGGAACTTAAACACCTCCACGCAGGAGTCCTAAACACTACAGCTCAGTCCACGTCTCTACACTCTTAAATGGTCTGTTTTTTCTGACAGAGTTACGTGAGTAACCGAGGCGTTTCCAATGTGTGTCTCATTAACGAAAATGCGATCAAGCTTTTTCTGGTCTAGACATATCAGTTTAAGGCGAGTTAGAAACCATAGAAAAATATAACTTTATGCTGTCTCACCGAGAGATGTCTACAGCTGAAAATAAATATGCCATGAATGGCTAAATATGATTCATCTCTATCGTCCACTCTTTTCCTCTGAATGTAATGCTAGCTGCACCAATATAACTTAACAAAAAACATCGGGGGTTTTTTCACTGGACGATTTTGAGATTTTGGGCTTCAATAGCATGTCTTCTTTCAGACTTGTGCTGAAAAAAAAGTCCAAAATACACATTAGGGTCTTTATTTTACTACACTTTGTCTGTTTGCGTCTGTAGATTTCGTCTATATTCCTCAAAATTTGGCGTTCTAAATCATCCCATTGCTCCGCAATCACTGTCTGGACTAGAGCCCTGCGCAGGACGGTTTTCTTCATCGCGCCCGCCGTATATCTGACTATTACCGCCTGCTCCTGTAACGCATGTGTAACACTCCTGCCTACTCCCGCAATATTTATGTCCACTCCCACTCGCACCCGCAAAACTCTGAGAATTTATTCCCGCACAATAAAAGAGATGCATTGATTTTGTGTCTTCTCCCGTCCCGCTGGAAAAAAACACGTATTTGTATTGCTATTATTAAAGAGATTCATGGGATTGTTTGTTTTTCGTTTCCCTGGCCTGCATGTATTCTGACTCACTGATCAGGAAGATGCATAGTAGTCCAAATGTCAGACTTGCCTTGCTTAGGTTTTGTGCTGTAAATACCTCGTTTGAGGATCTTTTCCACATCATTTATTGACATCTCCATCATGTCGCTAGGCTACCTCCCGATCCCACAGTTTTTTAGCCGCTCATTCCTGCCCGCCACTGAGTTCAAACCTCAGGCTTTTGCTTTTGGCTTGCTTAGTCGGGGTTATTTAGTATTTAAAATGTAACAATATTATTGATCTGTGTTGTACTACTTTCATGTTATCACTGTGAAGCTGCTTTGATACAATCTGTATTGTGAAAAGCGCTATATAAATAAATGTGACTTGACTTGACTTCAAACCGCCCGCTCACGCGAGATTTGCAACCCTCCAATGCAACCCTCTAGTCTGGACCCTGTAATCACATACCTTTAGAAAGCTCTCTCTCTTCTTAGCAAAACTGTCGG
Source organism: Pimephales promelas (assembly GCF_016745375.1). The sequence goes on along the minus strand of NW_024121266.1, from coordinate 10,447,959 downwards.
ATTAAAATATGGTCATTTCCTGTTTATCAGCAACCAATCATAAGAGTAAAACGGGCAATTTAACTCAATGCGCAATCTCATTGGCTAATGCCAGTTTCTGACAATGTGATTCATTCAGAATCGTCACGTGACACGCTCTGACATTATATACATATATCATATATACTGTACACACTTAAGCCCCTTTCACACAGAGATTCCAGAAAATACACGGATAATGTGACCCGGCATTTGTCCCTGGATTGTTTGATTTCGGTTCATTCGCACTGCCAGTGATTTGCCGGGATCTGTGAGTGCGTTCACACACAACCCGTAAAAATCCCGGGAAGACACATGACGTCATGATGAGACGTATAACGGACGTGTAAAACATGTACACGCTCATATCGTTCCACAAAGCTGGTGAACGATCTCAGCTTCAGCGCGGATAGTGAGGCTCATGGTCTCTGCTTCGCTCCAGTTTGCAGGTGTTTGTTCGTCCTTTCTTTGTTGATGACGAACACAAACTTTCTTCGAGCAACAGAGTCGCGCGATGGCACGAGCGTCATCACTATGACACCCTTTACGGCATTGGTCCTGGCTTTTGTTCACACAGCGCGCGTTCCAGGACTGATCCCGGCAATGTTACTAGGTCCCCAACTCGTGGTCAGTCCCGGTATCAATCCGGGGTCGTGTTTGCGTTCACACAGAAGGCGCTCTGGCAATTTCCCAGCAATTTCCCGGGATCAACGCGCTGTGTGAAAGGGGCTTATATATACAAAACAATTACACAACTCATTTCAGTTTTTCAGTATAATATAATTACTATATAATACTAAACAAATTTATAATTGTGGGATCCTAAAGTGGTTGTGAGTCCCTCAGGCAGAGACATTCACATATTGGTTTGATGGACTGTTGATTGTCTTGATGTTATGATGATCAGTGATGGGTGAAGCGATGATGAGTTTTCAATATTAAACGGTGTGATTACATGGATTTTACTTGGACCTAAAGCATATTTTGTCTGTAATTCATGGCATTCAATAGAAATTAGTGGAATTTTGCCAATGAAAATCTATTTTCAGGATTACATCAAAATCGATTTTGTTGATTTTCCACTTCTGTAGCACCTACATACACCAAACTTTACAGTCTTATACCTAACTATATTGTGAAGGTTTGTCTAGAGGGATTTGTTGATGTATCATTCTTGGCCTGATTTATATGACATTTTATGCCTTAAAATAGGGCGGAAAGCAATTGTTTAAGGCTATTGGCAGTATTTTCTGATTTACAGGGTAACAAAAGGAGATATTCATAATCCCCTCTGATAATGTTTTTTCATTGAATATATCAACAAAATGCAAAAATAATTTTGAACCTTGTTTTTTCAATGGTCCGATTCGTCACTTCAAAATATATGCAAATTAGCTCATATTTAATTAAATATAGCCTTATTAGCATATTTAAACATAAAATTACAGAAAACTTGCAATATATTTTTTCTCCCATTCATGCAAATTGGTAAAAGTGGTAAAGTTTCATGGTGATATCTGTAAGTTAAAATGTTTACCCTTTTCACCTTTAATGTCTCGCCTTAAAGATCATATTGCAGGTAAAAAAATTTATAGATAACCTTGTATGAAAATACCATATGAAAAGTTAATGCAGGATTTAAAATGTTTTAAAACAACATAAGGGCACTAATTTAGAAGATAAGGTGAGCGTTTCTTGGACTGCTAGTAAAAACGGCTTTTTTTTCAACATCGCGTCATTTGACGTCATATCAGGGAGCCGCAGCCTCGGCTCAGAGGAGAGTAGGCTGGTGTTCAGTGAGAGCGCTCGTCAGTCGGTGTGCTTTCGTTAGTTTTTGAATTTTAATTATCATCGTCATGGTAAATTATTGTGTTTGTGGAGATTGCAAAAACTCCAGCCTGTCAGGACTTCAAGATCGAGTCCACAAGTTTCCATTACAATAAAAGTGACGGTGCTATATAGCCTATCTTTCGTTCCTGGTGCGGGTTGAGCAGGTGAAGAGACGGGATTTCTCTTCTGCATCGGCTCGGAAAACGCGGTCGTGTGTAGCGTTCACTTCAGATCAAATGATTAGCATCCCGGCGATATGATGGAGTTCAACATCATGGTATGCCGAAGCAAGAATATTGATCGTCGTATACTACCAATATGGCACCAAATAGTGGTATATAGGTAACTTAGTCATGTCATGCCCTAAATAGAACTTGCAATTGAAAAACAAAATTGGTTGTTTAAATACTCAAATCTTTAATGTTCTGTTTATGTTATAACCTAGGTGAAAAATATGTATTAAAAATTTACCTGAGTAGCCTATGCTTTTAGTATAGAAATATACTCAAGTAAAGTTTTTATACATTTAATAGTATATAAATCTACCCTAAACATACTAATGTCTGCTGGCCTGTTATAGGATCATAATAATCTGTACAGTATTGTGAGCACAGTGTATATCGTTAGCGAACGTGTATAGCCTACTATAAGCACGTCTCTCACCTAAAGGCACCTGTCCTGTTCTCCACTGGTTCTCCTCACATCACAGCTCAATTTTTCTCTGACCATTCTGTCTGACATTATCCTGGCCTGTCCCTGATCTCTTTAGCATAGCAGGCTCATAACTTTATGGCTTGATCCGTCATACGAGAATTTCCTCAGCGTCCGAAATGTCATGCGATCCATTGTTTTCCTGTTGTGAATCGACGGCTCTCCCGCTCATTGCATCACGCCCGCCACGCCCATTTTCAGACGCGGAAGTAAAATTTTCTCACAAAAACGACTGCAGAAGCTTCTGTAGCGTGTTTATACATATATTTTAAAGAAAATCTAGTTCCTACATTGTTTTTATAAGCATTGACTCGTTGGGTCCTCTAACCTGCAATATGCCCTTTAACTCTAGGTATATACTAAATATTTTCGGCAGACTCCGATCGGGAGCAACGGTTGGACTAAAATAGCAGGCAGACTGAACTGCATCAATAAGCTCTTCTTTTACCTGACAGACTCCAATTCCTTAGACATAATGATAATGCTGATATTTATACTGACTTACATTTTAAAAGAGAGAACAATAGGGGTTATGCAGAGCGCCCAGCGTTCGAACCGTAAAACGGGTCTAAGCATTTCCGGTTTTACACTTCCATACACATCTGTGACTATCATGTATCGACGATAGTCAGAGATCTCGCTGATGGCAGATGCCTTTAACGATATCTTTACGATAATTCGCAAAACGATAATTGGCGATAACAAGAATGCTGTTTTAACAGACGCATCATTCTTATACAGATCCAAGATGAAAACGGCATTGTTGCGCATAGCACAATAACAAAACGTTTAATAACACTAACAACACCTAAAACAAAACAATTACTAAATACTAAAGGCCAATTTATACTTCTGCGTAGGGTGCGCGCAGTAGGTACGGCGTAGCATACGCACAGACGCGTCCCATACCGCGTACCCTTCCGCGTTGCCTGACGCGCACCTCTTCAAAAATGTAACTACACGTCGCGACGACGCGGACCGCAAGATCGGTGATTGGTCGGCTTGGTAGCATCGCATTTCCGCACGTACCTTCTCACGCATTTCCACATGTACCATCACCTCCGACGTCTTCTATCATTTCTGCCTTTCAGTTTTAGTAATTTCACTAAAATGAACTGTTTTTCCACCCCAATAAGCTCCAACTCCAACATGATCCACTCTCTTTCAGTCGCTATTGCTTGTAGTACCCTAGCCGTGAGGAATCTAAACACAGTGGAACATTAAAACCCTCCGCCGCCAACTAGCGTTTCGGAGCAGTACTGCAGAGCAACCAAGACCTGAACGCAGAAGTATAAATGCTCACGACGGCGTCGTCTACGTGCGTAGCCAACGCCGTACACTACGGCGTACCCTCGACGCAGAAGTATAAATTGGCCTTAATAATATCACTAAAATGATATAGGCCTAATAACAGTCTTTAGTTCACGAACACAACACAACTCTGCTATCTGTGAAGGATGTGGTCATGTAAACGTATTAACCCGTTTTCCTTTATCAGAGTCAAGTCATAAGTTTAAACACTCCACCTTTGCTAGCAAAATAGAAAAAGAATATCATATATAAAACGAAGAAATAAAAAAAGAGAATTAACGAGTAAATAAGTAAGCCCCACCCCCTCACGATAATACCGTGTATCACCAATCGCACAGGCTGACGATATGAAAATGGAGCATATCGCCCAATACTAGTGTTTACCTCCATGGTTTACCTCAGCAGCTGATGGACGGAAGTAGTTATACCCGTTTTGTAGAACCCGGTAGAATGCTGCTCATAACCCCTATATGTGAATAGATTATTTTGTTCATCAAAGTAAAAACGCGGCTCATCAACACGAACCCGTCCTACAGTGCGCCGCTGTGTGCATCGATCCATCGGTCCGTGTTGTGCATGTCACATAAAATCAGTCATAATCAATAAATGTTATTTCTAAGTTGCATATAAAATAATTCATTTTTCATTAAATACGACACTTAATCATGAATAATTTTTTTTTACTATTATTAAGTGAGGCAAAATAAGTTACAATGCAGGATAAACTGAAATTCATAGCATTAAACAACTATTGGATCATCGAGGCTAAACGTCATATTATGCGACTACGCAAACGGAGAGCTTACGACCTACTAGCTACGTTCTGCCTTACGAACAAATGGTGCAACGAAATATAGTCAGAGAATGTCTAATAGAAGAGAATTGGCACTGGCTGGTTACTTCCGGTTTCTGGACTGGCTGCAGTAATGCGTCTCTGTCCATGCGGGGGCGCTCGCGGTCGAGTGCAGAATGAATGGGAGTCAATGGGGTTTCACCCCCAGAAATCCACTTTTCTCAGGATGTAATTTTTTGTCAAGTAATTTGAAAGTTGCATTCAAAAGGGAGGGCTAAGATAATACACTCAGCTGAAAATTAGATTTTTAAGTTCACTTATCTGTTCTAAAAATCATTGAAAAAATCTGATGATGTCACATAATAGCAGAATGCTATTGTATAAGTACTCGTTCATTCGACTTTTGGCCTATAATCTATATTGAACTTGCGGAATAAACAAAAAAATCTATGTTGATTCAAAGAAAAGCAGGAGAAAGAGATACATTTAGCCAGAGATGTATAGTAACGAAGTAGAACTACTTCCCTATTGTACTTAAGTACTAAAATGCTCTATCTGTACTCTACTAGAGTATTGTTTTTTTCCTCATACTTCCACTTTTACTTCAGTACATATTTTCGGTGAGTTTAATACTTTTACTTCCATAATTTTTTAATGTTCTGCTAGTTACTCGTTACAATTATAAAAATGTTACGGTAACACTTTACAATAAGGTTCATTAGTTAACATTAGTAAATGCATTAACTAACATGAACTAACGATGAGCAATGCATTAGTTAGAGTGTTTATTAATCTTTGTTAATGTTAGTTAATAATAATCCAGCTGTTCATTGTGCGTTCATGTTAGTTCACAGTCCATTAACTAATGTTAACTAATACAACCTTTGATTTTAATAACGTATTAGTAAATGTTGGAATTGATATTAACTAAGATTAATTAATGCTGAAGAAGTATTGTTCACAGAATTACTTCCCTTCTCGCAGAATTCCTACACTGGTTCTCATATACTAATATATGGTACTGATATGGGGTATGACTGTGTTCCCCTCCATCAGGTACACTTGAAGTCAGACCTTGTGACTGGAAAAGGTAACCTTGCGGTGTGTTCCCAATTACCATTTGGATGAGCAGGTCTCATACTGGGGAATGATCTAGTGGGTAACCACGTTTCCCCAGACTTGTGGTGAAGGACGGAAATTTTGCTCATCACTGCTCATCACCATTGTTGGAGTGTGTAGTAGCGCAACTGCCAGTGACAGTCAGAAACGTTGACCTTCTTGACTCAATGTGGCAAGCCCCCTCTGAACCTCCTAGAGGTCAGCAGAGGATTAAAGGGTTAGTTCACCCAAAAATGAAAATTAAGTCATTAATTACTCACTGCCATGCTGTACCAACCCCGTCAGACCTTCGTTCGTCTTCGGAACACAAATAAAGATATTTTTGGATTGAATCTGAGAGCTGGATCATTGGCTTCCTAAGGGACTGGCTCTTGACGGCCCATAAAGTCATTAAAGAAAATGTTTAAATATTCCATGTGCCTACAGCGGCTCAATTATAAGTTTATCAAGCGACGAGAATACTTTTTGTGCGAAAAAAACATAAATAACGGCTTTATTCGACGATTCCCTTACTTCCTTATTGGCGCATGCGCGAGAACTGAGACGAGGACGTTCTCCTTCGACCACTTCTTGTTACCGGCTGCTCACCGCTTAAGAGTTTTACCGCCCCCTACCGTATAAGATGATAATAAGGCACACTGTCGTTTTTTGAGAAGATTAAAGGCTTTTAAGTGCACCTTGTAGTGCGGAAAATACGCTAATTGAAAAGCGTATGTACAGTGCGCATCTTCCTTTGCTTGTAAACAGAAAGTTTTGCACTTCCAGCTATATCAGCACATCATCTTATACGGTAGGGGGCGGTAAAACTCCTAAGCGGTGAGCAGCCGGTAACAAGAAGTAGACGAATGAGATCGTCCTCGTCTCAGTTCTCGCGCATGCGCCAATAAGGAAGTAATGGAATAGTCAAATAAAGCCGTTATTTATGGGTTTTTTTCGCACAAAAAGTATTCTCGTCGCTTGATAAACTTATAATTGAGCCGCTGTAGGCACATGGAATATTTAAACATTTTCTTTAATGACTTTATGGGCCGTCAAGAGCCAGTCCCTTAGGAAGCCAATGGAAGAGTGATACAGCTCTCAGATTAAATCAAAAATATCTTTATTTGTGTTCTGAAGATGAACGAAGGTCTTACGGGGTTGGTACAGCATGGGGGTGAGAAATTAATGACTTCATTTTCATTTTTGGGTGAACTAACCTTTTAAGGATCTTTATGTGAATAAGACTATACATTGGTAAAGATGTTACGTGGGGTGTAGAGAACAGACCATTCCCTTGCACTGTGTTCTGATGTGATGTTAAATTGATCTGATGGCGGAACTACTTGTTTCTGTGAGAAGTCGTCCAATTTGAAAGTGTAAACCCATTTTGATTTGTCAAATTGTTGCGACATCTATAAGTTGTCCTACCTCTACTGTGCACTGTTCTCCAATGAAGGGAACTTGTTTTGTTTTTCCTTTAATTTTTGTGAAATGCCAAGGAAAAAAAAAACACCTGGAGCCACAAACGTTCACTTCACTGAGGCTGGGTGCTAACATTAAAACACAGAGCAAAGAACTAAGAAAAACTAAGGGTTTAAGTACAAGGGAAATGAGGCACAGGTCCAAATAATAACTGGATCAGACAAAAGTCATCATGGGGGCCTCTAGTGGCCAACACCGGAAAAAATCCCAGCCTAATGCTGATAGAACCATGAAATAATGTTAATTTGAATTTATTACTATTTGTCCTCTTAAAGGAGTAGTTCACTTTTAAAAAAAAATGCTGATAATTTACTCTCCCCCATGTCATCCATAATGTCCATGTCTTTCTTTCTTCAGTCGAAAAGAAATTAAGGTTTTTGATGAAAACATTCCAGGATTTTCTCCATATAATGGACTTCAATGGGGTCCAAACGGTTCAAGGTCCAAAAGACAGTTTCAGTGCAAACTGTTCAAAGGGCTTTAAACGATTCCAGACGATGAATAAGGGTTGTATCTAGTGAAACAATCGTTCATTTAATAAATAAATTAAAAAGTTTACGTTTTATAAGCTTAAATGCTCGCCTTGCTCTGTTCAAACTCGTTCATCAAAATGAACAAATATTTTTTCGAGTTATTTCATTCGTTGAATGAACAAAATGACTCGAAAAAAGCAAGGCAAGCATTTGAGCTTATAAAATTTAACGTTTTTCTATTTATTTCTTAAATGAGCAATCATTTCGCTTAATAAGACCCTTATTCATCGTCTGGAATCGTTTAAAGCCCTTTGATCAGTTTGCACTGAAACTGTCTTTTGGACCTTGAACCGTTTGGACCCCATTGAAGTCCATTATATGGAGAAAATCCTGGAATGTTTTCATCAAAAACCTTAATTTCTTTTCGACCGAAGAAAGAAAGACATGGACATCTTGGATGACATGGGGGTGAGTAAATTATCAGCAAAAGTTTTTTTAAAGTGAACTACTCCTTTAACAGTTTCACAAGAATATATTTATATCAGGCATACCACTGGCATACTAATAGGGTCCTAAGCTGGGACCCATCTCTTCAGTGGGACTCATCTCTTCACCACACCTGTTCAAGTCGAACAAGCCTAAAGAGTACTTGACGCATGAAATAACCGAACCAATGAAAACAAGGCACATGAACAGGGGAAGCACATGACAGGATTATATCAAGGCAACAGGGAATCACATGACATGACTAAATTTCAAATAAAAATAACATGAACAAAACTTAAAACAGACATGACAATCAAAAGTCAAAGTCTGTGTTAGCATAGAGCAACAATTATATTGATAGAAAACAGAGCAAGCATGTGTCTTGTTTAAACAACTACTAAAAACACTGTTTGGCCTGTAGGGAAAGTGTCTGTCCTGTTCTCATCACTTCACCTACTGGGCATCAATCAGTGGATCTTGGAAACGGTAATTGGTTACTGTCGAGATGAATGTTGTAGCTTGGTTTAAAAAAAAATTCAAGTGAGGTGTTGATGTCTGAAATGTAAAGTATGTTTTTTATAATGCAATGACCTCGATATGTCAAACGGTCAAAAATAATGTTGAGTAAACGTTCAGGTCCTAGCTAAAGTGGCCACGGTTACAAAAGGATAAAACAGGATTCTAAAGTTATAATCTTTCTGTAATCAAGTATATGGCTAAGTTTCCATGAAAAATAATTTGTACTGAGCTATGTGTTTTATATTCTGTTTTTTGAAGCCTGTATGGATTAAAATTTAAAATGGAATTACAGTGTCGTAGAGAAATGTCAAAGATCACAAATAAATATTTTTATATTCTATAGTGTTGAGTAGAATTATACCAATAAAATGCCACTTCTGTAATATACAATAGAGAGAGCTGTATTTCTCTACTCACCATAGACAGTAACATTGAATCTGTGTGTAGACGATGGGCCGCTGCTGCTGATCTTAACTTCATAAACTCCAGTATGATTATTTCTGATGTTCATGATGGTCAGAGATCCAGTCTTATTGTCCAGCTTCAGTCTGTCTCTGAATATCCCATCAAGAACATCATAGATCGTATTGTTCACTCCATCAGTTCTAGCAATAAGATTCTTGTTAGGTCCAAATTTCCACGTTATATCTTTACCGTTCTGTATTTCAGTGAGACCAGAGTTTAGAGAGACTGAATCTCCCTCCATCACTGACACTGACTTCAGTTCATCTGTACCAGCAAACACTCCTGAAGAACACACAGAAACAGTCTCTCACACACACATTAAACATTACATGGTTTTAATGAAGCTTTAACTGTTAGTTTTGAAATGATTGCAAAGTTTGAGAAAGTAGAAAGATAAAAACAGCATCATGGGAAATAAATGGCAGGGTGGAAAACAGATATCTGCATTTACACACCTTCACATAGTTTACATTTTACATTTTGGTTTAGTGTTATAAGTTTCACAAGTAAATAATACAGTAGGAAACTTCTCATAGTCACATCTACTGTATATCTCAGTAATATCTGGGAATACACACAAGAGCTTCTTAAATGATTTACTGTTGATCTGAAGTAACTTCCACCAGAACACCAAAAAAAGTTTATAACTCACCATACAGACGGCAAAAGCACAGCCAGAAAAAAACTGATGTTTTTCCTTTAAACATTTTCTTCCAACAGCTCTGGGGTTTGAATATGTGTTTAGAAAGATTATCTGAGAGCGATGTAGACTCTACAAGTCGTGTAGGAAAACCCTTTAGTTTCTTCTACTTCTGTCTCTGTGCCTCAGCTGAGTGAGCATGCGTCTAGCGCAACACTGATGTGTTTTTTTTTGTGGTTTTTTTCACATTTTCATTGGGCTGTGTGTCATACTAATGATGATGTATTGATTCAGACCAAGAAAATCTTGGACTTGGAAAAATACCTGGATGGTATATGTCTTCAAGAGAACATGATTATTGAGTGTTTACATTTCTTCCCAAATATAAAATTAATCTGTTGCTCTTCTAAACATGTGGGTGAAACTGGAAGCTATGATTTTTCTTTAGAAGTGGTACAAAATTAGACATGGCAAAACTAGCGTGATGTGGCAAGAGACTGGTGATCTCTTAGCCTTCATTCACGCATGTTGAAGACGTCCACTTGAATTCAGGGTGTTTCATTTGTCTTACGATCCTTTGACTGTGTACCTTTTCTGCCAAAAAGGCAGAATGTTTACTTCTCACGGTTGTTGGTTTTCACCCTGCCTGTTTTAATTGTTTGCTCCTGTGACATTACTATATTGAGACTGAACTGTTTTCAGGATTCAGATTTTTGTGGACTGTTTATGTAATTAACCTTAAAGGGCATATTGCAGGTTAGAGGACCCAACGAGTCAATGCATAGAAAAACAATGTAGGAACTAGATTTTCTTTAAAATATACGTATAAACACGCTACAGAAGCTTCTGCAGTCGTTTTTGTGAGAGAATTTTACTTCCGCGTCTGAAAATGGGCGTGGCGGGCGTGACGCAATGAGCGGGAGAGCCGTCTATTCACACAACAGGAAAACAATGAATCGCATGACATTTCGGACGCTGAGGAAATTCTCGTATGACGGATCAAGCCATAAAGTTATGAGCCTGCTATGCTAAAGAGATCAGGGACAGGCCAGGATAATGTCAGACAGAATGGTCAGAGAAAAATTGAGCTGTGATGTGAGGAGAACCAGTGGAGAACAGGACAGGTGCCTTTTAGGTGGAAGACGTGCTTATAGTAGGCTATACACGTTCGCTAACGATATACACTGTGCTCACAATACTGTACAGATTATTATGATCCTATAACAGGCCAGCAGACATTAGTATGTTTAGGGTAGATTTATATACTATTAAATGTATAAAAACTTTACTTGAGTATATTTCTATACTAAAAGCATAGGCTACTCAGGTAAATTTTTAATACATATTTTTCACCTAGGTTATAACATAAACAGAACATTAAAGATTTGAGTATTTAAACAACCAATTTTGTTTTTCAATTATAAGTTCTATTTAGGGCATGACATGACTAAGTTATATACCACTATTTGATGCCATTGGTAGTATACGACGATCAATATTCTTGCTTCGGCATACCATGATGTTGAACTCCATCATATCGCCGGGATGCTATAGTCATTTGATCTGAAGTGAACGCTACACACGACCACGTTTTCCGAGCCAATGCAGAAAAGAAATCCCGTCTCTTCACCTGCTCAAACCGCACCAGGAACGAAAGATAGGCTATATAGCACCGTCACTTTTATTGTAATGGAAACTTGTGGACTCGATCTTGAAGTCCTGACAGGCTGGAGTTTTTGCAATCTCCACAAACACAATAATTTACCATGACGATGATAATTAAAATTCAAAAACTAACGAAAGCACACCGACTGACGAGCGCTCTCACTGAACACCAGCCTACTCTGCACTGAGCCGAGGCTGAGGCTCCCTGATATGACGTCAAATGACGCGATGTTGAAAAAAAAGCCGTTTTTACTAGCAGTCCAAGAAACGCTCACTTTATCTTCTAAATTAGTGCCCTTATGTTGTTTTAAAAAATTTTAAATCCTGCATTAACTTTTCATATGGTATTTTCATACAAGGTTATCTATAAATTTCAATTTTTTTTTTACCTGCAATATGCTCTTTAATATATTCTTTGTCAGTTCGAGTCTATACTTACACAAGTCTTACACAATCTTACACAAAACACTGATGTGATCCCACTGTCATTCAGTGTCATTTATTACTCATTTAAATGACAAATAGGCCTATGTGTAACAGAGTGTAAATGATCCATCCATAATCTGGGTTGGGATTTCAGCATAATACTTGGTAAACATTAAATTACATATTCCACATAGTTGCTTAATTATGTCACTAAAATTGTGTTTTATTCACTAAGTTCGAGAGGAGCACGCACAGAGAATTAACACGAGAGGAGAGCACTCAGCAATCAACGAAGAGAGATATATATACCCAGTAGTCTCACCTCATTGCATTGGCAGTTTTGCAGCATCCCTCCACCGCCCCCTTCTTTCTTGTCATAAGCACTTACATACCGGGGGGTTACCAGTTTGATTACTGAAATGTTCTTTTTATGTATTCTCTAATGTCTGTATTTGTATTTAGCCCGGCTTTCAGAGATGAAATAGGGACTTGTTTTGTGTTTGAGAAAGGTCTTCAATCTGTTAAAACATAAAGGGGTCAATGAAGCCAATAGTTTCAGGGACCATCTCTTTGTTAAAGCCTTACTTTCCAGTTAGACTAAAGTTTAGCTATCCTTGAGAGAAAGAAGGCATTATCTTGATGTTTTGAGAGGACTCTCCTGTTTATAGTTAAAACCTGGCCAAATCCAACCTTGGAAAAGCAGTGTGTCGGTGTGTGTGTGTTAGTCTTCTTGGTTACAGGTTAAGGGATCACTGGCATTATTGGAGTTGTTGTTCTGGACAGGCCCAACAACCCAAATCTGTGACCTGTAATGTGTCTAAACAAACCTGGAATGACCTGGAAGGTCATGAGGTGCCTAACTTCAGGGTCCGAGTGTCAGCTGCATAATCGATGGAGATATGCTTCAGTCTATCTGTATTCTTAGCCAATCTATTGTTTATCTATTTCTTAGCCAATCAGAATCATTCAACCTGTAAGCAATGACATAGCTTAGACCTTGGTGTGGTATAACTGCTGTGATTGTTGTAACTGTGAGCAGGACTGTCACAATACACACACAGGAAACGATAGATCCAAGAGCAGTATTTAATTGGGGCAATCCAAAAACGTAGTCAGGCAAATGGACAAAAATCCAGAAAGGCAGTCCTAAACATGAAACTAAACAAGAAGCAGACAAGCGAAGTGTGGTGACAATAAACAATGAATCCACAATGAACAAAGAAACAGACAGGGTATAAATAGCCAGGTGCAAATGATGTGAGTGGGGGGACAGCTGAGAGCAATGATCAGTAAGTGACAGAACAGGATGATGGGAAATGCAGTTCCAAACAAGGTGGTGACGGTAAGGGGAAGAGACCTCTAGTGGTGACCCAGGGAAACACAACCTAGACATTGTGACGGGCAACCTACGAACTCCTATAAGGCCTGCTAACTCAATCCAGTGGTGGTACTCTATAAGAAGTGAAGGTCTCACGTGTGTTCATTCAAACACCTGGTCCTTGGGTTCTTACTGTAAATCCCCTTACATGTTTTTTTTGCTCAGAACTGTGCCCTCTCATGGTGACTATGTGCCCAAACAAAAGGAGTGAATGGATTTAAAAATTCTATAAAATAGTACAGTATGTAATAAGCTACAGCGTCCAAGCATCTGTCAAATCCAATAAATATATTCAGCTATATATACTCTAGAGTTATGAATATTTCTGCGCTGCGAGTCTTCGCTGGCTCTCGGCAGTGCGGTAAATTTATGCAAATGAGCAGCAACAAGATATGATGACTACAAGTGAAGTCCAAAAAGAGATCTTAGAAATTTACATTTTACATTTATGCATTTGGCAGATGCTTTTATCCAAAGCAACTTACACTGCATTCAAGGAACACATTTACATTCTTTATCCGTTCTTGAAACAAGTTAGAAACAGCGTCAATGAATGATCCTTAAAGGGATAGTTCACTTTGAAATTAATTTTTGATATGTTTTATCTTACCTCAAGGGCATCCAAGATGTAGGTGTCTTTGTTTCCACAGTATTTTCAATTTTGACATTTTTCGGTCAAACCGTTCTTGTCTGTCAGTCATATAATGCAGGTTTAGCGGGTCCACCTCAAAGAGCATGCACAGAGAAGTCCAAATTAAACATGATTTAATGACTCGTAAATGTAAGTACACATTGATGGCCTAAGACACGAAACGAGCGGTTTGTGTGAGAAAACCAACAGTATTTATATCGTTTTTACCTCTTGTAACCACAGCCACGTCCAAGTGATCTGAATCAGATGTCCAACTGAACTGAACTGTGTCCAACGTTCCGCCGGAAGTGATCTCTCGCACGTCGACATCACTCATTGTTTACACAGAGATTTCGGAAGTTTTACCTTTCACTAAACATATTTAGATATATCGAAATATTAGGGATGGGGCCGATCCGATCCAGTATCGGTATCGGGACCGATACCAGCATAATTCACGTATCGGATTTTTCCGATCCAACCTGCGGAGAAATCCGATATTTATGATCCATGTCTGCGCTTTAACGTTGTCTGCTGAAATGACTCCAAAAGTGATTCCCGCCGGGCCTGCTAGTCTGCTATAGCTGGCTGCAAACTGTGGAATGGATACCCTGAACGGAGGTGCAGCTCAATCAGTGACTGTAAAACATAGGGCTCAATGAGACACACAGACGCCCGCTCAAGAAATCCATTCCGCAGTTTGCAGCCAGCTAGCAGGATAGCACTGAGCTATAACATGTTCGCTGTGTGGAAATCATATGGTGGAACTGGAAACACCGCTGCAGTGCAGAGCAAGACAGCAAAGTGCAATGTTTGCAAAGCCGTATTAATTAAACTATTTGATGCATGTTTGCAATTCGCAGTCCAGAAGAGAAAGAGAGAGATCTCTCACGCGGTGCAACAGCAAGCACAACATGACAGCCCGGCGTAATGAGTGACGACAGAGTAAACGTAGCCTGGTTACACTTTAGATCTGTGATATTAGTCTGATTTCCAAATATTAAAGAATATATTGAGGTAAAAAAAAACATTAAAAACAATAGCCGCATTCTGTCTAGCCAACTTCCTTCCCATCGCGGCGGTGCGCTGTCATTTCTCCCTAAAACTCAAACTTTAAGACAGAATCAGCACGATCGATGATTGTAGTAAAATGCAGTCTCTGCTGTTACTAAATTGCGGGACGCTTTTAATAATAAAAAGAGCTATTAAAAGCACAAAATTTGCGCAAGAGATGCTGTTCCCAGTGCGGCGCGCTCCGAAACAGACCGCAACAAGACAAGCAAATTATACTCTGGGCTTCATATGCGCGTCTAAACGATCAAATGTAGCCTGCACAAAAATGTCAAACCGACCGACTTGGAGATTAACACTTAAACCACCGTTTATGTCTAAAATGAACGTAGTTATGGAAATATTTGGGAGAAAATATGGTGCATCAGTAGACTATGAAATCTGAACTCGTTCTTAAAGGGGCAGCAGTATAAATGTGACGATTGCGACATTACTGAGAATCAAACAACCAAAGGCAAAGAGAAAATCACTCACAGCTCTTGAATGAATTACTTCAGCTTTAATAAGCATAAATCTATCTATGATAAACTTTGCAGTGCTATTTTACTTTTGATTACTTTATTATAATTCTTTTTAAGACCATACCTGAATAGCCTAATGTTTGTAGACCTTCCTGAAATTAAAGCACTGTGTAGGCCTGTATAATGTGTATCTTTGTTTAATTGTCTATCTATTGTTTAATATATATATATATATATATATATTGACATACATACGTACATATCATCCTTGCCTGTAGAGGAGTTTATTTCAGCATCATATAAAATCAACAATAATGATAAATACTATTAAAGCAAACACAGCTCTGGTATCGGAAAAGTATCGGTATCGGCCGATATCCAAAGTCAGGTATCGGGATCGGATCGGAAGTGAAAAAATGTGGATCGGTGCATCCCTACGAAATATGTTTAGATCTTCACAGTGAAAGGTAAAACTTCCGAAATCTCTGTGTAAACAATGAGTGGTTGTACCTCCAGGTTGTAAAACCTTATAAATGTGGATGGAGAGGCCCAGCCTGCCGCCATACAAATATCCTGGAGGGAAATCCAACTGGTCCAGGCCTATGAAGAGGCCATGCCTCTGGTGGAATGGGCTCTAATACCTAAAGGTCACCGAAGGCCTTGGCTCTGTTTCGAGGTGGCTAGGCCTTTAGTCAAACAGTGTTTGTAACCGGTTTTATTGATGTGGGCCGTTAATGAGTGCGTGTCACTGAACGGGCCGTGCTTATATGTTGGGGTGAACACTGGGAAGTGGGCACAGTTCCTACATTTATAACACATTCGGTGGGAGCCGGACAAACAGACATAATGCTTATTTTGAGATTTATCTGGGTGGCCGTGAAAACGGCCTTGGGTACAGGCAAGCAGGTCGTGTAACAGGCTTGTTGGCTGTAAAATGCACTTCTCCAGCCGCCTCTGTTGAGGGAACTGAGAAAGTGAAGCGGGCTGTCTTTGATGGCGGTCCGGCCGTGGCGAGACTCAACCATCTTTGTCTTCTCTGGGTGGTCAGGAAGACTTTGAGGCTCGGGCTTCAGCACCATCTTGGGCCTGGGATGGAGGTGGCGGGGACACTGTGTTCTGGTTAGGCCGCTACTTTTTCGAGCAACCTGTCGCGGAACTGGAGCACCTGGGAATGAAATGTTGCATGGCTTGTGATGTTTTCTGCACTTCTGAGAAGCGCTTAGTTAAGCCTTTAACTGCCGGGCCAAAGAGACTGGATGGAGACACAGGCTCGTCGAGGAAAGTGGCTCTGTTGAACTCCTTCATGTCGCACAAGGTTAACCACAAGTGTCTCTCTAGATGACAGTGAGAGATGCCATGTTTCTCCCGATAGCCTGTGGATCGGACTTGGTGGCTCGCAGAGCTAAGTCCGTGATGCTTCTGAGGTCCTTGAAATTCTCAGGATTCAGGCCGGCCTCGTCCATAGTGCGTAAAAAGTTGGCCTGATAAATTTGCAGCCTGGCAGAAAATGGCACCTTCCAGCTCATAGATAGCTCCTCATGTAGTTCTGGCAGGAAGGGAGCGGGCCTCGTGTGAGGCGCCGAGCGTCGTCCGGGCAAGAAACAGCCGGCAAGTCTGCTGGGCGCGAGTTCCTCAGGCAGCGACCTCCACGGCCTTAGTGATGAGGCGGAGAATTTCGGCGTCGAAGCTAGCCCGCACACCGCTCGACTCTTGCAGGGAAGGGGCAGGGTCCGGAACGGGGCCTGACCATCCTTCGCTCTCTGAGGAGGCAAAAGAACTTCCACGTTGTCCCCGTCGAACTCGAGACGCATGGTGTGAGTGGTAGGGCGCTGGCCAGCCGTGATCAATGTGGGGGAATCGAAAAGCGATGATCCCGGGGAGTTAGCCGGCATGCATTCGCTCACAGGAGCAGCCTCCGGAGTTCTCTGTGAATGGCACTTTTTACGACGCGGCCCATGTAACGGAGGCCAGCTAGTAGTTGCTGTGCGAGTAAACCTCACTCCCCGATCTCAATAGGCGCTCTAGCGACAGACGCTAGAGGCTGCAGTCTTTAGCCTCCTTGTTAGCGCGCCTGACTCTCATGCCGGAGACCCGGGTTCGAGGCCCGCTCGGAGCGGGTTGAGTGGGACCCGGGTGTGAGGGGTTACACCCAGACGAAAGAAGCGGACTGGCTGGCCGCGTCCTCATTGGTGCTTACGCCCATGAACAGTCCCTCGATAGGTTGCAGCAGTTGCCGCAGAGCAACCAATAGGCTCACGAGCCATCTTGCCTAGGTCTGCTCTGTGCAGCAAAGAGTTTTAGATTAAAGCAAAATTAAGGATACATTTTTTTGGCTTCAGTATTCTCTAGAAAAGCGATTTTCCGAGAGTACTCTCATAAGAGAACTTGAAGGCTCTCTAACCTGTTTTGTGCATTTTGTGTCAATCATTCTGAAGCCTCTCTGGGCGCCACCATTGTAGCAGAAATTCACCTGCTGTTAGCATTCCATTGACTCCCATTCATTTTGGCGTCACTTTGACAGCGAATAACTTTATATCGTAGATGTCCAAAGACTCCATTTGTCCATTATTTATTTCTAAAGAAATAAATCAATATATAAAAGGCTCCATTACTTTGTACCTTATGTCATGGACGATTTAGAAGCCGTTTTGTAAATATCGGCTAATGATGTAGGCTAGCTGTGGTAAGGTATCAAAACACCATGTGAGCGGTCACTACGGGAACCAGAAAGTGTCCAACTTCGTCAACCCCGTCTCTGTTTGCAGCTCCTCCCCGCCTGCATGTGGCAACTTCCGCAGTGTGTGGTTGAAGGAGCGTGGTCTAATTCAGTTTGCAGGCAGTTAACAACAGCTTGTTATCTACTCATCTTTACAGCAGATGCACTCAGATACTGAAGTGTAGCTATTTCAGACCACTGAACTGTTGAAGAAAATGTTTTACACATTTGCTTTTTGCTGTCTGTGTTGTTTCTGTCTAGTTGGTGAGTTATAGACATATTTTATGGTTTATAGTTGGATGTTGTTTGTGTGGAGCTCATGCACTTCAGGTCCACCGTCAATGAGTAAAAACTGTTTAAATGTAATATATAACACTAAAACAAAATGTAAAATGTAAACTATGTGAATGTGTGTAAATGCAGATATCTTTGTTTTCCACCCTGCCATTTATTTCCCATGATGCTGTTTTTATCTTTCTACTTTCTCAAACTTTGCAATCATTTCAAAACTAACAGTTAAAGCTTCATTAAAACCATGTAATGTTTAATGTGTGTGTGAGAGACTGTTTCTGTGTGTTCTTCAGGAGTGTTTGCTGGTACAGATGAACTGAAGTCAGTGTCAGTGATGGAGGGAGATTCAGTCTCTCTAAACTCTGGTCTCACTGAAATACAGAACGGTGAAGATATAACGTGGAAATTTGGACCTAACAAGAATCTTATTGCTAGAACTGATGGAGTGAACAATACGATCTATGATGTTCTTGATGGGATATTCAGAGACAGACTGAAGCTGGACAATAAGACTGGATCTCTGACCATCATGAACATCAGAAATAATCATACTGGAGTTTATGAAGTTAAGATCAGCAGCAGCGGCCCATCATCTACACACAGATTCAATGTTACTGTCTATGGTGAGTAGAGAAATACAGCTCTCTCTATTGTATATTACAGAAGTGGCATTTTATTGTTATAATTAAGATGATTCAACTTTATTGTCAGTGTACAAGTATAGATCTTGTAAAATATGAAAATGGTGGATTGGATCTTTCATTGGACATAGGACACACAATGCATTTTGTTAAAATGCTTGCAGTGATGATCAGGATCTGGAGGGGATAGATGAACTATTTTGGTCTCCTCAAAAGTAAAGACACGCAGCTCAAAAAATAATTTTGATGAAAGTTGTAAAACTTAGAATGATTTTTGATGATAGTCTGAAAAGTCTCCAAAACAACTTTGGAGTCTGTCAGTCATATAACACCACAGACTCATCAAATTTCAAAGCTAATAACTTAGCCTAGAAATATTGTCCTAATTACATGAGTTGCCATTTTTTTCTGGATGTTAATGTTTTTTTTCCATTGCTCCTCTTTTGTCCAGTCTTCCTCATAAGTGTCTCCAAGCCTTGTAAAACTGATTTTTTTTGGATCAGGAATCATTCCGGTTCCACACCAAACCAAAGATGGTCAGGATATTGCTTAGCAATACTTTGGTGTCTTTAAACTATACTTTAGCTTAGGTATTTATTGTGTTCATACTTGTGTATTTGAGACTGACTATCAGCACTACAGCCACTTGAAATCATTTTTCTTATTCAAGAGCAACAGCATGGCTTTAATGTAAAGACTCTCAACTGGTGTGTGGTTGTGGATAGACTTTGGCTCTTAATCATTGCGTTGTGGGTTTTAATCTCTCACGCTGTTAAGATATGCCACTATTCATTTGATTCT
Organism: Pimephales promelas; assembly: GCF_016745375.1. Next base: position 10,428,052 of record NW_024121266.1, on the reverse strand, counting down.
TTGCATTGTGCTTTGTAGAATATAGGTCATGCATGACCTCAAAATTATTCTTATTTCTCTGTTCTTTCATGTTTTTCAGCTCGTCTGCCTGTTCCTGTCATCATCAGTAACTCTTCAAACTGTTCATCATCATCAGGATCATCAGTGTGCATATGTGTGCTGCTGTGTTCAGTGGTGAATGTGAGAGATGTGACTCTCTCCTGGTACGCAGGAATGAGTGTATTGTCCAACATCAGTGCGTCTGATCTCAGCATCAATCTCTCTCTACCTCTGGAGATCGAGTGTCTGGATGATTCCTACAGCTGTGTGGTGGCTTCTTCATTCACCAACTGGACCACACATCTCAACACTGATCTCTGCCAGACATGTCCAGGTACGTCAGCAGTGACATCACCAATTATTTACTGAGTTTGTGTTCCTGGTCACTGATTTAATATATTTTTATCTACAAAGTTATTAATGGATTTGTTGATGTTCTTGGACACTGATTGTTTCTTCAGGAAAACGTTTTAAGCAAGTTTAACTTAACTTTACTGTCAAACTTATCTTGGCTTTTCTATCTGCTGAGATGCTTTCATTGAAAAATAGGTGTTTTTTTCCTCCAGTAATTTAATACTTCCTCCCAGAGACACATATTAAAACACTGTGTCTCTGTGGCAATTGCAAGTAATTATTGCTCTATTTTTTGAGTGCCTTGACCTAAGGTCAGAGGCTCACTCCACTGGCAATATTTGAAAAGTGCTGGAAAAGTGGGCAGAGGCCAGCGGATGGGGGTTTGCACCTAAGACAGGTCTCTCTGTAGTAGGGGTGGCACGGTTCACGAAACTGACGGTTCGGTTTGTATCACGGTTTTAGGGTCACGGTTTTCGGTTCTGTACGGTTCTTGTTATTTTTTTTCATTTAATCTTTAACACTCCAGAGATGTACTTCAGCATGTGATATATAGCTTAATTATCCACACTTTAGGATACAGTCTAAAAAATGATATTCATGCAATCATGCACAAACTGAATTTGACTCTTTGACTTTAAGCACATTTTGGGGCTATCTCAGAGGAAAGCTAGGTGAGATTTTGACACAGCAAGAGAGAAGACATTGACATGCTTTTCGTTTATTTGGCAAAAAAAGGAGAATGTGTATCACTATGTCTACAAGAACTTGTGCATTTTTATCACACAAATCTTATTTACACAAAGAAATTAACTTGCATTTATCAACTGCCAACTTTTGTAGCTCTTACAAAAATTCTATCTTTTAAAAGAAAAAAAGAGGAACTCTTAAAACACTGTCTTTTATGAATAAGTCAATATACATGAAACCTCATTGACTATAATTAGCTATAGCAATAGCAAAGGCCATAAACATAAAGTGAAACATAAGTTCAACCTCAACACAAAAGACAGTATCAACAATGCTTCTATTCCCAGAGAGTGAGGGTACTTTTTTTCCACTTGAAATTAAAGTGCAGGATTTGGAAACATTTGACTGAAGCTCTTATCTAAACATAAAGTGCCACTGTAGCGTTATATTAAAATATCATAACATGAAATCCAAAATGTTCCCACACACTGGACTTAAACCATAGACTCATACAACACTGGCGCATCCTCCAACTCCCTCATCTCTCCCACTTGTCATTTCTCCGCGTGTAGCGCTCCATACTCCACTTTTACTGGCTTGTTTACTTGAACCGGCGCTGCACAGAGCGATCGGTAATGACATCAAATACCACGAAAGTGATTGAAAAGCATACGGAGCCGTCGCTCTCGCACTAGTCTGATGTTTTTCACCGGTCGCTCTGTGCAGCAGCGCCGGTCCAAGTCGAACAAGCTTATGCCGCAGTCACGCGAAAAGAAAACACACGTCACATACGGGCACGAGGCTACATTGCGCATGCGTGGAACCGTGAGACGCACACACGCTCCGAACCGAGACAAGCGAACCGAACGGTTCGGGTGTTTTTTCATGTACCGTGCCACCCCTACTCTGTAGGCAAGGGCGTGGTTAGCTGGTTCCCTCTTACATCACAGGGTACCACAACTTCCAATAGGAAAATTCAACTGCATTAGCCACCGTTCAACCTGCAGAGGGCAGCACTCAGATGTTTTTCACCATATATTGTTGAATTAAAACACTTTATACCCAAATGTAAAAAAAATAAATAAATACTTGAATCAATGAACAGCAATAATAAAGCCCCAGTCTTACAGATCACTAACTGAAAAAAGTTGTTTTAGGGTTTAGTTGTCAGGTTTGTGCAGGTTGCTGAAGACGAGGACACATGAACTTCAATGTAGTTAATTTATTTACAAACTAAGCTTCTAGAAACATTCAGGAACAAATGAAAACTCTCCAGGAATTCAAATACACACAACCATACATGGATGACGACCAACAAACACTGATGGAAAACACAGGTCTTAAAAGAACTGGGACTAATGGGATAATTAACTGAACACAGGTGATGGGAATAACTAATTAGACAGACAGGTAAAAACTAACAGGACTAAACCAAAAATCACAAAGACAGGGGGAAACAAGATCACAAAACTGAACTACATTTAGGGCTGGGCGATATATCGCACAATATTGTTATGGGCATCTAATCAGTAAAGCCGGTTCCTTGATTAGCAGTAGCAGTAATCACCTTCACCTGCTTTCAGATGGAGCTAAAATCGAGGATATATCGCCAACGATATTTAATGTGAAATGGCTCAGCTTGTCAGTGAACTACGGCTCTTCGTACACAGCAAAAACTCCAGTGTTAAATTAACACACCTGGGAGTGTATATGAGTCCACACTCAAGAGTGTTAAAGTTAATGTTAAAGGAGCTGTATGTAAGAAATTTATTTCAAATAATCATAAAATGGCCCTGATATGTCACTAGACATTAAGACAACAGTAGTCAGGCCAGGATATTGTCATTTAAAAAGTGAAGTTGCAGCCCTCAACTGTCATGTTTTGTTTTGGTGTGATGCTCCGCCCTCCACCAATCTACCAATCACGGACTCAGCAGTGTTGCAGCATTCGGGTTGCCAGCTCTGCTCTAGTTACCACAGCTGCAGATACAAACGTGCAGCCTATCTGGCAACCTCGAGTCAGGGGGGAGGGGGAGGGAATACACCACTCTAGATTAATTTGACAGTGATTGCAGTACCAGTTTTGGCCACAATCTTACATACAGCTCCTGTAATGTTAAATCTTTCTTTTAGGCACACAGATCTCACGATTCACTCAATGCATCTCAACAATGGTGACAAACAGAATATTCAATTAGGGAAAGTAAATTACATAGACAATTCAGATCATGATTTATTCATACCACAATGCATGATGGGAGACATTAATGAGTTGTGATTGGTGGCAACGAGGATTATTATTGTCACCATGGTTGAGAATTACAGGCTGATTATTGATGTCTGTGTTTCTAAATAAATGCATTTGAAAGTAAATTGATCAGAACAATTATTATTATTAAATGTTTTGGATTGTAAGAAAAACACGATTATCATATGCTGTAGAATCACGAAACTGTTGCTAACAAGTTAAACCAAATCATCTAAATAAGTTTCTTTTTTTCAGATCACAGCATGATTATGTCAAAACATAACCAACACTATCAGATCACACTTTTCTTTGTTCATTTGAATGTTGTAAATCAATAACAGCAGACAAACAAAATTTAAAGTAAAAGTATAAGGGTCAAGAGTCCAACTAAAGCAAACACTGATCGCCATAACGGTGGCTTACAATTTGTGATTTTCTCCTTCAGTGATTCTGCTGGTTATCATCAGGTGTCTTCAATAATGCTCAATCATCACTAAATTAATCACTTAATTATCTCATTAACTTTAACACTCTTGAGTGTTCACTTAACACTCATATCTGCATCATATCGTCCATCTGAAAGCATGCACCCAACAATATCGTGTGATATATTGCCCAGCCCTAGTCTGAAGTACATCATACAAATAAACATTTACAATTTACGCAGCGTCCGAACTTTCATTGCGATCCATTGTTTTCCTATTATTTAAATTGGCCGCTCTCCTTCCTGTTACGTCACTTCCGATTTGCCATTTTCAGATGCGGAAGTAAAATGTACTCACAAAAATGACTCTAGAAGCCCTAATAGCATATTTATTAGTATATATTTAAATCTATTTCCTACATCATTTTTCTGTACATTGACTCACAGGGGGCTCTAACCTGCAATATGCCCTTTAACATTCAATGAAAAATAAATACAGTATTTTGTCCCTCTTTTAATTGAAATGCTGTTGTCCAAATCTTCTGTTCTGATTGGTATTGTTCTTTTATATCCTCAGACTGTGTTTTCTGTTGTCATGTTTCTGAAGCTGTCGCCCGATTGGTCATCTCTGCTCTGGTGGGTGTGGCTGCTGCCTGTATTGTGGTGTATGACATCACATCCAGAAAACAGGAGAGAACATAACAGACACCATCATCATCATCATCATCAGACCCTCACAGATTAATCATATAATGTCACATTGTGAGGAGGAGGAGGAGGAGGAAGAGGGACTTGACTGGGGCTTTGCCAGAATATTTTTAAATTCACAACACAACTTCAATCAGTTGATCTTGAATATTTCAATGATTAATCCCTTTTCTTTTATTATTGTAACACTTATTCTGTTATATAACTGAGAATAATGGGATTGCTGGTTTATTTTACTCTATAGTTTTCTCTGGTTTATGTTTTTCTTATTAACATTACTATTAAGTATCACGTAAGTTTTGTTTATTACTCTGACAGTGGTGGTAACACTTTAGAATACGGTTCCTTCGTTAATAAATAACTACACAGGAACAAATGATTAACACACACTCAAAAAAATTATGTGTTGGCTTTACTTAACTTTTTTTGTAAACAGGTTCCACCGGTTCCACATAACTGGGTTTCGTTAAAGAAACATAATTTTTTCATGTATCTTTAACATCATGGAAGTCATTTTAAGCCATCCAATCAAACTCTGAGCTGAGTGTTAAATGAACACTGAAGCAGTGTTAAAATTAATAAGATAATTAAGTGAATAATTGAGTAATGATTGAGCATTATTGAAGACACCTGATGATAACAAGCAGGATCTCTGAAGCAGAAAACTGGAATTTAAAGTCACCATTATGGTGATCAGTGTTTGTTTTAGTTGGGCTCTTGACCCTCACATTATTAACTTTATATTATTTTTGGCTATTCATGAGTTATAGCAACCAGATGATCACATAGAAAAGGTGACCTGATGATGTTGGTTGTGGTTTAACAGTCATTATATGTTGGCATTATATGTTGATTATAACTTGACACCTTGACACTGGTCAAGTGGAACTGGGGATTGAACCTCCAACCTTCCGGTTTATATACAACCTAAATGAGCCACTGTTAAGTTTACCTTATAGATTATAGCAGCACTGTTGTTATAGAGCATACCATTTTTAGTATTTTCAATGAAAACCAAATGATCAAATCAATAAAAAAGAAACTTTAGTTATTAAAAACAAATTAGTTTATATAGGCACACAGACATCAATAATTAGCCTGTGAATCTCAACAGTGGTGACTATTATAAAGCGTGTTGCTGTGCATTCTGGGTGCCACCAATCAAAACTCATTCATGGCTCCCATCATGCATTGCTGCATGAATAAATAATGAGCTTATGTTCAGAGGTAGGGCTGGGCGATATATCGCACGATATTGTTATGCGCATCTAATCAGTAAAGCCGGTTCCTTGATTAGTAGTAAATCACATTTACCTGCTTTCAGATGGAAGATATGATGCAGATATGATTGTTAAGTGAACACTCAAGAGTGTTAAAGTTAATGAGATAATTAAGTGATTAATTTAGTGATGATTGAGCATTATTGAAGACACCCGATGATAACCAGCAGAATCGCTGAAGGAGAAAATCACAAATTATAAGCCACCGTTATGGCGATCAGTGTTTGCTTTAGTTGGGCTCTTGACCCTTATACTTTTACTTTAAATTTAGTTTGTCTGTTGTTATTGATTTATAACAGTCAAATGAACAAAGAAAAGTGTGATCTGATAGTGTTGGTTATGTTTTGATATAATCATGCTGTGATCTGAAAAATGAAACTCTTCAGATGATTTGGTTTATCTTGTTATCAACAGTTTAGTGATTCTACTGCATATCCGTATTTTTCTTATAAGCTAAAATATTTATTAAAAATTGTTCTGATCAAATCACTTTTATCTTTATTTAGAAACACAAACATCAATAATCAGCCTGTGAATCTCAACCGTGGTGACAATAATAATCATTGTTGGCACCAATCACAACTCATTAATGTCTCCCATCATACATTGCGGTATGAATAAATTATGATCTGAATTGTCTGTGTAATTTACTTTTCCTAATTGAATATTCTGCTCGTCACCATTGTTGAGAAGCATTGACTGAATCTTGATATCTGTGTGCCTATAAGAATTTTTTTTAAACAACTTTTAAGAAATCCTTTATATTATAATATATCTCAAATTCTGGATATTTATACAGAATCTCAGTTATGCTGAAACCAACAGAATAAATCACAAACATATATTTCAAATGATGAATGTCATTATATAGCCAACACCATTAAATACATTTTTCTTTGTTCATCTAGCAGTTATAACTCAGATACAACAGCCAATTAAAATATAAAGTTAATAATGTGGGGGTCAAGAGCCCAACTAAAGCAAACACTGATCTCCATAATGGTGGCTTACAATTTTAGATTTTCTGCTTTAGGATTTAGATTTTCTGCTTTTTGATTCTGCTTTAGGGGTCTTCAATAATGCTCAATCATCACTCAATTAATCACTGTTGTCAGAGATATAACTATTTGAAATAAACTTGATTTCTTAATGTCTAGTGACATATCAGGGCCAGTTTATGATTATTTGAATTTCTTAAATACATCTCCTTTAACATTAACTTTAACACTGTTGAGTGTGGACTCATATACACTCCCAGGTGTGTTAATTTAACACGGGAGATTTTGTTGTTATGAAGAGCCGTAGTTCACTGACAAGCTGAGCCATATCACATTAATTATCGTTGGCGATACGTCCTCGAAGGTGATTTACTACTAATCAAGGAATCAGCTTTACTGATTAGATGCGCATAAAAATATTGTACGATATATCGCCCAGCCCTATTCAGAGGTGATCTGTTCTTCACCATTGCTGAGATTCATACGTTAAATATTGATGTCTGTGTGTGCATGCATACAAATGTTGTTTTTTTTTAAAGTTATTTCTTTTAATCATTTGGATTTCTTTGAAAAGGTTAAAAAAATGATATGCTCTACAATGGCAGTGCTGCTATAATCCATAAGTTAAACTTAACTCAGAAATTTGCTTCTGTATGAGTTCAGTGATTCAGGTCAAATGACTGCGATATAATGACAATGTTAATACACAACCAACATCCACAGATCACATTTTCTAGTTGATTATCTGGCTGTTATAGCTTATATACAACAGCCAAACATAATCTAAAGTTAATAATGTAGGGGTCAAGAGCCCAAACTAAAACAAACACTGATCTCCATAATCGTGACTTTAAATTCCGTTTTTCTCCGTTCAGTGATTCTGCTTGTTATCATCAGGTGTCTTCAATAATGCTCAATCATCACTAAATTATTCACTTAATTATCTCATTATCTTTAACACTGCTTCAGTGTTCATTTAACACTAAGCTCAGAGTTTGATTGAATGGCTTAAAATGACTTCCATGATGTTGAAGTTAAATGAACAAATTATGTTTAACAAAACCAAGTTATGTGGAACCGGTGGAACCTGTTTACAAAAAAAAAGTTAATTAAAGCAAACACATTTTTTTTTTGAGTGTATTTATTAATAAACAATTAAAATGGGTCAGTGTAATGACACATTTATTATCATTAGCCTATAAATCATCTATAAATCTGCCCTCTGAATGTTTCAGAGACATGGCTCTTCTCATTCAGCACTGCGGGAAAGATATAATTTCCAGGTTCTAATTTGGCCTTAGAAAACCAGTTTAAGCATTTTTTTCCGTATTAATTTGTGAATATTTGAAATCTTTAATAAAGGGTCAAAATGTCATAAACATAAAATATGTCTATAAAATAACTCTCTTTAGAAATCAGAGCTTGGCAAGAGTAGTGATATCAACTTAAATATGCTACAACATCATGTACATGTTCTACGATATGATGTTGTATATTGTTGTATGTATATTGTAATGATTTAAGCCTTGTACATGTACAATATGATAGACTACTCAAATGAATGGAATAAGCACAACACGTTTACAAATCAAACAGCGCGTTAATTGCCGAGACCATTTTTTTTAGAGTGTATGTTGAAGAAACCAACTACATAACCGACTAGATTATCTATGTTTATGAGATATGTGTGTGTGGGTGTGTGTGTGTGTGTGTGTGTGTGTGTGTGTGTGTGTGTGTGTGTGTGTGTGTGTGTGAATAAGCTACTGGACGTCTAAAATTTCCTTTTGGTATGAATAAAGTAGGCTATATATCTATTAATCTATCAAATGTCATTTAAAATAATTAAAAACGTAAGCATAAATGTAGTTGATGCTAAAAGTAAAAGTAAGCATCAATGTAGTGTAGTAAGATGGGTCAATTATATTCAATTGTAAACTAAAATATCAAACATCGAGCAATTCAGTGAAACAAATTTCTAGCTGTATAGGCAGAGGATGCAGACTTGGAGGATCTGTCTGTGTGAGTAAGAACAGTCTTTCAGGACAATCTTTATATACCTGTCTGACACAGAGGAAACTATTAATGAAAATTCAACAAATATCTTATTTTGTCATTGGATGAACAACCCAGACAGGTTTCTGATTTGTCAATGAAATGATTTGTGAGCCACACCCCTTTGATGGAAAGGGTAATGAGGGTTGGAATGTTAGCATGTTAAGTGATACTATGGAAATGGACCTTGATCGATTATATCCATACAAGGCCTTAACTATATTAAACAAAAAATAATTAAAAACAACTATTTAAAGTAACTATGTAGTATAGTAAGAGTATTGAGTAACCTAAAAGCTGTTCTGATTGACTAGGCCAATCTCGACATGTTAAAATAGCTTAAAATCGTTTTTTAGAGTTTCCCTATTCAGGGCTAAAACAGGTAGTGTATCCCCAAAATGTCAATGTTAACATTCATATTAATATTCTACACATCCAGACCTTTCAGAAAAGCATGATTTTGTCAGGGGAGGGGGTTGGGGTGTATGATAGGCGAATGGTCGTGGCCTATGCATGAAATGGGCTCATTATGTCAACATAAAGCCTTAACTATGTTAATTTTCAGCCCATTCTCACCCCCAAGGCGTCACTTAACTGACGCCTTGGGAAGCATTTGGACATGCTTCAATATCTGACGCTTTAGGCGCCCTTTAGCGTCAGTTAGATGACGCCCTAGGATCGCATGTACCCAACCCCCACCCCACACCTAAACCTAACCGCGTCCTCTAACTGACGCTTTCCTTTAGCGTCAGTTAGATGACGCCGTAGGATCGCGTCATGTAAGTGACGCTAAAGGGCGCCTAAAACGTCAAATATTGAAGCATGGTCAAAGGTGACGCCTTGGGGTGAGAATGCGTTCTAATTTTAGACACCTACCAATAAGCAGCATGGTAGATATTTGACCTAAGTCATCATATGTTAAGTTTGAGTGTGTATTGGGTCCCTTAAAAGCTGTTCTGATTGACTAGGCCAATCTCGAAATGTTAAAATCGCTTAAAAACGTTTTTAGGGTTTCCCTACTCACAGGCCTAAAACAGGTAGTGCAACCCAAAATTTTGAATGTTAACATTCAGATTCATATTCTACACATCCAGACCTTTCAAAAAAGTATGGTTTTGTTGGGAGGTGGGGGGGGGGTGCACGGTAGGCCTATGTAGCTCACCGCCTAATAACAGTGAGTAATGCCCCCCATTTGTGCCTGAGCGCCCCCCTCTCTGCTGCCTCGTTCGGTTCACACCGCCCCCCTACACTGTCCAAACGCTCTCTTTGAGAAATGCTAATGTATAATAAGGCTGTTGGCAATGTGCGACTCAATGTTCAAGTTCATACTGTTATACACTTGTGCAATCATTGTGATGGTACCCTTGCATTAAAGGAGCTGTGTGCAAGATTGTGGCCAAAACTGGTACTGCAATCACTTTTAAATTAGGGTGTATCCCCGCCTCCCCTTGACTCTTGACTCGAGGTTGCCAGTTATGCTGCAGGATCCAGCAGGAATGTAAGCTGCTACAAGAAGCTTCCAATGGCAAGTGACGAGTCCTACACAGTGATTTTTTTTCTGTTAATTATTTATTTCGGACTTTATAACAAAGTATTTCGGATTCATATCGAGTTTTTGGTGTTTCGTTTTTGGGGTCCACGTGTTTGTATCCGCAGCTGTGGGCACTAGAGAAGAGCTGGCAACCCGAATGCCGCAACACTACTGAGTCTAGATCGGTGGAGAGTGATGCATCAGAACAAAACACAACTTGACAACATCAACATCAGTCGAGGGCTGCAACTTCCCTTTTTAAATGACAATATCCTGGCCGGACTACTGTTGTCAGTGTATTTGAAATGAACATGATTTCTTAATGTCTTAATGTAATGTTCTTAATGTATGATTAATTGAAATACATTTCTTGCATACAACTCCTTTAACAATGGAGATGGCATTTTGACAATATTCTGAGCAATTTTTAAATATTTGTTTATTATTATTATTATTCAGTTTCCTAGCTTTTATATTGTATTTATTTATTATGTTATTTTGCTAGTAATTCATATTTATTAACTGTTTCATCTTGAATTTATTTATTTTTAACTACTTGTGCTAATTATTCTAAATTTATATTTTTCTCTTTATTTTTTAATGCAAATTTGACGTTGTCACAAGAGTAATTTAATTGTGTTACACAATGACAATAAAGTAGCTACCTGAATACTTGAATACCCAGGGGAAGGGAAGATGTGATGTATATGCACACTAGCTTACTACCATCTTATTCGATTGTAATGCCGAGGAGGAGTCTTCTTAAGAAGACGACACAGCCTCAGGATGCAGCCACTTCCAGCGTTTCTCAGAAATCGCAGCTGCACCTTTAAAACTATCCCAGTTACCCTGTTTATGGGCGTGTTTGTTGAGCTTGTGATGCTCGTTGGTAGGTGGCGCTGTAGGTTGTATCTGATACAGGAAGGATCAGCCATTTTTGAAAACGGGACTGCGTTTTGTATTGTTTTTTAAATTAACAAGCAATTTAGACCTGTCTCTTTCAGCATAATATTAATCATCAAGATATACTATAATCGGCTCAACCGTCTCTACGTTGGCCTAAATGTTTTTCTTTTCATGTTCGTCGTCTCATATAGCTAACAAGATCTCTGGTTCAGCAGGGCGCGGCTCAGAAACACTCACAGAAAATACGACTTTAATAACTCTACGATTATCTACTATCCATCACTCATCTCTACATCAACATGAAGAGCGCACTTATACGTGTTCTTTTCTTATTATGTGCAACGGGTAAGTTATTGTTGTTGTGTGTTTTTCTTCTTCAAACATAGCTGCAACACTTTCGTTTTCGTTTTCTACACTGGAAACGAGCATTTTCTTTTCAATATTTTCTTATTCTTTGAATTTCAAAATGTAACAACTGTAATCACTAGCTGTAGTATGGCATCATTTGTATATGCTAGTGGACAATAACAATGACTAGCCTACATGATATTTTAGTAGCCTATGCAGTCAGTTTACAACAATTTAAATAATTACCATTACTGATTAAAGCGGCAAGCAGCACTTGCGTAAAACGTTATATTTTATTTAGCAAACAAACACTTGGAAAACTTAGGAAACCAAAAGTAATTTCTAAAAGATCACCAGAGAATCAGATTCAGTCAAGAATAATTTTGAAACATAAGTTAATAATGCTTGTTGGATGGAACAAGGTGGATTATGCAAATTAAGAAATCAAGTAACTAAAATGAATATGAAGAAGAAAATATAATTTTCAAAATTAAATATGATTGTATAAAAAAACGTGGAGTATTCTCAACGATAGTCCTTATTTTATTAATATAGGTGACTCATTTTTAACAATTTTTAAACCATATGAAATTGGAAATTATTTTAATGATTGTTTTTTTCGTAAATAAAGTTGATAAAATAAGAGAAGAAATGTTGTTTGGCAGAACCAGTTTGCTATATCTTTAATATCAGTATTGAAAAGGGATTTTTCTTTTAGCTTGGAAAGCTGCAATCTTTAGAAAAATGCAGCACTGGGTTTTAATGGTCATAATAGTCGACCAATAAGATGGCTACCAGATCTTAGCAAAGTAGCCTATTGAAAATGATAGTTTGTGAGCAAATTCAATTATTCTTTAAGGAGAATAATTTGCTCTCTCGTTTTAAGCATACATATTGAGAGAGCACAGATTGATGACAATAACTTGGTAGGAGCAGTATTGTTAGATTTTTAACTGAGCTTCAAATCCAGACTCAAAACACATATGTTTAGCTATGTATTTACTGAATGAGCACTGTGCCACTGTTCGTCCGACTGTTATTGTATTTTTGTTTTGTTTCCTTTTTATTAAAAACTTTTTTATTATTATTATTTTAATTCCTTCTATTTAAAGCACTTATTAATTACCATTGTGTATGAAATGTGCTATATAAATTAACTTTCCTTGCCTAAAATCGTTCCTAGTTCCTGCAGTGTGAATATGCCAAATCCGGGTACTTTATGGAATTATTTTTGTGTCAATAAAAATGAACGTAACTTTTCAAGAAACTAATGAAAATGTAAATTGAAACTGAATAAAATATCTTTGAAACTGAAAAAGAATGAACCGCAAGCAATTTTTGTACTTTGTTTTTAATACACTACATGTTTTGCTAACTATTCCTCATATTTCGTTTACTGATCTACACTTACAAATGCGCTTTACGCTTCTGATGTTTTCGTTTACACTCCCTGAGTTTGCGTTCGCTGTTCTGACACAAATCTCTCGTGGGGGCGAGGATAGTAGCAGTGTATTCTCATTGGCTACTGAGTTTTTGATTGACAGCTTTTTGACCTGGAAGGGAAGACGTCAGTGTTGTGTTTAGACGTGTGGATGTGAGCGTCTGTAAGCGCAGCTTTCTATTTAATTTTAGTGATATTAAGTTATGTTTGTTTTTTAATTTTATCTGTATTTACCTTCTGCTGCGATTACTTTGTCAACAGAAGCTTTTAGGTTCACAAGAGATCAGTCTATTCAGGTGTAATTGTACATCAAAGTAGGCCCACTGTATATGACTACTTAAACTATTGTGTCCAATCAGTGGCGGTTCTACTTTGAATTACACCCAGGGCGAGACCCCCTTCGAGCGCCCCCCCCCCCCTCCTCCTCCGAAAAAAAAAACTTTGCATATTATAGGCTACTGTAAAAACTCATAATAGATAGTCAACTCATAGTTGATTTTAGTTTATCATTATGAAAAGTATTATATAATATGGTATATCACATACACCGAATCTTGTTTAAAAAGCCTAATACATAGTGAAATCAATTCACCAAGTTAATAACATTAAAGATTTGTTTTAAAGGAGTCTCTTTCATTTTACCTACTAAACTTAAAAAAAGGTTAACACACAAAAAAGGGTTTTATATAAAGATAAACCTCATATTTCAGCATTTAAATCATCTCTATAAAAAGAATGAGTCAATAAAGATACATTCCTGACATTTCTACCCTAACATTTATAATGCACAGTAGCTTATCTTTTATTATTAATAGTAAAATTCGTACCGATTTTCCCATGGCTGTCGTTGCTATAGGACCATGCACTCATTACACTGCGCTCTACACAAGGAGTTTTAGTAGCTAATGTATTTCCACCACAGAAAAACGCTTTCTGAAGCTCTGCTAAAAGATTTATTTATGGAGAAGAGAAAAAACACCCAAGTGTTTGGGTGCACGTGCACTCCCATACTGAAAAGTTTATGAGCGCGCTTCCCGTGAGCGCATAATGAGCGCGCTTCCCGTGCGCCTATTTGAAACATAGAGGATTTGAAATAACGATCTCGAGCGCGCAAAAGACGCGATACGTGAACTAATGAGGAGATCCCCTTGACATCGCTTCTCAGCAAGCAGGGCGCCATTGCCAATAATTGAATCGAAATAAAAAATAGAAAAACTTCGCGGCACAGAGTATTTTTTTAACTGCTCGTGCCGCCCCCCATGTGACATGAAGAAATGCCGCCCCGGGCGACTGCCCGGTTCGCCCGTGGCTAGAACCGCTACTGTGTCCAATGTTTTAGGAGAATATTTGTTTATTCTTGATGATTCGTTTGCATGTTAGGCTCTGAATAGGTTGTGCTATTACAATATAAAGAGAATAGCCTACTAGTATACGTGTGTGATATATTCAGCAGTCAAGAAAGTTTCACTTCAACCAGGTAATCAAGTTTGGCAACCATGGCCATCAAATTTCTCATTGTTACCATATGCATTTACACCATCAAATGATCATGTATGATCACTTAAATAAGAGAAATTTAAACTATATGAAAATTACAATCGTGGGTTGCTGTCAGATGATACAGACCTCAAAGGGCATTTCATTACATATTTCACACAAAGAATATTTTTGTTGGCATTTTTTTAATCATGCTTATAATTTTATTTATTTAATTTCGTTAATATTATTTTCTAACATTTAAAATGATAAATATATTTGAACAATCATCAACAGGTTCAATTATGACTTATAAAATCAGTTAAATGAATTTAAATAAAAAATCGAATAACTTTATTCATTCTTTATTGTCACTACAGCATATACACAAGTACCAAAGTGAGCAACATGAAAGTCTTGGATGCAGTTATGACAGGAAAGACCATAATCCACAAAACATTAACTGCATACTATACATGTAATGCACCGTATTCTCATAATACTTAAAACATCTCTGTGAGTCCACATAACACAAGTGGATTGTAACCATGTATGACAGTTGGTCGGAAGGTATTTTTAATAGTTAGAACAGTTTACATTATTAGTATTTTTTTTATCCTATTGTTTAACTTCAGAAGGTATTGATTCATCCACTGAGGTCGCATGGACATCACGGTCACTGTGTGTGGTTTTTGAAGCATCTTTAGGGCTTGCAGAGATGGATTACTTTCCTTAAAATCTTAATTCGTATTTATATGTAGAAAGAAAGTAAAATGCATCTGGGACAGCATGAGGGTGAGTAAAATAAGTGAGAATTTTATTTTTGGATGAACTATTCCATTCATATGCTGTTGGTATGCTAATCCATGATCAGCAGAGACTAATAAGAATAAACTGCAACCTCTTGTGTACTGTGTTTGTTTTAATCTAGAGCTCCAAAGAAATTAAAATATTTGCTATTTTATAATATTAAAATAAAATACAACAGGTGTCTGAAGATAAGGATCCCAGTCATTCAAAGGTGATATGTCTGAACAAAGTAACATTATTGTCTGATGGAGACAGCTGATCTCTGGTATTATCACTCCATCCTCTGTGTCAGCATCAGAATTTTGTTTATGGAAAAGTTGTTCAAATCCCTGGAAAATGAGAAAGGAAATATATTATAATCTAACAATACAAACTGCTTTGAACTCCCACATGCAGTAACCATTTGCAGACTTAAAATAATTATTTCAAACAAATTATATAAATGTTTTAAGGGATTTTACAGCACTAAATGTTTACCTCTGACTCATGCACCATTTATCATCTGTAATACTATTGTGTAACCAGTAGATGGCTGTATAGCCCAATAAACATTTATCCATGGCTGTGTAGCGTCTACGACCTAGTTGCTGGATTTTTTCGGTCATAATTACTTGCATGTATTAGGTTTTGCATTTAGATATATATTTATTATTAAAGACTATTAAAAACAAAGTACAAAAATTGCTTGCGGTTCATTCTTTTTCAGTTTCAAAGATATTTTATTCAGTTTCAATTTATATTTTCATTAGTTTCTTGAAAAGTTACGTTCATTTTTATTGACACAAAAATAATTCCATAGTACTTTAGCCAATCATTCTAGAAACTATGTATGAAAATGTTCCTTGAGTTCCAATGAATCTAATGAATTAAATTCTATTGTTTGTTTGAGACTAAACTAAAACATATATAGCCTAATATCTAAAAGTGTTTAGATAGGGGAAACCTTTGACATTAGTTATTGTCCTAGCTATATTGTTTTTATGTTTTTTTGTTTTAGGTGTGACATCAAGATCTGTCCAGGGACAGCAGATGTAAAATAGCCTACTGGCTAATTCTGGCACACTTTACATTTAATCATGTATCATTAGTGTGCATTGTCCTTGTTAAATAAACCTGAAATAAAAAATAAATAAATACTTCTATACTCATTTGGTTAATTGTTATTAAGAGTGAGTTTTAAGTTTGGGTTCCTCAAATGCAAATATGTATCTGTTGTAGCCATACAAAATATTTTATTTAACTTTTATATAAGTTTGTGCGTGTGTGTGTGTGTGTGTGTGTGTGTGCATGATGGGCACACAGAACAGTGTAGACTCAGATTTAATGCAGACTGCTGCAAATCATGCAATATTTATTAGCACCACTGATCAGTCAACAAGACTCATGATTTCGGAGTGTTTTATGTGTTTAATTTCTGACTATTTCTGTTTGTTCTCCAGGTGTGTTTGGTGACGTAGAGAGAGTGTCAGTCATTGAGGGAGAGTCTGTCAATTTACACACTGGTGTTACTGAAGTACAGAGAGATGATGAGATAGAATGGAGGTTAAATGGATATCGCATTGCTAGAATCAGAGATGGCTCCATCAGTACTGAAGGGGCATCCAAAGACAGACTGAAGCTGGACAAACAGACTGGAGATCTCAAGATCACAGACATCAGAACCACAGACTCTGGAGAATATAAACTAGAGATCACCAGTACCAGAGGGTCCTCAGAGAAGATATTCAGTGTCAGTGGTGAGTGTCTTTTTTAATTTAATAATTGCTATACATAATTAACACCCTATGAACAATTTAAATTTCCCACAATGTTTTGTTAAAGATGCAAAATGTTACTGGCAAACTGTAATTTATACAAAGAATTTCAGTTTAAAATAAGATATTTATAAATAAAATAGTTGTCATTATCTGAGAAGAAAACTGACAAACAGTCCCTTTAACAATCAATATCTTCTTTATCATAAAGAAAAATGACAGATATCATATTTATTTGAATTCTATGGTAAAATTATCATATCAGTACATTCACCATTTTTTTTTTATTTTTATTTTTTTTTATTTACACCAGAATTATATTTCTTTAAAATACAGTAATGTTGGTAAATAGTTCAATCTTTGAAAAAATTATAACCTTCAAAACAGCTGTGAGAACATTTGTATTTTGTATCGTTGAGATTAATTTAGACATGTATGTCTAGAGGTCATCTCATCTTGAATATTTCCAATATTGATAACTAAGATTGTGTATTTCATTTGCTCTCAGAATGACAATAGAGATGAACCTGGTCTAAGATGGAGGAAAAGCAGATTTCCAAATAATTAGTCAATAGTTACAGGTAGGGCTGGGCGATATATCGCACGAAATTGCGCATCTAATCAGTAAAGCCGGTTCCTTGATTAGTAGTAAATCACATTTACCTGCTTTCAGATGGAAGATATGAGTGTTAAGTGAACACTCAAGAGTGTTAACCTGTTAACTGTCACCCCCCCCTTTTTTGAATAGACATGAAAATGCACATTTCGAACTTAAATGGTTGTAATTCAAGAATGCTTTGGAATATAGACATATGATTGGTCTTGTTTTAAAGAAGACATCTGGTAGATTTTTGTAGAAGTGAAATAAATTAAGAATGTGAAACAGAAAAAAAGTTATAGAAGTTTGAGTTTATGGAAATGTACAATGTAAAAATATTAATTATTCATATTTTACATAAAATATATATTTTCAAAACCTGGGCTACTCTAAAATGGCAGAAAGATCAAAGCCAAAAATCTGAACAAGTTGTGTTTCAAATTTTAGGTTGATATCTCAAAAAATGAGCTTTTAGTAAGATTTTGTTTGAGCGCAGTACCAAACTTTTTCACTAGGGCACAAACAGACTCCATTACTGCCCATATAAGGGCGTCTGCATTTCCATTCGTGTTTTGAGTGATATGAACCATTATTTTCACAATTTTCATACAATTTCTGAAGTAGAGATCCTATTCAGAAGTAGCATGGGAAGTTTGGCAGATTTTAATATGAATTGAACCTCTAAGAAACACATACAAAGAACACGCATGTAAGTCATAGCTAGCTGCCACATCACAAATGGTGAATTTATTATTTTTTTTCTTGATATTTCAAACTTTTCAGACCTTTTTTCCAAAATAATTGAATGGATTCTATCTTTTGAACTTTTGGCATGAAAACAAACTGAGGTATCTACCATTTTTTCATTTTTTTTTTATGTTTACTGCTATTATAAAATAAAGGTCTGAACACGCCTTATGAGTATGAAAATATTCTTGTTTTATATTGATAAATTATGGCTCCTCTGTAATATATTTTGAAAATCAGTCACCAAATATGGAAACTAGAGATTGTAAGCTTTCAAATGATATATAGTTTGTCAATATTATTTAAGGTATTTACTAAGATATTATTGTTTTAAAAATATAGTGGCAAACGTCCCACCTGTGGGACGGTGACAGTTAAGTGGTTAAAGTTAATGAGATAATTAAGTGATTAATTTAGTGATGATTGAGCATTATTGAAGACACCCGATGATAACCAGCAGAATCACTGAAGCAGAAAATCACAAATTATAAGCCACCGTTATGGCGATCAGTGTTCGCTTTAGTTGGGCTCTTGACACTTATACTTTTACTTTAAATTTAGTTTGTCTGTTGTTATTGATTTATAACAGTCAAATGAACAAAGAAAAGTGTGATCTGATAGTGTTGGTTATGTTTTGATATAATCATTCTGTGATCTGAAAAATGAAACTTACTCAGATGATTTGGTTTAACTTGTTAAATTATGTTCCGTAATTAATTGTTTATAAACAATTAAAATCTCTCTGTGTTATATTCCACATATTTATAATCATCACTTCGGCAACGACTACTTTGATCACTTGATTAAAAAAAACCCCACACATTTCAGAGTCTAGAACGACTCTAATTTGACAAATGAACAAATTGAATGGTCTGAAAGTTAACTGGAGATGTTTTATTAATTTGTATTGGTACGTCCGTGACGCGAAGATGTTTTAAAAAGTGGTGGCCGGGAGAATATCAAACTTGGCAAAAAAGTGTTGATGTGCGTCAATGTGAACGCCCCCTCATCAGCCTCCGCTGGCACCGGCTCTGAGTCAAATGAAATACAATAAACCTTCAAATAAATATTACATTTAAAAAAACGATCAGAAATGTCACCCAATTTTCTAATACTATTATTTGATGACAACAATACATTTGGAAAACAAAATGCAGCCATTTCTGTTTTTTTTTTTAACAAAAAACCAAGCTGCACCCTTTTTTAAATTTCATCTTTCATTCCGAAATAGAATAATGAATGAACGATAAAGTCAACGCATTCTCATCCTTTAGCGTCATATGTGACGCTATATGCAAAAACGGCGCTATACTACACACATGGCACCCTTTATCGTTAATATAACACGCGCTGTGATGGTTAGGTTTAGGTGTGGGATAGGGTAGGGTAGTCTCATATTATGCTAAAGGATTTATGACGACTTGGGTTCGCGTGTTATATTAACGATAAAGGGTGCCATGTGCGTAGTATAGCGCCGTTTTTGCATATAGCGTCACATATGACGCTTAAGGATGAGAACGGGCTCAAAAAGTACACGGACCGTCTTTACCAAGGTACGACCAAAGTACGTTTTAACCGTTTGTTTGGGGTTTTTTTTTGTATAATTAACAAAGGAAAAAAAACAGGCCATTTTTCCGTTTTTTCATTTTTGACCTGAAACGAAAAACCAACATTCAATTTTTTTTTTTTAATAAAAAAAAAAAAATGAAATTCAGCGCAATGTCGTTTTTCATTATTACTGACAAAACAAATTCATTTCTCCTTATTTCCTTTCATTGGTTGGTGGGACTTTATCAACCCCTTGCTTCTGATTGGATAGTGTTCTCCATCAGTTATGTCTGTGCTTCAGGCTACATTTCAAAATTAAGGTTCTCCCAAATAATTTCCATTACTGCTGTGGAGCTCCCTCTTTGCCTTAAGTTTATGCAATGTCTCTACAAAAATACACACTTGGATAAGTTTATTAATGAAAACTAATTAAATAATGCAATAAATCCCCATCATGATTAAGAGATTAACAGTTTATGAGAGGAGGCGATTCAACAGTTTGATCAGTTTGGAGCATGTAGCCTAGTTTGTGTTGTTAAACTGTAATGAATTAAACAAAGGTGTTTCTGTTATTTAGCCTCACAGATTAAGGTTTATTTTAGTAAATGCTGTGGACAGTAACATGTTCTCAATATTATAAAGATCGATGCCATCGAACTACGGCAAGCACACGAAAAGTATTGACAGTAAATGACCAGCAGGTGTCGCACTGCACCTCCGTCAGCTGTGATCACCTGGAGCCACTTGAGAAAACAGTTCCACTGAGTTGATCCTGCAGTGTATAAAGATTCATCACACCTGAGGCCTGTTTCAATAAGGAGGTTCAACCAACTCTGAGTTAAAGCTTGAACTCAGAGTTGACTTACCCTGAGATGGGAAACTCCCGAGTTTTCAGTTACAGAACAGCTGAAATGAGTTAGTTCAATCAACTCTGAGTTGACTGACTCTGAGTTAAGCGCGTGCACCACAGCTATAAAAAGCCATTATCAATGGAGCGCAGATATTACGAGTCACCATGGCAACAGCGCCAGACAAAAAGAGGTGTTTGGTATAATTAATTACCAAGTAATCTAAATATTGTAATTTAATTAAAGGGATTACTCTTAATTCTTCTTTAATTTAAAATAAAATATGATGCAATTACATTAAATAGGCTACTGCATAAACTATAGACCAATTCAGTATAAAACAATAGTGGATTTAGCATACATTTTTAAAAGGTATATTTTTATATAACCTTCTCCCTCTACACACTTTGATCAATTCAAGAATAATTCATGCAATTGTATATTGTTAATTTGAAAGCATTAAAAGTGCAGTTTCTTGTCTCTCCTCCTTGTATTAATCAAGTGGTTGAGGTTGATATAGGATTTAGTAATATGTAGAACAATACTTTCTAGAGATAGTAATTATTACATTAATCTAACTACACCGTTGAAGATGTCATTTGTTGTTAATAATTCATAACTATTTTAGAGTAACTGTTATAATATCAGAGGTGAAACTGGAAGAATGTTATTCAACCTAAAGTAGTCTACTATTACTTTGATACATTTTTACTTAAGTAAAAGTAAAAATACCAGTCTAAAAAATCTACTCAAGTAAAAAGTAGTTAATTTAAAACATGAGTAAAAGTTGCTGAGTAACTTGTTTAACAGCGGGGGTGGGGTGGGGGACTCCCCCATGTGGGGTTGTAACGTATGAGAGTTTCACAGTATGAGAACCGTTTCAGAAAATATCACGGTTTATGGTATTAAACAATTGTTAAATATATAAACTGCATTATTAAATTACGGTTATTATTCTCATCAGTTAAAATGACAGTTAAATAAATTAAACATTTGTTCAATAAAACATAATACCAACTAACTTCAATAATTGATTATGATTGACATCTTATTTTTTATCATGAATAACTTGAATAACATGAATAATTAAATTGTATTACAATTTTTTCAATGATTTAATAGAAATATATTATCCAAAACAGTGGTAATCAAATAAAAGTTTAGCAAATGTTTTAATCCTTTTATTTTTTGGCAAAGTGCTACAAAACAGATTTAGTCAATTAAACCATGGACAAACAATATATATATTCCTTAAAGAATGTGTAAATACATTTTAGTGTTGGTGTTTAAACAGCACTTCCTCTTTAAAAAAGGGGAGGAGACCGCAAGAAACTCTGGGTTTACTAAAGAAAACCTGCTCCCGACCAGGTTAGGTTCACAGAGTAAGTTACCATGGTAACTGACTCTGAGTATAAGTTACCTCTCTTTCAGAAACAGGATTGACTTACTCTGCTTTCTCGGGTTTGATATACCCCCCTTTCTGTAACGGAAAACCCAGAGTTTCCCTCATTTCAGGGTTAACATACTCAGAGTTTTCACTTAACCTCCTTTCTGAAACAGGCCCCTGATGTGGTGTTGTTAGGCTTACACTGTTTTTGTTGGGGCGCATTACTATGACATCGTGCGCATTTACGCACGAGGCACAACAGCGTAACTTCACTGATTATTTAAATCTGACAGGATCGGTCGGGATCTATATTAACTGATGTGCTGTGTTCTTTACACATCCAAAAGGTCTCTCACACACAGTCCAAGTTCATACAGAGAAACTGTTTGGAGTAAAGCAGCCGTCCCTCTGATCAGTCCTGACTCCTGAGCTCAGAGCGGGTCAATCATTTCAGAAGCTAAAAGTGGAGTTCTAGTTCCTCTGCCCTGTCATGTCAAGTTAATTACTTCAGATTTTTTATTTTTTACAGCTCAAACACCCCCAAATATTTGTTGTGACTTTATTGGGCACATGACGTTTAAAATGACCAACAGCAGTCTCTCTGATCACGAAGTAAATCGTTAAAACACTCACACATCAATAAAACACAAATAAAGAAACCAGTGTGGGAGAGATATGAGATATTAACGCAGCACAATGAGGATCCAGACGTTTCATTTGAGATAGTGTCTTAACAGACTGATACACTACAGAGCAACAGAGTAGCCTAACAGAGGCTTCATGATCAGACATGGTTTTTATATCACGTCCACACTTATGCTCTCTGCTGTGAGTCTGCAATTCAATTAGTCAATTGTTTATTTTCATAAAGCACCATTCATGGCTATCATAATAGCAATGCACCAAAGCACAAGCGCACCTGGCTTCACAAGGGAGATGACACTGATATTGGTGCATCCTACGACCCTTTTGAACCGTTCGCCCGTTTTTTTTTTCTGCCGTCAAACTAGCAAAATTGGAGTTGGATACGCCCCAAACGCAACTGAACTCAAATCTTTATTCACAGGAGGACTCTGTGTATATAAAGATTTGCCCCTTCACCATTTTTCATCTCTGACGCACTGGCATGTGGGTTCTCCATCGTGATAATATGCACATTCACAGAGGGGATTCAGAAGTCTAATGCGGTTGCTATGTTTATACCAACCCGTTCTCACTCCCAAGTCGTCACATATGTGTGTGCCGCACCAGGGATCCCTTTTCGGTCCCAGTTCGATGTAGTGTGGGAAGCCCTGCAGCCAGGGGCGATTCTAGGATTTTTTTAACTGGGGGGCACAAGAGGGGCCACAATTATTACAGAGGGGCCATTCTTATGTTGTGTATTTTTGTAGAACTGTAGATATCCAAATCATTTCAAGTTCAGTAAGCTTTAAAATCAGCAATAAACAGTGATACCCTGCTATCTTTTAATAGCAGTTATTTACTGCTCTAAATCAAAACAATAAAACACAATTTATATTAACTTTTCACTTTACAAAAGTGATAGAAAAACTGTAATAAATAAAATAATCCAATGTATTAGTGTCAAACTCACAAATAATAATAGAACAGCCTTATTTATATTAATGCATAATTATATTAATCATTCATATAATAAACACACAATTAATGAATTCATAAAACTGTAATAAAATTGTATACAATACATATTTTTTCCCACATCCTATTCAATTTGCATTTCAGCAGTTGCAGTAAATTTGCATTGATGAATAGACCAAATCTGCTTATTTCAAGGAAGGCTAATTAGTCTTGAGCATGTTGATTGTAAAATATCATATATAAATACTTTGTTAGATAGTATACTTTTTCAAAAAGGTATGCTTTAGTTTATT